>VXAV01003165.1:18482-55198 GCA_013399715.1 Alectura lathami
CACCCCCCCCCCCCCCCCCCCCAAAAAAAAAAAAAAAAAAAAAAAAGCATGGAAGGTTCTTAAGATGCAAAATTTAAAGCAGTGATTTCTGTCAGTTTAATTGACACATCAGCGAAGGCATCTCCTTCCAGAAGTCCTTCTGCCTGCTTCGCACACCCCTTGCCAGAATCTTCCCTGTTGCACATCTCTCCACAGGAAAAGCTGTTATGTGAAATGAAATTTTTCTATAGAAATTCTTCAAGTCTGATGACTTTTCTTCATCCTGAAATTTCTACCTTTCTTCTCTGCAAGTTTGTTTGTAGAAATGGACTTCCCCCATCGTTTCTCCATTTCAGAATTGTTCTGCCATGTTTCACCAATCCTATAAAAGATTTTAGAGCTCCAAATAAGAAAAATATATCCAGATTTCTTTTAAAGGAAGCAGTTCCTTTGAATCAGCCAGAAGCATCCAGGATTTCCTTTTCCCAAATTTCGTAGAAACTTCTGACATGTGACATCCTGCCCTTTTTCACAGCAACAGGAATAGTCCCAAACCCCATTCCTGCAGTCCTTACATGTGTACAGTGCTGCACAGCATTTGTGCAGCTCAGCCTTGTTTGTTTTTTAAGAGCCTTCGAACATTAGCTGCGAGAAAAAACGGATGGTGCAAGCTTGCACCAAAATCACCCAGCATGGGAGGTACCGCCAGATCTCCCAGACCCTCCCGGGACTCCTGAAGGGAGAAGACTGGAGGAGGCAGGATCCTTGGGACCTCACTGCCATGTGAGGAGTCACCAAAACCCAAATGTCCCTAAGACAGAGGATCTCAGAGTCCTGGAAAATCAAGGCAGAAGGATCCAAACCACCAGGTAAGGTCCATGCACACCAATAGCACCGCCTTTGACAGTGCAGGTCCAGACTTCAGGAGCCAGCATGCGGCTTACAGCACACCCAGGCCTCTTTTTTACCCTGGTATTCAGTCTAAAAATCTCCGTCCTTTTCATGTAGCAGCTTGCTTGCTTTGATCTGTATTTTTTTCACCCACAGTCAGTACAGCAGTTCTATCAGTTGTGCTCCCAACAGTTTGTCTGCTGCGAAATACAGAAGGAAGAGTTTGTTTCTGCAGCCTCCTACAGTGCTGGTCACCTTCTTGTTTTCACTGCAGCTGTAGGTCAGGGCATTTTAGACCCCTCCATGCTTTCTGGGGCCAAAAGTCACAAAGTCCCCACGCCTGCCAAACCCCAGCCTTTCAGAAAGCAGCTGATGAAACATCCCAGCCAGCATCCATGCACTCATTTCCAGCATGGGTAGGGGTTGAGATGGAGAAAACCAGCAGCAAGCCCCACACCTCTCTGCAGCCTCTTTTGGCGACACAGTTTCTTCCTTTCCTTCTGCACTTTCTGGAAAGTGCAGGAAGCCCTTAATGTGTTCCCAGATAAATCCCACTGCTTCCAGGCATCCAAGACCTGATGCATGGCTTTTGGTGGGACTTTGGCTGGGGTGCAGCCAGCAGCCAGGAAGGGATATTGGGAACTAAGAGGACTCAGCTCCCCTGAGGTCACCAGCACAAAGTGTGCCAGGGCCTTAGTCAAATTTCAGGGAATGTTTTCCCCTGCGTCCCAAAAACCGAATGTGAGGAATTCGGCGAATTCGGCTTCTCTTCCAAAACCTCCAGTAACCCCGATGCTCCTAGCCCTGCTATTGCAGAAAAAAAAAAAAAAGCTCGTCTCATGCTAGTTGTAGGTCTGACTGGATCCCTTCCCAAATGGACGAGCAGACATCCTTCTCCTCTTCACAAACCTTATTTGCAACTTGAGAAATGCACACCGTTTGAAACCGCTGGCATCCCAGGTGGATGCTGGAGCTGAAATAACACCATGCTCTCGCAGCAGCCTGGCTCGTGTGGACTAGAGCCCTGGCTGCCTGCTCCCAGTGTCCCACGTACACTGACACCCAGGTTCAGCCCCCTAGATGCTCAGGCTTCAGCACTGACCAGTAGCAGCTCTTCGCTAAAGAGAGCGGGGAGAGGTTCTCCAGCCCACCTCCTTCACCTCCAGCATCCAGCAGTGTCAGGGCTGCAGCTCTCCAGCCTCCTGCCTGCATCTTGCTGCAGGTTCTGAGACCACTGGGTGCTCTTCTCCTCCTCTGCCTTGCCCATTCCTAGCATGTCTCTAAAAACACAACAGCAAAGGCTGTGGCCCAAGTTCAAGAGCTCATTTTGCATGTGCACTGCACTGGTCTCCTCTTAGCTGTTTTTTTTTTGTTTTGTTTTGGTTTGTTTTTTTTTTTCCATAAGATGTTTCAAGGAGAGCATCTTTCAAAAAACCATCACTACCACAAGAATCCAGCCTGCTTCTTGCTTTGATCTCTGTAAAAAGGAAACAAGATCTGCTCACACTATCACTGTATTTTCTTGCTTTTTAAGACCACAGAAGCAGGGGATGTATGCCTGCATACAATACCAGCACTATGCAAGAGCCATTTCCAAGTCATCTGCTTGGGTGTTTTTCCCAAACTCTGTTTGGTTTGATTTTTTGTTTGGCTCCAAAACTCACCTTGCTCCGTGATGTGCTGAGAGGTGTTTTCCATGATGCTGTGGCAGCAGCCTGTGTGGTTCTGCAGCTCATGCAGTCTCACGCATAGAAGAAAACCAACATCTGTAAGCGGAGGGACTGGGTGAGAAACAGCACTCTGAGGCAGGGGCTGGAAGACTGCTGGGGGCATGTTTGGGGGGTGTGGCCCCAGATTTGGACAATGGAGACCCCACAGCTCCTGTGCCCAGGTGATGGGGATGAAAGCTGGTGGGCGGAGGTGGGCCCCGAGCACCTGCTCTGCGTCAGGCATCCCCTGTGCCTTCACCGTCAGGATCCTCAGCATAAAGAGGCTTAAAAATGTTGTATGCCACAAGGCAGCTTAATGTTTCAGTGTGCAAGTCCATGCTGCTGCAGGGAACTCTCAAGGTTAAAAAAAAAAAAAAAAAAAAAAAAAAAAAAAAAAAAACAAACCAAAAAAAAAAAAAAAAAAAAAAAAAAGGAACTACAGCACTAAGAACAAAGCTTTCTCTTTAAGGTGAACTCCTTCTTCAAACCCTTTTATCACAGTTTCTTTCACCCAAGGTGGGGGGAGGATTACATGACTTGAAGGACACAACTTGCTGGCTCTCTCACAGCCAGGAAGGGTCCCAGCCGCAAGGGTGAATTGTTTTTCAAAGGTGCGTTTGCGTTATCGCTCTTGTCTATCAAACTGCCAAACTATGCTTATTCCCAGCACCACACCGCCAATACGAACGTCTCGTCTTCACCTCACTCAGTCCAGGCAGAAGCAGATGGCTGCCCTGAGAAATCCCTACCATGTTTTCTAGGGGGGGAAAAAAGAAAAAAAGAAAAAGCCATGAGAAAAATGAAATTCTGCAGCTGTGGCTCTTGACTGTCTTCCCAAGCGGCATTAATGCACCTCACCTTCCAAAGCTCCACCAGGAAATAGCTGCAAGGAAGGGGCAGAGGAGGAAAGAGAACCACTTATGAGGCATCAGCCGCAGCCAAATTAGAGCTATTAGCATGCTTTTAGTGGCGTTCCTTAGCCATCCCCAACATTGCCGAATGAAGCATTCCTGACATCAGCCTTCTGGCTTGGAAAGCTGTGCTCCAGCCCCAGCTCAAGGGAGGCAAGGGCTTGGAAAGATCGCGTTGGCTGTATCACAGCTGGAGCTCTTTCAGCCACCTCTGAGCTTGTTTATAGTTTACAGAAACCAGTCCTAGATGAGGGAACACGCTCTGCATGGGACAGGCAGCAGAACTTGCCGTCAGATCTTCCACCACTATGGGCTATGTCCCTCTGAGTTCAGCTTTTGAGTCACTGACTCAGTACGAGCTGACGGCTTCCCATTGCCTTCAGTTATCTGAGAGCCTGAGGCTGCAGCAAAGGGGGAGCTTTGCTCCCAGCTGTACAGCAGGAAACCATGCTGTGGTCCGGGGTGGTGGTCCCATGGCTGCCCCTCTCCCTGTCTGCATTCCTCCCTGTACCCCAGGTCCCATCAGAGCAGAGCTGGGGCTCACAGGGAGCCCTCCATGCACACACAGCAGGTGACCACTGCCCCGGTGATGACACGCACTCAGGGGACAAGGCACCAAGTCCCCAAACTGGCATGGGACAAGCTGGCCATGAAGCAGGCAAGACTAAGACCAGATTTACATCCTCTGATGCATCAAGCACTGCTGGAGGATGTCTTCAGCCTGCAAACAGTTTGCCTAACTTGATGTGTTTCTTAAACAGTGTCCTGCCTTCCAAAGGACGTGCAGCCAAGAGCTGCAGCCAAAAGTTCAACAGGGCTAATCTCCCTGGAGTCACTCACAGTATCACATTTCAAGGGTGTTTACCATATAGAAGAGACATTTAAAAATTTACAAGCATAAGTTGTAAATCACGGCCTACACCCATGGGAGGAGAAGCTGCTGCCATGCTCCCAAACCACGGTCCTTCTGCTGATCCACCCTGAGGGAGGGGAGATACTGCCTTCCTCTCTCCAGAGATGCTGGGGAGGGTGAGCCCCCAGGAAGGGAAGCAAGCTGTCCATGAGGAGCTCTTGTCCCTCCCTTGGCTGGGTCTGTGCAGGTCTCAGACCCCGTCAGCCCCAGCTCGAGCACAGCAGCTCCCTTCCCACCCTGCCTGCAGGTGACGGTGTGAAAAATGGAAAAGGAAAGCATTCAGTGCAGAAAAGTAACAATCCCGTTGGGATTTTCCCAGTTTTTAAGCAATTACAAAGAGCAGCTAAAGAGGAGGAGTGCTCAGCGTCTGCTGGTGTAAAGCCCCACAGCTCCCAGAAGCAGGAAGCAACGTGAAGCAGCGCTGGTGGCTGAGGATCCGTACGATCTTGCAGTCTGCGTATGTCAGGACATCTGCTCCTGCGACCTCATGCAGCTCAAGCCACCTCTGCGTTCACCTGTGGCTGCTGATGAGGGTGCAGTGAGGAGCTGCCTGCTGAGCCATGCCTCACACAGAGGATTTCGCTCATTCATGCCAATTTCCAGCCAATTCAGGATTTTGGCAAATATTATTTATCACTGGGGCACCCCGCTAACCGTTACCACGTCAGTGAGGAGTTTGTCAAAATGAATTTCCAAATTAGCACCCCTGCATTCATTCCTTTCATGTTCACTTCAGTTTATGAGGAATGTCAACAAATCACAGGATCCCACTCAGGGTAAATTACCCGGGGATTTTCCGCATGAGCGTTCTGCTGAGCCGCAAAGGCGGCGTGGCAGCGAGTTCCTGTTGCTGTTTGCAGCACCTAAGGCACCAGGGAAGGAGCACAGCCACTTCCAAAGGACAGTCAAGTTGGAAAGATTCTTAAAACATCTTGCAAGCATGGATGAGATTTCCACGTGCAGCCTAGAGCACCCCTGGACCAGGCAGCCGGCTGCCAGCCCCTGCTAGGTGATTGCCCCCCAGATTATCGTTACTAAACAAGAGAGGAAACCAGAGGCCGCTCACTTTCTGCCTGATTTTATTGTCTGAGACAAGAGCTCTTCTGCCTGCTGGAAAGCAAGCTGGGCTGAGTTTTCTTTAGAAGCAGAGAAATGCCGGGTCTTGACTTCATGGATTTCTGGCAACAGCTATGCCTTGGAAAAACAGTTGTGTTGGCAGCAAAGTGAAAGACTCCTGTTTGCTGGAGTCTCTCCTAATCCCAAGCAGATGGAGCAGTCTAGTGATGGCTGCTCCAACATCCCTGCGCTGCCAGAGCAGCCTCAGCGTTGGGCTGGGGTCAGGCTGCAGACCTGTAGTTGCCAAAGGACGCCAGCCCTCCCTGCAGAGCTGGGGGAACGGGAGGGCCAGGAGGGGCGTGCTGAGGACCAGGGGCTCCATCACATCGGGGTGGCAGCAGTCTCATCACGGTGGCAGCAGTCACATCAGAATCACAGGATCGTAGCGGTTGGAGGGGAACCCTGGGGATCATCTAGTCCAACCCCTCTGCTGGAGCAGGTTCCCTGGAGTAGCAGCACAGCTGCTCCCAGCTGCCCAGAAGAGGAAGCCCAGAGAGAGTCTTTAGAGGAGACCCTGGTGCTCCCTGGGCAGTAACAGGAAACTGTCCTCAGTGGTTAGCAATTCGTTAATGAACTGGGTAGGACACAGCTCCAAATCCCAGGACTGGCCAAAACTTCACTGGTGTTTGGATAAAATCTTTGGACTTTGGGCTGGCTTTTCCCTTAAATTTTCTTTTTCTTTTCTTTTCTTTCTTTTTTCTTTTTTTTCTTTTTTTCCTCTCTTTTTTTTTTTTTTTTTTTTTNTTTTTTTTTTTTTTTTGTGGGGGGATGGGGTTTCTCTTTTGCTTCTGGCCAAAGAAAACAGTGCTATCCAGCTGCTTTTAGCCTTGTGTTGCCATTCCTTCTATAATAAATTTTCTGGGACACATGTGCCCCAAATCTTGCACAACTCCCATGCTCTCTCTCTGCCCCGCAAAATGGCCAAGGCTGATTTTCGTGCTAGATCACTCAGCTTAGAAACCAGGCAGCAAAAGGAAGGGCAGATGATGCTTCTTTCTGTTTCCCCCTTTGATATAACAGCAGGACAAAGCTCATGGAGGGACCAGACAGAACAGCAGTCAAGCGTCAGTCTGCACATGGTGTCTTAAGAAAATCAGGATAAAAGTAAACTTCTGGGACCATCTCCCATCCCAGTCCTTGGCAGAGAGGGTCTTCTTTCCCTGTGGTCCTGCTCCTGCCCCTGTGCTGCTGCTCAGCCCCCACCCAGCATTGTGCCGTGGGCTCTGCCCGGAGGAGTCTGCCCCCAGTACAAAACCAGCTGGGCAGCAGGTCTGGGGCATGCACATAGAGTTTTCTTCAGTGGTTCTGCACCTTTGATCTTTGAAACTTGTATTTCAAGCCCAGCAAAGTGTTTTGTGCTGGCCAGGGAAATAACTAGATAAAAAAGGATGGAGAGAGCTGATAAGGAAGGGGGTAAAAGGATTGTGCTGTAAAGGAACAAAGGCAGCCTACCCCCATGTCTTGAAACACCTAAGACATAAATTGAGAACTGGCAAAGGTCAGCCTGAATTGGCTCTTGCAGAGGATGCTAAGAAAATAGCAGGAGAAGTTTCAGCCACATACATCAGAGGAAAAGAAAGAAAGAAGAGATGGAGCTGCTGGACAGAAAGGATGGTCATAGATTAAAGTTAGGCTGAGCGATCCTGAACTAATGCATGCTGTTTCTTATGTCCTGTCGGTGTGCAGAGGGCACGAGGATAAGAGGAGCAGGAGGTGGAAGTGGGGAAAGTCACATCCTCAGGATCAAGAGTCACAGGGCAGTGAGCTCATCCCATGGGCCACGGCTTGGGGAAATTTTTCATGAATGACGCCTTCATCATACATGAGTGCTAATTCTCCTTCCCAGAACCGCAGCACTCGAGTTGCCGTCTGGTTTCCAGTCACTTCTAAGAGTCGAGCCTGCAACACACCCATTCAGCTGTGCCAATCGAATGCTGCCCAGCACTCACTGCACACAGCCCGCGTCACCGACGGGCTCTTGCTGCGCATCCCAGCAGCAGCGTCTCGCTGATCTACACCCCAGCAGGAACAGCCCCACCACCCCCCTGTGCCCTTCCAGATTCGGGGCTGGCAGGGAAGAGCCTGGTGCTCGGTGTGCAGGAGGGGCCGCAGGGCTGTGCTGGAACCAGCACAGCTCTAATTCAGTTTCCACCCACTTTCCCTTATGCCTTCAATTCATTGCAGATTATTATTTTTTAAACAGAGCTGATTCTGCTTCCAACTGAACTGCCCTGGGGCTGGCTCCTCTCCTCCAGGTGCTGCTGTGACCACTGCAGCAAGCTCTTTCCAGACAGACTGCAGCCTTCAGGGCGCGTCGCTCACTTTGAGAGGGTCCCTCACCCTGCGCAGAATGCAGCATCCAGCTTGCAGTTAGCGGCTGTTTCATGCAGCATTTAAACTAGATGAGAAATGACCTCTACGTGTAGACTTACAGTAATTCCCAACCCGAACTGGGACATTGCAGGCGAGGCATTCAGAGCCATGGCAGGAGGGGTTATCGCTTCCATTTCCAGCCTGATCTACTGACCAACCTATTTGTCATGCTGCACAAATGAGGAGCATCTATTTCTAAACAAGTTGTTTCAAAGAAAAAAAAAAAAAAAAAAGAAAAGAAAAGAAAAGAAAAGAAAAGAAAAGAAAAGAAAAGAAAAGAAAAGAAAAGAAAATTCTGCTTTGAAAAGTGTCACTGTGAGATTTCACAAAGATTTCTAAATATAGCTACTTCAAGAGAACAAGTGCAAGAAGGAGACCCGTCAAAACGCATCCTTTGCCACACAGGCTGCCAGCTTTGAGGAGCGCATGGCTTCAGCTGGGAAGGTGCTGAGCCGGGGGCTGGTCTCTGCGTGACCCCAGCCCTGCCAGCAGGACAGGCACAGCCACCAGCTGCAGGTGACAGCTGCCATCCTCGCCCTGGCCATTGCATCCCTTTCCCACCTTCTTCACCCTCACCGTTGCTCTCTGGGGCTGCCGTGGGGCTCAGGACTGTGAAAGGGAAAGGCAAGTTCTCACTCCAGAAATCCAAGGGCAGCCCAGCCTTTTCCAAGCAAGTCCAGCTGAGTTTCGCTAGACAATTTTTCAAGCGTATTCAGATTGATTTGAATTGTTCCTGAGAACTCCCTGCAGGCTTCAGCCGGCTTTTGGGGGTAGCATGCTCTTATGAGAATGTTGTTTCTTATTTTTGTCAGCACGCTGAACATAGCCTCTAAATTAAAATCTTCTATTTCCAGCCTATTTTAATCAACTCCACTTCCTTCAGCTTAAAAGATACAATAAGAATAGACGAGCTCTTGCAAATTAAAAGCCTCTCTTGCTTAACAAATTGTCTCTCCACAATAATTAATTGTCTGGAGAGAGATTCCAGCCCTAGGTTTTTGGCCTCATCCCAGGCTGTGTAAGGGAAAATACATACATATATATATATATAAAATATATATTTGGGAACGTGCTTCCCCTGGGCCCTGTCTGTGCCCTTCCTGTGCACAGTGTCATGACTCCGACCCACTTGCCCAGTGTGAGCCCATCCCTGCCACAGCGGTGTCCCAACGCTGTGGCTGTCACCAGAGGAGTGCTCTGGGCACGCCTCGCCACCTGCCTTTGTTCTGCCCGCTGTGACCCCTGCGAGCAGCGGGACACTCGCCCCGAGCTGTGCGCTGGGAGCACAGGGGCTGTGTGCAGGGTGCTGAGCTCAAGGCTGGCTTTGGGACTTTGTCCAACCTAAACTTCCTTAAGAAATTCCTTCCAGCACATGACTCTTACAGTGAATAAGTTTAAATTAATCTTCATTTTTGCAGCCTAATCCCTTGGCTGCTTCTCCTTTCAGGGGTAGGGAGGTTCCTGCCCTACTTCCCTGCTGAAAAACTGGAAAGAGATGCGGATTATGGTGCCTGCTCCTGCAAAACCCCATCAGGCTTTCCTCAGGAGACAGGTCCTCCAGGTGTCCTCCTCACCCACCGAGCTCTCCAGCCAGGGAAGCCTCCACCAAGGGAAGGCCATAGCTGGCTTTCATCACCCCAGAAGATGTGAGGGGCGATGCTGCTCCCTGCACCCAGTGTCAGCTGTGAGCAGCTGCACTCATGTGGATTGAGGACCCGTCTCAGCCTGTGGAGATGCTGGAAAACATTTAGCCCTCAGCTACCTGAAGTTTGCTTAATACCAGCATGGAGCAGTCCTCATCAGAGCTTGGAGAGCTTTGTGTAACAGCAAATGGGAAACAAACCTCTAACATCCTCTCCCTGCGCTAAGGGAAGGCACAGAAATATGTCACAGACCGTGCCTCTAGTCTGACACTGTATCAGAGCAGATGGGATCCTGCCAAGTCTGATTGAGATCAGCACTGCAGCATCCAGGAGGGTGGGAAAGGCTTGAGCACTCTTTTCTCCTCCGGTCCTGGTATAGCAATGGTGCCTGGGGAAAGAGATGTTCTGGTAACAGCGAGCATTAGTGGCACTCTGCATGCATAGCTTTGAGTGGGATGTACCCAGCAGGATGCTGCTCTGGAGCTCTGCCACTGAGTGCCAGCACTGGTCCCTCCTGCTCCAGCCAAGTCCCAGGCCCTGGTGCCACACACCTGACCCCCTTTACTCCTCCTTCTCTTGCACTATCCATGTTGCACAGCTGTGCATCAGCTCACGCATCCCCCAGCAGGGAAAATCTCTTGTAATTTACACTTTTGTCCACATCAGGATTTTACTGGAATGCATTTGTTGGGAAAACAAAACTAAACCACTTCAACCCATTTGGGAGATCTTCATCTTTCAGCTTTACCATGTGTCCTGACAATTTGAGGAAGTTACCAGCCCCACCCCAGCCATCCAGGAACAGCAGTGCTCTGTAACCAGGTCAGGACCATTCCATGCACTTTGGTTAGCAACAGCCCCGCACAAGTCCCGTTTCTGCAGCACCGGCTCGTCCAGCCATGGCTGGAACCCAGCGGGACCCCCAGACACAGCTCCCCGTTGAAGGCTTCCAGGAGATCCCATGTTTGCCAAGTCTTTCATCCCTATTCCTGGAGTCCCAGAATTTCCCTGCGTTCACTGCAATTTCTCAGCATTGCCGTAGCCTTTAATAAAATGCTGCGTTAAACATGCGTGGGGTGCCAGAAAATCCCTCCTTTCCATTTCCTGACCCATTACTCACTCCCTCTGGGAACGTCCCAGCCCGTGAGTTTCTCTGGTGGATGCATCTCTTGCCAGGCCCGGTGCCAGCACCGGCATGGTGGTGATTTGGCCTCTGGCTGTGACGTCCCCACAGCCCCCTGCATGCAGCCCCTGCAGCCCGTGGGGCTGGCGGAACTTCACGAGGGCCTGAGCCCTGCAAGCTCCCCAAGAGAAGATGGGGCACACTCAGCCTTGAGCCTGTGGGATATTCCTGCCCCTAGGCAGTGAGGACCTCGTGTTGGGAGGGATTAGGGCAAGGGACTGGAGCAGGTTCTGCCCGAATAGCCAGAGCCCTGTTTTCCTACAGACCACTTCCCATCCTGAGACTCCAGACCAAAAAATCCCTCCTAGAGCAGAGCCAAGGGGCAGAAGTCATCACCCCAGCAACTTCAGCTGGTGAGCATTCCTGAGGGGATTTGAGTCTTGTTTTGCAGGAGCATTCCATTCGTGCTGCCCTCCCTGCTACCCCACGGCGCTCCAGAGCTCCAGCAGACCACCAGCTCGCTAAAGACAGATCTGTGCTTGGGTCTGGGAAGATAAACACACCAAGATTGCTTTACTGCATGTGCCAGGGCTGCTGGGACCCCTGCTTGGTTGAGATGGAGGTGAGGACGTTGGAGGCATGGGGGCACTGGGACATCCCAGCCTGGCAAGTGCAGGAGACAGCTCCAGCTCCATCCAGCCTGGGGATCCCAGGGAGCATGCAGCCTGCAGTGTGACATGTCAGCCCCTGGTTATTTGCTGCAGGGGCACAAAAGTGGCCAGCATCACTCTTCCCAACCACATGAAGCTTGGCTGAAGCTCTGCTGACAGGCCAGCAGGGCTCTCCCCCTGGGGGAGAGCCAAAAGGGGAAGCAGCTCCTTGCACAGCTGTCTCAACAGTTAAGTTTGCACAGAGCTCTGAAGTCCACAAATGAAAGATATGAGAAGCACAAAAGGCTGCCTCTGCCCGTTTGTCACTTGGCTTGGCTCCCTGCGCCATCGCACATGCAGGGGACAGCTTCCAGAAGGGTTTGGTGCAGCCTCAGGGGCAGTTCCCAGCCCAGAGCATCCCTGTGGACGGCCCAGGGTGCGTGGAGCCTCTGCCAGGCACCAGCACAGCAGCATGGGCTCCTCCTGCCACCTCGAGCAAATCCACACCCACCAGCTGGGCTGCAGCTCCCCACTCCCACACCGCGGATTTCTTCCCCTTTTTCCTTCTCTCTTCCCCACAAAACCAGCGAGCCTTGATGCTCCCTGCAACCTCCGAGCCACCTGAGATGCCCGAGCTTCAGGCTCAGGCGCATTTGTGGGCTCACACCAATCGCAAAGCCAGGGTTGCGCCGCGAGCCGCAGCACCAGACCTCGGCTCCTTCCTTTCAGCATTTCAAATTTTGCCGGATGATAACCTGGGTGTCTGAGCGCAGGGCTCTGATCCCACCCACTTGTGCTCTGACTCACGGCGCGGTCACGGCGCTGCCTGGATATTGGTGGGCGACGAGGAGGGAGGGGAGCAGGCAGCGGCCGCTCGCACACGCTGCTGCTGCTCCCAGCGCAAACCCAGCCACGCGCCGGGGAAACTCGGGGCTCCCAGCGGCTCCAGGGGCTGCGGGAAACCGGCACTGCGCCCAGGTAAAGCTTTTGTTTCTTGTTTCCTCTCGCTTGTCCCGCGTAAATGGATTTCTAGGGGAGAGGTCAGAGGGGTCGGTGGGTGGGGGTGTGCCCCGCTCTGAGCAAGAGGGAGATGCTGCTCCTGACCCTCGTGCATCTGCATCGCTCCATGCCTGGAGCTGAGGGCAGGCTGGGGACTGCTGCTGGTGGGGACAGACAGAAGGAGGAACGTCAGGGTTAGAGGGGGGCACGGGTGCGGCAGCACTGCCCTGCCCTGCCTCAGCATCCACAGGAGAGAAACACCTCTCCCTAGCAGCTTCCCCACGCGGTTCGCTTCTAAGCAAACTTCTTGTTCCAAGCTGCCTGAGCCCTTTCTCCTAGCAAGCCTGCCCTGGCAAGGCTGCTCTGGGACTGGTACCGAGGCACAAGAGGGGGACATTGCCCCCAGAGCCAGGGGGATGCTGTGCCCCAACCTGGCTGTGGGCTTTGGGCAGGAAACTGAATCCGGTTTCTCTGCTGCGACCTGTGCAGCTAGAAGTTTGTACACAAGCCTTTTCAGTTTCACCTCTCATGCAGTCACCGCAGAGAAAACTTTTGAAATGCTGGTGGCTCTCTGCCTGTTTCCTCTTAGCTCTTTGAGCTTTGTGCATTGAGGGGGCCTGAATCTTCCTACCCACACAGCCCCTGCCCTCCTGGGGAGCAGGATGGAGGGCTGGCAGCTCGGGCCGGGATCGTGCCCTGCCTCCCTGGCCCCTCTGCTTATGCCGCAGGCATCAATTGCTGCTGTGTATCAGCCAGGGCTTAGGCTGGGGTGGGGCAGAGAGCACCAGGCTGCAGAGGAAACTGCTGAGCAGTGGCAGCAGCGCTGGGGGGATACAGCCAGGCGGGACACTATTTTGTGTCCCTCCCAGACCCAAGGGTGAAGAATGTTTCAAAGGAGCTCAGCAGAAGCAAGGTCTGTCCCTGTTGGTGCACACCTACCCCGTGGGGCACAGGCGGAAGATGGGGAGTGCACGAGGGAGATGGAGGGTGCTGCAGATGCCGCAGGTCGTCACCGCAGAGGAGGTACGGGCACAGCCTCTCTGTAAGGGCTGCTCAAACACACACCAGAAACAATCCCCGCCTTCAGCAGAGCCCTCCATGGACAGCAGGGCAAGCTCACTTCTGCACTGCTCTTGCCATGCCATCAAGCCTAGTTCTAGGGAATCCAGTCTCCTCTCTTTGCGGGACAGGTTCACTGCTCCAGCACAGAATGGGAACAGCTCTTTGCCAGAGTCCCTGTGGCTCCCAGCCCTGCCTGCTCCCCACTACCAAACCTCAAACATCCTCTTTAAGGCCAGCAGAAATCCCCACCCTCCTGCCTACCATGCAGCCCTGTCACAAGCACCTCTAAGTGCACCCACATTAAATCTCTTGATGAAACACTTGAGCATAGTTTTGGAAAAAGCCGTGACACCTGGCTGCAAGCTCTGCAGGGCTGGGAAATCTGCTGTGCCCCTAAGTGACTTGTGCCAGCACCTTGCTCAATAGCATACTAACACAGGAGACAGAGAACTTTCAGGGCTGGGGGAACCTCAAAATGCTCCCCAAAACAGGCTGCCATGTGCAGGCAACAAGTGCTCCCTCCTGCTCACCTGCTTTTAACAGATTTGCCACAGACCTATTAAGCCAGATGTCTAAACACATGAATGGAGGGCAGGAAACATTACAGGTGCTGCAGAAACAGGCACTCTCTCCCATTAGCCTCCCAGCAAAAGTGCACAAAGTGCTGGAACATACAATGCCAAAGGAAAGGATGCTAAAAGGCATGGGAGGAGGAGTAAAAGAGGGGAAAATGCAAGAGAAATTTCCTGTAAGTCACAGCCCCTTCTCTAGGGGAGATAATCAACATTTGAAATGGGAACGAAGTAGATGAAATGTCCATGGGCTTCCATAGAAGAGGAAATATCCGTTCAGGCAAGAGAAGACAGGAACTGGAGGTTAACGGACTGTCTGATGGGGAAGATGAACATGTGCAATTAGCAATGGAAGAGGCTAATGCCCTGAAGGAGGCTATTAATAGAGTTCCTTAAAGATCAGTCTAGGGGTGAATTTTATTTAATGGTTTCCATTAGTGATTTTGGCTCAGAAAAAGAAAGCTTCCTAAGAAAATGTACTGGTGAGAAGCTTGGGAGAAGTTTTGAACCGGACGAGGCACTAAAAGTGCTACAGGAGAAGAACCAGATGCTCCAAAATTCAACAGACACAAAACGGACTGGCGAAGTTTGTACACTTTGGGACTATCAGCAAAGGTCACAAAGTAGCAAGGGCAGCATAGAAGTGTCCCGCTTTTAGAGAGCCCCAGGATGTCTGCAGGAAAACAGCTGCAGCCTGACCAGGTCTCGCAGCAGTGACAGCCTCCATCAGGCCCCAGCACCACTGGGAAAGGAACCGCAGGGATGACCCAGCAGCAATGCCCTGCTCGGCTCCCTCACTCGCTGGAGGGAGGTTTCTGACCAGGAATAGGTCTGGGCCGTGGTAATGGGAACAGTCAGGTGAATTTGAAGCCTGCCTGATGAGACAGGGCTGGGAGGGTGTGATTTATGCTAGGAAGACTGCCATGGGAAACAGCTGCTCCTTGTGTATATCGAGGAGGAAACAAATTAACTTCACTGAAACGCAATGGGAGCAAAGGACCTGTGTGTTAGAGGAGGCTGAGAGCTGGGCAGAGGTGGGGTGGCAGCAGGATGCTGCTGCTGGACAGGATCCTGAGCTGGGCGCATCGCCCAGGCTCTGTGCGCTGCCCTACGCGGGCAGCCTCAGCCTGACCCCGCGCTGAGCCAGCACTGCAGCCTGCTCGTCCTGCAAAGCCCTGCCCGGGCACAGGGCTGCGTTCAACTGGGGAAAGCTTCCATGAGATGATCTGGAATATGGGGCAGTCTCCCACCTCCTTCAGATTTTGCCTTTGCAAGCATTGTGCCAGGAATCAGCTCAAGGAGCAACGTCCCAAATCTGACCCGGTGAGTCCTGTCCTAATCCGCGGAGGGTCAAAGGCTCCCGGCAGAGATGGGCTGCTCCACCTTCTTGGCTCAGCAGCTCCATATCATGCTTGGAAGCGCTTCCTATTCCCTGACCAAGAAACACTGAGTGCTTCTTCCTTGCCCTGAGCTGGCTGGAGGAGCAAGAAGAATCAAACCTCCTCCTGTCCCCATCTGCAGGATCAGCTGCCCTGCTGCACGGCCCGCACAGGGGGCTTTGAAACAATTTGAGAGCCTTCCATGAGGGCCTCATCCAGCACTGCTGGGCACAGGCAGCACTACCAGGTTTCTCGGTGTGACCCAACCACCAGGAAGCAGCAGAGCCCCTGCCCCACAGCGGGTGCTGGGGCACCAGCACAGCCCCAGCCGAGCCCACGCAAGCTGGCGGCAGGAGCGGGCTGTTGGGGGGTGGTGGAGCAGCCACGCAGGAGGCTGTGATCCACCCACAGCATTTTCTAAGCGTGCTACTCCCCCTATAATTTATCCTGCCATTTTCAGCACGTTATGAGCGATGAAAAAAACGTCCCTTTCACTTGGAAATACCCTGCTCTGAGAACACCCTGTTCTCCTCGCTGCCAGCAGCAGGCGGGCAGCACTCAGCTTGTTCCATGCTCCTTTTGTGCGCGAACAAAGAGCTTTCCACAGCGAGAGCCCGCACTGTGGCGGGAGGCGAGGAGCCGCTCCGCGCACACTGCACCCGCCTGCCGGCAGCCCCCAGCCCAGCGCCCCAGTTCAGGGTGCCCCATGCCCATAGGGCCTCCCACGGGCAGGGTCATCCCTCCACGCTCGCTCCCAGCTCCCTTTGAAGCTGCAGGCGTTGCCTCCGATCACCACGTGGCTCCTGGCCGTCAGTGCTGCCTCCCTCGTCTCAAAGGCACAAATCTGCCAAAGAGCAGCCCAGCCTCACCTCTGTCCTCTCCTAAGACTTTCTCCTCTCCTGGAGTTTCTGCAGTATGCCTCATTTCTGCAGCTTGCAGAGAATCAACCCCTTCCTCCTCAGCCTGCTCATCCTCACGGTGCCTCAGTTTCCCTTCGAGCACATTCCCAATATGCACGCTGCTTGTGGTCATCCCTGTGTGTCTGTAGGGATGTGGTCCTGGAGGCCACCCTCATGGGTTGCTGAAAGCCCTTTGCAGCTTAGAAGGGTTTGCTGCGTTGTTTCTGCCCTTGCAAAAGAAACACGTCTTTTTGTTATTTACATCCAGGCAGAAAGTAGCCATAAAATGCAAGGCTGCAAGGAGGTGTTCCCCCCTCTCTGACCCTGTCCCGCAGCAGGAGTATCTTCATCCAGACACTTCTGAGCCTCTGGCTGCCCTTCAGCCACTGGAGCTGGCAGAGCCCTTCCCAGCCAGCACCTATCAGGACATCACATCGCTCAGGGGCTCCTGCTCCTCTGGAGCTCCAAGCGGAGCAGAGGTCTCTGCCCTGGGCTGCTGAGCCAGCGCAGCTACTGACAACAGGGATGAGCACCAGGCACGAGACTGTCCAAACAGAGCTGTCACAGACACAATGTTTAACACAGTTCAGCTGTGAAGCTTCATAAATCATGCACTAATGACTAATTTTACTAGATTGCATAATGCATTGCTTTCTCCGTAAAACTTCCTTCATTTCATCACAGTCTCTCGTTACAAGCCTGCAGAAACTCGTTTTCTCAGAAACCCTTGCCCTTCACTCACCATACCTGCGCTATAGGCACCCCAGGGCTGGGGGTGGCTGGTAGGGACTGGTGTCCCTGGCTGCCAAAGATCTCTCCAGTTCAGGTCTCAACGGGCTGGAGCACCCAGGGAGGGGCAGATGCCCCATTTCTGGAGAGGCTGCTCAAGTCACTGTTGCCCACTGTAGCTCTGACCTGCTGCTCTCTTTGCAGGGTGTCCTCAGGTGGCGAAGCTCCGTCCCTGCTGCACGCTGCTGGCCACCCAAGCACACAGAGCAAGGCAGGAGCGACATTCCGTGGGACCCGACCCCACTCCAGGAGAGCAGAGAGCAGCAGCTGAGACCAGCCAGCAGTGTCATGGGGCTCAGCTCCAGCGCCAGATGGGCCAGGTCACACAAGAAATTTGCAGGGTCACATCATTCCTAAACCATTGTCATTCGCAGCAGACAAGGGTGAACTTGTGAAGGGGACTCTGCAGTGATCGCCAAAGTCACTGCAGGCCCAAGACCCATTCGGAAGGGGTTCTAGGGCTGCCTGGCAGAGGCTCACTCCAAGCATCTGCAGAGCCTGTGAGAGCAGAACCGCTCCATCCATGCCACTGCACTATGGATCCGTGTAACAACCTCACAAACCCTACAGAAACCATGCACCTCCCCCTGAAGCTGCTGGTCGGGTCCTGCCTCACCCTCCTCATCTTGTTCACTCTCTGCGGTAACATCGTCGTCTGCCTGGCCGTCACCCTGGACCGCCGGCTCCGCAGCCTGACCAACTGCATCATCGTCTCCTTGGCCATCACCGACCTGCTGCTGGCCCTGCTGGTGCTGCCCTTCTCCGCCTTGTACGAAGTGACCAGAGATTGGCCCTTTGGCAGCACTTTTTGCAACATCTACATCAGCCTGGATGTCATGCTGTGCACAGCCTCCATCCTCAACCTCTTCATGATCAGCCTGGACCGCTACTTCGCCGTCACCACCCCCCTGCGCTACAGGCAGCTGGTCACTCCCTCACGGGTGGCCGTGGGCTTGGCCGTTATCTGGGCGGTCTCGCTGATGGTCTCCTTCCTCCCCATCCACCTGGGCTGGAACACCAACAGCACGGCGGTCCAGAACACAGCCCCTAACTGCACTAGGGAGTGCAAGCTGGAGGTGAACCCCGTGTACGGGCTGGTGGATGCCTTGCTCACCTTCTACTTTCCTCTGGTCATCATGTGCGTCACCTACTACCGGATATTCAAGATAGCAAGGGAGCAAGCCAAGAGGATAAACCACACGTGGTGCTGCAGCAGCAGCACCCCCATGGCACCCATGGTGAAGGAACACAAAGCCACCGTGACGCTGGCGGTGGTCTTGGGAGCATTCATTGTGTGCTGGTTCCCCTATTTCACGGTGTTCACGTACCGAGGGGTGTGGGGGGACAGCAGCGTGAAAGGGCTACCCATGTCCATTGTCCTCTGGCTGGGCTATGCCAACTCAGCACTGAACCCCATCCTCTACGGGACACTCAATAGGGATTTTCGGGTGGCATACCAGCACTTGCTGCACTGCTGGAGAATGGAGGACCCCTGGTGCTCCTGCCTGCCACCCCTGCAGAGGGACCAACCCCGGGGAAAGAGCTGCAGGCAGTGCCTGCATGGGCAGGAGGGGAAACACCTGAAGCTGGAGATGAGGAACGGGACGGGCACTTTGCAGGTGGATGGAGCCCTCCAGAGGTAAGAGCCCTCCCACCTGCAGCGCTTTGGTGGTCGGCCCACCCCTGGGAGGAGGGCAGAGGTGGACACCCCATTCTTCAGACCTTCCTTTAGCATGCAAACAGTTAAGCACTGAGCTGGATGCCCCGGCAGCAGATCCTTGCCCAGGCACTCTTTACAGCCAGGCAGAAATCCAGCAGCACCAGCGGTGACTGTACATCCCTCCGTGCTGGCAGCGCAGGTCCAGCTACACCCAAGGCTGGGTACCACCATGATAACAAAATGTCCCTGGCTTCACTACATAACAGGGACAGTTTTGCCATCAGAATTTGCTAATTGGCATGGGGGTGCAGCCATTATTTACAGCTGCCCCAGCTGTTGGCTGTACCCTGCTCTCCAGGGGCAGGCAGCCAACACAGCATGGAGGGGCTCAGAACGGTCAACATCTGTCACAGTGTTGGGAAGGAGGTGTTGTCCCCAGGATGCAGAGCATCACCTGCAGTCCCACTGTGAGTCCCTGCAGGAGCTGAGCTCCAGGTCCCCAGCCTGGTTCCACAGGCTCCCTCTCAGCTCGGACATGCACCTGGCGTTGCAGCTCTCAGTCTGCACCAGCAGCTGCACTCAGCCAACAGCAAGTTCCATTCCCATCTCTAGAGCAAAAAAATAGCTAAAATTAGGTTGGCCAATATTTCTAGGAATACAACCAGCTATGCATATTGAGAGACAAAAATACCCCAACAGCACCCTAAGAACACCCTGGGGGCAGGCCCCTCCCAGGGGTGCCCTGAGCAGGGCTCTGGGTGCAGTGAGGATGAGCATGATGCAGGCACAAGGTGGCATTTGTCCCCTGCCCAGGCATCTGCATCCCCATGGGGTCAGCCTGTACCTCCTTCACCCACCCGAGCACAAGGAGAGAGGAGACGTGCTGTGCCACAATGCAAGGGGCTGCTCCCAGACTTTAATCTAACCTCTAGGCAGTGCCTGATAACTCCCTGATAGCCCAGAAACTTTCCACCCCGCAGATAAGCTGTCCTTTCACTTCCTGTCCCCAGCGTGCCCACAGAGAAGCCGTGCTCGTGCTCTCCTGCAGCACGTGCCCTTGGTTCTGTCCCCACAATGAGGGCTGAGGCCATAGGAAGGAGGAAGCGGGGAGGCGAAGCAGAGGGCAGACGGCCGGAATGGCTCAGCCTGCACCGCGCTCCCCCTGCATGCTCAGGCACGGCTTCACCCAGGGCAGGGGGCACCTTGGGGCTGGGGGGCTGCCCCAGGAGACACGGAGGGACAAACTGCAGCTCCTGACCACTTTCCCAGTTAATAAGTAAGTGTAAAGGCACAACGTTTGGCAAGCATCGTTGCAGGTGTATATAATATAACGTGCATGGTGTGGTAGAGATGTTTCTGCAGACGTACAGACAAGGCTGGAAGGAGAACTGCACTGCTCCCATGGAGCACCAGGTGGGATTTTATTTATTAGCTAAATACTTTGTGCAATGCAAAACAGCAGCTGGTTCTTGCACAGAATTTACAGCCAAAAAAAAAAAATACCAGGAGATGTCAGAGAACCCTGGGGCACCAACAGCTCAGACGGGGCAGGGCAACCCGTGCAATGGGCAGCATCAGGCTCCGTGGCTTGGTCAGTTGTGCAGATTTGGCTCCCTCCTAACACTCAGGTGAATTTGAACAAGACCCATGAGAGAATGAGCAGCTCCCGCCTCCTTCCAGCAGGCAAAGTAAACCTTTCCCACCTGGATTGGCTCCCACAGGAGCAGGGTGTCGGAGGGAGGAGGGTGAGTGGCAGGCAGCACTGCAGCAGGGCCCAGGCATTGTGGGAAGCAGAAGGGGAAGACCTAAGCACAAGAATGTTTCTTGACCTTTCTAAGTCCAGATTACTCCTTTCTGAACTGAGCCAGCATCGCTGCTGTGGTTTCTGCTCACAATCAGATAAAAGTCATCTTGAGGGCTGAATGATCACTCATTGCTTTTACTTTCCCCACTTGTCTGCCTCCTCACCTGCCTGGAAATGATGCACTGAGGATGGTGTGGGGGCCCTCCCACTTTCCTCCCTCCCCTGTCAGGGGTGCAGACACCGGGTGCTGGCCCTGCAGCGCAGGTGGCCACAGGGGTCACCCGAACACCCAAACCCCAACAGCCAATTTCACTGCGAGCTCGAGCAGACCTGGCCCCTCTCCCCCACCCACACTAACAGAAAAGACCAGCACAAACCATTCCACAGACCCATATCACCCCCCAAATAAGACTGGAGCCCAGGAGAGCTCTGCTCAGAGCAGCCACACGGCATTATTCAGGGGAAAGGATTTTGAAACTTTGCCCTTAATAACAATGTGCTTTCCTGTTATGAAGCACAGAGAAAAGACCAGCAAACAATAGCGGGAATAACCCGCACAGGCGGTCACAGGAGCGGGGACAGGGGCCAACCCCATCACTTCTGTGGAGAACAAGACGCCCAGGTGCACCGCAGCCGTTGTAGCATGGGAGGCATTTCCACGGGTCAGGACCAGGTAGGGGGGAGTGTGCAGGGCTGCGAGCGGGGATAGCTGCTCCTCGCCACCTGCCGTGTGCTGAGCAGGGAAGGCAACTCACAAAAAAGCAGTAACAGAAAGCAGAGAGGCCAATTCGCTTGGGAAAGGGCCTGTCCCAGCCACTACACCCTGCCCCAGGCTGCCCTTTGCAGGGGGCTGAGTAGGACAGACCCTGGGCAGGCAGCACCTGGTGTGCACAGAACAAAGCCAGGAGCCTGCAGGGACACCCAGGGTAGCACCGGCCCGGCGGTTCTCCCTCTCTTCTTTAAACCTCCATGTGCAATTTAATTTTTTCCAGTGATGGAGCTTTCCCGTGAGCCTCAGCCAGCTGCTGCCCTCAGAGGTCTCCCTGCCTCCAGTCCTGGCTGCCGTCTTCCAGCATCCTGCAGGGCTGAAAGGACACGGCTGGACTTTGCACAGGAAGAAACTCTACAGCAGAGGCAAGGGCTGCAGGGTGAGTATGGGGCTGGGGTTTCAGGGTGCAAGCAATGCATGGGGACACCCGCTGCCTTTTCCCAGGTCCAGCCATTCCATCCCAAAGACTCGTGGTGCAGAGAATGATGCCACCAGAGGTGCGTCCTCACTCCTCCCTCCAGCAGCATTTGCTCTCCAGACCCAGGGGAGGTGCTCAGAGCTGTCCACCATCAGCTTTCACAGGGACCCTGGCCAGGCTCCCAGGGTGGGAGACTGACACCGGGCATCACCACTTCCCCAGCAGCCCTGGGCTGGTGGACGCGACCGTTCACCACCGGACATGGGGATGCCTCTGAGCCCTCAAGAACCACTTTGTGCAGCCCTTCTCTGCAAGGGCTGGGCAAGGTCGCCCCGACCTCCGCACACTCTCCCTCAAACACTGCATGCTGATAACGTGGGCTCTTCTGTATTGACTGTGCCCTGGGGGTGGAAAATGAGGTCACCCACATGCTGCACTAGGTGAGCACGTCCCTGTATGTCCCAGCCAAGGTCATGCTGAAAGCACCGAGTATGGGGCCCCACTGGGGTGTGAGGCCCTGAATGTGACGTATGGAGGTGCCAGCTTGGGGATGTCACAGCACAGGGGCTGCTCCCATATCGCCATTGCCATCATCCCATTACAAAGCATGGGGTGGTCTGAGCCTCCACGTCAGCAGGGAAGAGGGAAAGCCAGTTCCAGTTGTGCACTCTGTGCTTTCCCTTCTGTGCTGCACACAATTTCCGAGCAACATTTAGTTTCCATAAGGTAGACGCAGAAAACCAGCTTTCCACAAGAGACAGCTGATCTAATCAGCAGAGTGAAGCAAAGTCAATCTAGGAAGAAGTTTGCAGGAGATCTGAGGTCCTACTCAGATCTCCTGCCACAGATTTCCTCTCTGTGATGCGGGGGCGGGGACAGGAAATGTCACCTCATGCAGGAACCTATCTGAAAGAGTCATGGCAGGAGCCAGGCAAAGCCCAACAGCTCCCCGCAGCACCCACCTGCAAAGGCAGGGAGAGGGAGCACCCAGGAGCAGAGCATCATGACCCCCTGGCAGCCGTAGAGTCACTTTGACCCAGTTATTTGCAGAAGTGACAGTGCATCTGCTGCTGGCTGGCCCACACAGAGAGGAAGAGCAAGCAGAGAAAGCCACAAAGCAAAGTAGTTTCTCAGGGGGACGTTGGAGGATGAGCCCTGGGCAACGTCACCGTGCTGAGCTATGTCCCACCCGCAGCGCTCAGTACACAGCTGCGCTCTGCTGAGAACTTCCTCACAGTATCCCCGCCACAGCACACGCTTAATGCAGCATCCCTCGTGCTGGGGAGGGGGGAAACGGAACAACGGAACTACCTGCACCTTGCAAATCCTTTGAACCCCCTCTCTGTTCCCCTGCAGGATCCCTGGACTGGCACGTGGCACTTGCTCCCTCTTCGAACACTGCTGGAGTGACCTCTGCCTGCCCACGCTGACAGGGCAACAAGTGGGGAAAAGGGGCTGCGGCCACAGCCTTGGTGCCAGACAGACCAGCCTAGGACAGGCACTGCCCACGCTGATGCCCCATCCAAGAGTCACATCCATGCTCCAGAGGGTCAGGGTCCTGACAGAGGGGTGGCTGGTGTGGCAGGAGGGCCACCGTGGGGGCTGTTGATAGCCATGAGCACCAGGTGCCTGTGCACAGGACACCCAGCCCTGCAGCATCCTCTCGGGGGCAAAGCGGAGCCCCGCCTTTGGGAAGGTTTTGGCATCCTCTGCTCTCCACATGGGCTTCACACCTCCAGCCCCACCGCAAGAAGGAGAGAGGACCCAGAGCCCATTGTGCCACAGGGAGTCACCAAGCAGCCAGGGTCTGTCCCCAGACTCTGCCCGCAGCCTGGCAGCTCAGCACCAGGATGAACAGGATGTCTGCGACTGAGCCTGGGCAGAAGTCAGTGGTATAAAAACCCATTTAATGCAGAGGCAAAACGAAACAATTGTTTTCTTCGGGCGCACACTGCCCCTGGAAGCCCCATTCCCCAGTACCCCACTGTCCCACTCCCTTCCCTCCACCGGGCACACACAGCACAAGCCCCCAGGACGCGGCTGCAGCCACCTCGGGAGCACCGTGCCCGGCAGGAGCAGCCGGCCCATCCCACCCGGTCCTAGAGTCTGTGCGAAGCGGGGCACGGCAGAGGGAGGGGGACATCGCAGCTGCCACTCCGCAGGGCGCCGGGCCCGGCTCCGGGACCCCCCCCTACCCCAGAATCAGCAGCAGCACGAGCTCGGAGCTCCCCCTGCTTGTGGCCGGGGGCAGCCCGGCCCCGCTCCCGGCCCGGCTCCGCGGCTTTCTCGTGGCACCCCCCGAGACTGGGTCGGCCCCCCGCCCCCGACCTCCATTCTCCCCAGGGAACCCTCTGAGAGAGCCAAGGGTCAGCACCCTACTGCAGGGGGTATATCCCCTTGCCAGCACCCTCTGCACAGAGCCAGGAAACGAGGTCCCACGCACAGAGGATTCCCCTTCTGCAAAGAAAGCAGAAATGCCCGTGGCATCCACGTTTCACCCCAGCTCAGGAAAGAAGAACCGGCAAACACACACACCCAAACCACTGCCACCTATGATAACAATTAGAGACTTATCTAATTGCAAAAATAATTGCAATTGAAGTGTTTAATTACCATACTAAGCAGGAAGAGCCGCTCCCGACTGTTTCGGTAGCACTCCCAATCCATCAAACAAGGTTTGGGGCTCGTTTGGGGTTGTTGTGTTGTTTCTTTTTTTTATAATTATTATTAGATTGCAGCCCTGGGGGGATGAAGAGATTTGCTAATTAGGGTCCTGGAGAACAGCCACCAATTCGTAAACACTTGTTTTTAATTTCAATACTAACAAGGCTGGAAGGGGGAGAAATCCACAACGCAGAACATCTGTGGTGGCTGCAGTCTGCAGCTCTGCTGCCCCAGCCCCTCACCAGGCTGGCAGAGCCCTGGCACTGCTCGGTGCACAGATGTGCCCAGTGTCGTGGGGCTGGGTTATTGCTGGGCCAGCACAGACAGGGCAAAGCTGATGCTCCAGGTCCCAGCATCCATCGTCCCTCTGATCCCACCCACCACAGGGGCTTTCTTGGCAACAGCTCGTCCCAGTCCTAGAGCAGGCAGTGCCAGCCCCTGTGGGATAGCAGCAGGAAACTCCTCCAAGTGATGTTTGGTTTTATTCTTCCCTTCATTGGCAAGAAAAGGGAATTAAATCCTCTCTTCATGCAGCAGTTCTAGGAGGGAGGAGAAACTGCTTAGGAAGCTCTTAAACAACGCCTGCTTTCTCAGATAGGAAATATCTCCCCGCTGGCCAAGTGCGCAGGAGCGCCCCACATGTCCCTGTGGGGACGCAGGAGCCTGTCCTCGCCCGGCTCCCACCACGCGCTTGCCACAGCTCCAGGCCGGGTCCAAAAGCACGGAGAGGAGTCGTGGGGAGAGGGAGCCGCCTGGGATGCAGGAGAGGCTGCGGAGCTCCGCAGTGCCCCCTCGCAGCAGTGCAGCAGTGCAGCTGAGAAGCGGTGCCTGCCGCAGGCTATTTCTTTTAGACAAAAGAGAAACATCAGTAGAATAAGAAAAAAGTGTGCTGGCTTTTTTCAGGATGTCATGTGATAAAGCACAGGGGAGACAGAAAGGTAGCAAACAGCCCCAAGAAGTGGGGGGAAAAAAAAAAAAAGAGAGAGAGAGAGAGAAACTTTGCTTTAGAAATCCCAAGGTTTGATTTTCTTCAAGAAAATGCATTTGGGGTCATCCACCAAAGAATTTTGGCTATGGGGTCTCAAGCCTCCAGAAAGGCCTTGGGGTCCATCTCCCCACCTGGATCTAAGAAATACATCTCCAACCCAAAATGGCTTGAAACCAAAGGGAAAAATGAAGTGGCTGTTGGGAGTGGCATCACATGGTGCTGGGGCACCGCCTGGGCTGACCCATGGCATTTTCGCCCAATGTTCCCCCAGTGCCTGTTTGCGGCTGAGCCCAGCCACTTCAGTTCCGTGGCCATGGGACCTGGAGCGTGGCTTTGGCACAGGGCACGTAGCCGTGGGACGGGAAACGGGACAAAGCCACTAGAGGGCACAAGCAGGACAAAAACCTGTCCCCATTCAGGGCACCTCTCGCCTACACAGGGCAGCAGCGCCTGCGATCCCCAAAATTCCGTCATCCCCCACCCCAAAGCATCTCCAGAAAGCCCACCCTTAGCTCAGGTCCCAGAGTTTTGGTGCCCTCAGGCACCAAGATGGCACCGCTGAACACACTGCTGTGTGACTGACATGTGTCCATCTGTCCTGACACAGACACCCCGTGTCCTTGATGGAGAGCCATCTTCTGGATGCCCCAAGACCCCTCAGCCCTGGGCGCTGGCAGCCTGTGCTGCCTGCTGGCCGTGCCACCAGCTTGCTGGCCCCCATCTAGGGGGGTGGTGGCCCAGCACCTGCCCAGCACCAACCCAGCTCCACACAAGGGCCAGAGCCTTCTCACACCCAGAAAATAGGCTGAAGGGTCCCCCGGAGCCACACCGCCAGCAAGGCACCACATCCCAGTGGCATGAGAGCCCACTACAAAGGGCTCTCTGCAAGGGCCTGGGGTGCCTTCAGCCACTAACACCAAAGGAGGAGGACAGAGCTTCCCCGATGAACGCCGCTGCCATGCTCTGCCCGAGGCTGGGATCTCATCCCGTGCAGACGCAGGCTGGGTGACATGATGGCACGGCAGTGCTGCCTGTGCCCTTGGGGTGGGACCTGAGGCAGGTCTGCTGCAGCGGTTCGTGGTGCCCGGCCGTGCCTCTGCTTCCTGCAGGCGCTGGCGCAAGGCCGGGCTGGATGCAAATCCAGAGTGAGAAGCCCCTGCAGACAGCACTGTTACGCAGGGCTCTCCATCCTTTTTGCTTAATGGGAGGCATTTTTCTGTTTCATTTCCCTTACCCTCCAAGCTGTAACCGCCTTTCTGCAGCAAAACAAGACAAGCCAAAGAAATCCTTCTCCCTTAGCAGCTCACAGTCCCCTCCCTCCATGGCAGCAGCAATGCCCACCGCACAGGGCTCATTTTCCCTGGCACACATTACACTGCAGAGGGACAAATGATCCCCATCCCACGTTTGTCCTGTGTGTCCCCAGGCTGTGCCAACCCCAGGCTGCGTTTGGGTCATTTGTCCTTGGTCCTGGGCTGAAACGTGCAGCGTCCTGCAGGAGAGCTGGGCTCCATGCATGGCCCCATCCCTCTGCCATGGTCACCGTGCGGATTCAGCAGGAGGGGGGTCCCATAGTCCCCATAAGCCCTGGCCAGGCAGCAGCCCCCTGCCCTGATTTGAATGACCAGCACGGGGCCATCCATCAGCAGGAAGATGGGAGTCATGTCAGGGATGGCAGCAAGGGCACATGGGGACACCTCGGGGACAATAGGGACAGGCGTACCGACAGAGCTGCAGGGTTTTGTTCTCTCCGTTTATAGATCTGCAAATAGCTCAAAAGGAAAAACATCCCCTTGGCCCCCCTCTGCCGTCCCTCCCCGAGGGCTCTGCGCCCGCTCCGCTCGCTTGGCCTGTTTCAAGGTTGAGCTAAGTCCACTGTCCGTTATTGGGTAATTAGGCTCTTAATTAACGGGCTGGTTTCCCCTCAGAGCCCTGCCAGCCTCTCTTGGCACTTGGCTCAGACAGGGCGGGCAGTCTACAGGAGCCCACGTCCAAAGCATCCCCAGGGCACGCTCATGGAGCGTGGGGCCACGAGTGATGCGTGTGTCTAAAAACGCCAAGCCTAGCAAACCTCCCAATGCATAAGCCTTAAAAAAAAAAAAAAAAAAAAAAAAGCCATTTAAGATATTCCTGCAACCTCAGCAGGCAGCCCTGTCTGCTTCACACTGCTTGGGGACTGAGCAGGCGAAGGAGGCAGCAGCGCCGTGCCCAGCCCCCAGGCCGGCTGGGATGTGGGGCCAATGCATGGGTCCTGCCCCAGACCCCAAATGGCAGCCAGGAGCCACGCCAAGATGCTGGCCTCGGGGCTGTCCCGCAGCGCTCTGGGGTCTGCACTCCTCATCCACCACCCCTCACGTCCCCACAGCCGCGCACAGCGGGGTGCCCTCCTCACCGCCCACCCCCCCACCCCTGCATCAGCAGGGCTCGGGGGGCGGGGGGCACCCAGGGTTCCGCANGTGCTCTGGGGTCTGCACTCCTCATCCACCACCCCTCATGTCCCCACAGCCGTGCACAGCGGGGTGCCCTCCTCACCCCCCCCCTCCCCCCCAGCATCAGCAGGGCTCAGGGCGGGGGGCACCCAGGGTTCCGCATCCCATGCCCAGCTGGGGAGGGAGAGGCAAGTTTGGCTAATCTGTGTGGAAGCCGATTGTGTTTCATTGAGGTTTTATCTCTGCAACTGGCAACACGCTCCTCCAGGAGATTTACTGGGAAGTTGCCTGGTCCCTGCCAAGGAGGCTGTTTTTCTAGAGAAAGCACATTATGCATCAAAGTTAAAATTCAAATCCCTTTTCCTCCTCTCCCGGCATGTATTTATGAGGCTCCGGATATTCCTTGGTGCATCTTTGTTTGCAGACAGCCCTCAGCCTGCCCTCTACCAGTGGTGCAGGGGCTCAGGAAAAGCTCCTGAGATAACGCGCTGCGCAGTGCACTTCTCCGTATCACCCTCCCCGTTGGTTAAACTGTTGCTGGGCAAGCGAGAGCCCGGCGTTCTGCTGCAGCCCCTGCTGCCTGCGTGTGCTGGGTGCCTTTAGCCCATGCACTGCTCCAGAGCTGGCGAAAGCCCCCCACAAGTTTTTCCCCCCAGGGGATGCTCCCTGCTGCAGCCAGGCTGGTTTGTGTATCTGTGTCCCCCCAGGCCCTCCCAGCCTCTACACCAGATGTGCTCTGTTTTTTGCAGTTGCATCTTGGATGGGGTTGGTAGAAATTAGAGTTTTTTTCCTGGCAAGGTGCTCCAGTTTGCCTATTTTGGGGTGTTTTTAGCAGGTTTCAAGCACAGCCACAGCAAGGGGGGAATCAGCCCAGTCTTGAGCCTGCATCTGGGCAGGGGTCAGAAAGTGAAGGTGCAAAGGGAGGGCACCGACTGTCCCCCAGCACACGCAGGCTTGCTGCTGGCAACGCGGGGGGCAGGCGGGGGCTCCTTCCCCTCCAGCCCACCTCAGTGCACCAGGACAGGCCCCATGTCTGCAGTCACTGGAAAATCACACTCCATTTCCAAACGGCAAAGCAAAGTGTAAATCTCTCTCTCAGACACACATTTGTTCCTCTGCAGCAAGAAAAGTGGTGAAAGCTTTAATTTCAGAGCTGGGAGAGAGAGAGGCAATAATAGATCAGCAGCACCCCGATCGCTGAGGAAGAAAACATCAATTCTGGGATTACAGAAACGGCCACCGTGATTTCTCCCTCCCTGCCTGTAGCCCAGAAAAGCTGCAGGTTTCCCTGCCGAACCCGCGGCTCTTACCTCTCCACTCCCCAGCTGTGGCTGGGAGAAATTCAGCCGCCTCCTCACCCTGGTGACAATGCCGATTATCTCACAAGTGTTTGCCCAGGAGCGCGGGGACCCGGGGAGAGGCGGCTGGAGTGGGAGGCAGCGCTTTCCCTCCCCCTCCGGCTGGGTTTCGCATTCAGCACGGGCCGGCCGCGGCGCTGAGCTCTCCCCAGAGGTTCCCTTCATAAGAGGGAGCAAATTCCACAATCTGCCAAGGGGGAATTTGCATTTGAAACATCCCGATTCCAAATGTCACCCGGTTTGATCCCCCTAAGCTGAACAAATGCAACCGAGCGGCAAGGGGGCCGGGGCTCACCGGCGCGGACTGATGGGAAGAGAGGAAAAGCCCAAGGTGAAAAGCGTCTGTGGACGCTTGGTCTGGGCTGAGGGCAAGGATGTGAGCGAGCATGGCAGCGGCCTTCCCCCTCTTCCACCCTCTGTTGGGCAGGACGCGGGGGAATGGGTATCGCAGGCTCAGCCACCAAGGATTAGGGCTTTCGTGTTTGAGATTTTATTTACACAATAAGACTTAAGTGATTGCTGCATGAAGTGTAGGTGGATTCTCTCTGAAGCCTGCAGAGGGATTAGTGCCTCTAAGGCAGCCGGAATGAGCTGAAAATTGGTGAGATCAAAGTGCGGGAAGAGGAATCCCACGTTCTCAGTGGTGCTAAAGGGAAGGGAGAAAGATGCCGGTGGTCAGGCCTGAGAAGGTTGCAACTGGTGGCCCAGAAAAACCCGGGGAGATGCATGAAGTGATCGCCTGTCACTGCGGGTACACCAGGAGGAATCTTGAGGGCCAGCAGCACTCTGGGTGCTTTCCATCCTGGGGCTGCAGAAGCTCCCTGGCCAGCTCTGAACTCCTGTGCCCACCCAGAGCTCCGCAGCAGAGGTGCCCCCGGGCCCTGCAGCACCCGTTGCCTGGCACAGGGGAGGCTCGTGGTGACAGATCGAGGTGACACTGACAGAAGGGATGCGCCCGTCCCCGCAGCACCCAGCCTGCTGCCGCCGAGCCGCGCAAACGAGCCTTCTCCTCTTGACCTTATTAACGCCGCTGGGCTGCCATGAGCTGATTCGATTTAACAGGGCACTAAGCATCATCCCCGGAGGGCAGGAGGGATGGGTGGTGAAGAAACGGACTCCTTCCCCCCCCTGCACCTCGTTAGCCATGGCCGCTCCCTGCCCACCGGGCACAGCCATGCTCCAGCTCCAGCCACACTGCGCTCTGCTCATGCACAGGGGCAGCTGCGAGCCCCAGGGCTGCACAAGGCATCGGCTGGTCCCACAGCACAGCCCATGACCCCAGCACAGCCCCGCGGATGTGCGTGGGGAACCAGGCTCAGAGCCGTGGAGTGGGGTGCTGGGGGGTCCCAGCAGCAGCAGCCCACGGACAGAAGCAGGGCTCACACATCTGCAGGCAGCTCCTTTCCCTCCTCTGCATCTGCAGTGACTGCGTTTGCTTCATCACGCGGGTTCTGAGCGCTCGGGCTGAGGGAGGGGTGTGTGCCCCCCACCCACGTGTCCCTGGGCCCTGTGTGCCAGGGCCTCTGCTGCACTCAGGCACAGGACAGAAGTTTCACCCTCATCGCCTCCTTGAAATCCGCAGGCAGGCTGGCGTTACGCCGCCACAAATGAGTCTGCAATGCTTTAGAGGACTAATTCCCTCCCTCCTTAATGCATGGAAGCTTCTTATGCTAAATCTATACGGGCACAATTAGCATTATTCATATTCCATATGCTCCGCTCCCCGGTGATGAATATTAATCTGCTCCCTGCTCCCAGGCGCCGGAGATAACAGCGCTGCACCGCGCCGCAGCGGCAGGGACCGAAGGAACATTGCCGCAGGTGGAGGGAGTTTCCTTCCTGCCTTGGGAAGGGGGAACTCTGCAGCTTCTGGGGGGGCTGCAGGGCTCCCACTGTGGGCTAACGTGGGGTGTTCCCTCCGGGACACCCAGGACCACCCCTGTCCCCCCTGGGGGATGTGATTTGAGGACTTCCAACATCTTTCACAAGCCAGGGTGCTACCCTGCATGTCCCACGCAGCCCAGAGCATCCCATCCCCATGTCCTTTGTCCTCACCCAGGCCAGGGGGTGCGGTGGGTCGCAGTGCCACATGCATGGCGGGGGTGGAAGAGGCACCGCGCCGCTGTGCTTCCATTTGTATGCTAAATCCGCTGCTGGGGAGTGCAGCATCAGGTCCCCCATCTGCTCCGCAGCTCGCATCATTAGCTGGCTGGTTTCCGAGGCGGTTCTGAGCAGAGGTGGGAGTTGTGCAGTGAGGGGAGGTTGGTCGCGCTCAGCGCAGTCATGTTTCGGCAGCTCTATGGGGTTTGGGGTGTGGGACGGAAGGGATCAGTCCCCATAAGTCCCCAGGGAGCTGCTGTGCCCCGAGGTCCCTGTGGGTCCTTCACAGCACTGGGGACGGCCCGGCCGCTGGTCCCTCTGCGGACAAGCCGGGCTGCACCTGCAGCCCCCAGCCCACGCACAAAGCAGAGCTCAGCTCCGTGGCACAGGTCCATCCACACCAACCATCCCACTGCCCCTAACCCGGGGCTGGTGGCACCAGGGCTCAGCCCCTTTAAATCCCTGCGCTCTCAGAACGCGTTGGGACGCCGTACCAGGAAAAATAAGGCAAAGAAATTATTTTCTTCTCACCAGAAAGCTTGGAGAGCTGCCCGCTCCTCGGCAGCGCCTTGCCAGCCCTCCCACGCACTGCACGGCACAGGGCTGCAGGGGCCAGCATGGGCCGGGGGCCAGGGGGGGCAGGGCACAGCGGGGAGCCCCTCTGTGCCGGGGGTCCCTTCCCTCCTCTGCCTGCTCCATCTGTCCCATCCTCCTGGCCATTCCTCGTCTCTGCCATCCCCGTGGAGGCCCTAGGCTGAGCTCTGCTCCCAAGGGAGTTCATTGCTCTAAAAAAGATAAAACTCACCCCAAAGCCCTGCTGAACTCCCCAGGCTGGGCCCAGCCAGCCAGCTGAGCTGAGCCAGTTTGGGGTTCTCGGTGGGCAGTGATGAAGCTGGGGCCTGAGAGAGGTGCAGGGGCTGGGGTGCAGGGGGTGAAGCCCTGGGCACTCGCCAAGGTCCCTTTCTCACTCCGCTTTCACACCAGGATGTTTTTTTTCCATTACTTACCCAAGCTGTAAATTGTCTAATTTGGAGCACACCATTTATCCCTGATGTGCACTTGAGCAGCCAGATTTTGTTTTCAGGTGTGTAATTAATTTTTTTTTAACATGATTTCTCTCCTAGGAAACAGCAAACAAACAGTTCTGGCTCTTGGGGCCTGGCTGCTCGGGTGAACATCAGGGCAGGGCGCAGCAGGTGAGGAGCAGTGGCTGGATCCTGCAGCATGTGAGGATCTGGGGCTCTGTGACAACCCCCAGCTTCTCCAAGCCCCAGCCCATGCCAGCCAAAATCCAGGCTCTGCAGAGACAGGGCTATCCCTGCCATGCTGCTGCCCACCAACGTGGCATCTGGCCTCCTCCTGTCCTACAGGCACCAGTGAGGGGAAGCGAGCACCGCTCTCCCTGCTTCCAAATCAACCTGCTGGGAATTATCATTTTTATGAAGACCTAACATGTCCTTGGCTGCTGGGAATGTGATTTGCTCCTGGAATGAGATTACTGCAGTTCCCAAGGAGCCGGCATTGGTCTCTGTGACTTCTGCCCTCACAGCACCTCCTTGAGCCTGGCTCAGCGCAGGCACTCGTGGGACAGAGGAGAGCAGGGCACAGCTCCATGCCCAGGACCCTGCAGCCCCCTGTGCTGAGCAGAGCAGGATCACTGCTGCAAGCATGTGGCCACAACACTTCACCTCTCCTGCTGCCGGAGGAGTTGTTATCTGGTCCTCGCGGGTGGTTTTCCAGCTGAAAGGAGGTGAAAATCACTTCCATGTGCTGGGTGGGGCCAGGCAGGAGGCTCTGCAGGTGCAGTGCATTGGGGCTGACTTTGTGCATGGTGCAGTTTGGGGGAGCAGTGCCCAGAGCAGGACTCAGGGCAGTATGAGTGCTGTGGGAGCTGGGGGCTGTGGGGACAGAGCCCCCTCCATGCAGGGGACATCTTGGTCACATCTCTGCTCACTGTCACACCGGTGCAGGCAGTCCCACTGGCAGCAGCTTCCTGCAGGAAAAGGACACTGCTGTGTCTCCCCACACCGAAGTGCCCCCAGGTGCAGGTCTGCTATGCTGCCCCTAGGCAGCCCCCAGCGGGGCTCTGCTCCAACACACACTGCCACCACAACACAGGTGACAACCTCCCACCGGGGGGGGGGGGGGGGGGGGGCATGGCCTGGACCCCTTCGGCCATGGTTCTGACTCCTTTGGGATTTTTTTCTGCTCGCTCACTGCTCTGCCGTGACTCTCTGAGCGTGGTCCCCGGGTGCCGAGGGAGCGGGCTGAGCGCTGTGCCCATCCCCGCTTCCCTTTGTGCTGCAAACTTTGCCAAGGAGCTGCTTAGCATTCAGAGCAGGCACTCGCGCTGTTTCAGGGCAAAAACTCGAGTTTGGCTTCAAAAACACATCGATCTTCTGTAGTCTGCCATGAAGGGCAGCATCTCCATGCCTGCCCTCCAAAACTGGATAACAGGAGCACTGGGGCCCGGCATCACGGGGCTGGGCTCATCTCTCCCGAGCACCAGGACAGGCAGCAACCTTCTCCCCAGCACCTTCTCCTGCGAGGTCTGGTGCCACGTGACTGCTACAAGCTCATCTGCCTAACGGGAACGGCTGATTTATCTGCCTTTCCTCTCCTGATAAGGGCCTGACTGCACGCTCGCCAGCCTGAGGAGATAATTCTTAAATAGCTTCTTTTCCTGCACTTCACGTGGGGATTATTATGCCTGTCTTGAGTCCCCCCTCTGCTACCAGCACAGGAAAGATCCATCACAGTGCATTGCCATCACACAGGACAGCATGGCAGGCTCTCCCCTCCTGCCCTGCGGCTGTCCCCTCCTGCCCCACAGGGCTGATCATCTCCTTCTGCACCACACCGCCACTGCCACCGACGGTGACAGCTCCCTGCGGGAGCACATTTCCTGCAGCTTGCAGAACCTTTGCTCCAAAGTGTTTCCTTGTGAGTGAGTGCAGCTGCCCCAGCACCTGGCTGTGGGAAGGAGCCGTGTGCCCCACCAGGGTCCAGTGGCCTCCCCACGTCGCTGTCCCCATGGCCATGGGACAGCCACCAGCTCTTTCCTGCTTGCTGCTGTTCTGGAGCTGGTGGCCTGGTACATGCAAAGGTGAAGTGGGAACCACCCAGACAGCACCTGGCCGGTTTCTCCTGCCAAGGGGAATGGCAAGGGCAGTGGCTCCTGTTAGCAGGGTGAAGTCTGGGGAGAAAAACGACTATTGATCACCCTGCGAGTCCTGCAGCCAGGCACGCACTGCCTGCGGCTGCGATCGATAGTGCTGGAGAGGTGCTTGGGCTCAACAGGGGTTTTGCCTCTGCCTGGGGCATGAGGACAAAGCCTGCAACCCGCCTGCACCCAGCACAGATCCGCAGCATGCAGCCCCCCCACCCCGTGCAGCCCCCACTGGGCTTCCCAAGCCCACATTTCCTACCCAAGGTGGAGGAGAGCAGCAACGCTCACTCAGGCATAGCAGGGGAGGGATGGGGAAGCAGGAATCCTATGGCCAGAGCTTCCCCTCAGTTCCCACGCTGATGGCACAGAGATGGCTCCAGGGACATCCTCCCGAGGGTCTCCTAGCCCACCCTAGGATCTCGGCCCCTGCCCTGGCTCCCTGTGGGCTCCCTGCTTAGCCCCGTTCATGGAAGTGCCCAGCTGCAGCCAGGCTCCCAGCCCACTCTCCATCCCTAGGGCCAGCTGCCCTTGCATCCACAGGACATCCATCCTTGCCACAAGGGGAGGAATGGGGTGAAAAGCTGAGATTTCCATCCTGCTGGAAAAGGATGTCAGCAGGGAAGGCAGAACTACACTTCCCAGAGTGCTCCTGGCCCTGCACGCTGCCCGGGGAAAGGCTAAGGGACCCAGCCACCAGCTCCTCCCTGCTCCTAAATTATTCTTAGTATTGTTTATTTGTGGTTTTTCTGCACTTAACAGCCTGCCTCGTCCACTTAATCGGGGGATTATGGCCCTACCTGCCCATCCACCAGAGCCCAACTCATTACCGGGGTTTATTTATTAGCAGTGAGGCAGCAGAACGCACCCTGCAGCTCCATCTCCTCCAGTGTACGCAGCTGGAGGTGATGGAGGAAAGCAAGCCAGGGCCGGGACGGGGCCACCGACAGTGAGCATGGCCATGGTTTAAGCAAGGAGGTGACACAGCAGCTCCCTCCTGTGCCTCGCGTCAGCCCAGGGCATGGCACATCGCTGCTCTTGGCACAGCACTAGAGAAACAGCGGGAGCCTGGCTGAGCCTTAAAGTGATCTCTGAGCTGGGGAAAGGTCAGCGGCACAGCACTGTCCTTCCTCTCACAGAGAGGGACATGGGCTCCTTGGAACGGCGGTGGCAGCTGAGTGACAGCCACACAGCAGGGTGACAATGACAGGAGCCCAAGGCAGAAAAGCAGAGAGGTCCATGCTCCCCGGAGCAGTCGCAGCACCCCTGGTCCTTCTTCCAGCCGCTGCTCCCGTTTGCAGGCAGGAGCATCCAGGAAGAATGTGGGACAGAGCGTGCAAGCCTGCCTACGGAGCGCTTTGATAAATAAAACATGGAGTGAAGGCAATCAGAGCTGCCCACTCGGCTGCTCGGGATGTGGTGGCCACACAGGAGATTCACAGCCTCACCTCCCCAGCCTTTGGGCCCTCAGCCCAAACATTGCTCCTCTGTTTGCAGCCACATTTTGCAGCCTCAGCACCAGGGGGGATTGATTTATTCATCAGCTGCTCCAGCCTGCACCAGCCCTGCAAGAAGGGCATGACGAGCCACGGCGATGTGACGAGCAGCACGGCACGCAAGGCAGCAGGGCTGGCTGCCCCAGAGGTGGCTCCCGCCTGGCCTGCCACATCCATGCTACCATGCCCGGGCAATGAGGGACCCCCTGGGGAGGAAAACGTGAGCAGCAAATTCCCATGGGGCTGCACTGCATTAAAGTGTGTCCATCCTGTACCCCCTGCAGGGCAGAGAGGCAGGAACCTGTCTTTCAGAGGGAGATCGTCGATACCAACAGCTGAGCCTATTGCAGGGACAAAGACAAGGGTCCTGGACCCCACCCGCTCCACTCACCCTGCTCAGACCGCTCCTGTTCACCCAGCCTTGGGTTTTGGAGATCCCACAGCACTTCACCTGCTGGGATGGGGCACCCAGGCCCAGAGGACCCCGTGTCTCAGGTGGCACCCGCACAACCTCATGGCCAGCAATCGGCTTCATCCCCCCAGTCTGGGAGAGCAGCAGCCGTGGGGGAGGGGAGCCCTGAGTCTGGGGTACTGGGGGGGATTCTGCATGGCGAGGTGAGAGGTAGGGGTCAGGAGAGGTGGCCGGGTACTGGGGGGCATTGCTTGGGACGAGGGACAGGAACTGGGGGTACTGAGGGGCACGGATGGGTAGTGGGGGGTGACTGCGGGGGGGGATTGCTGGGGAGCAGGGGGAAGGACAGGCACTGGGCAAGGGAGGGGTGGGCACTGAGGGTGGTGGTGCGTTACCGGAGGCAATCGCCGGGTACCGGGGAGCAACTGCCGGGTACCGAAGGGA
>VXAV01003165.1:73200-87930 GCA_013399715.1 Alectura lathami
CGTGGGCCCCGGTGCCGTGAACCGCCGGCGGTCCGCGCGGGGAGCCAGGGGCAGCCTCCGGCCCTGCTGGGCCCGGCCCAGCTACCGGCACAGCCCTCGTGAGGAAGGGCACAAGACCTCAGTCAGGAAAAAATGGATTGGGGCTGATTTTCTTGCAGATCTTTACGAAAGCCTCAGTGCTGCCCTAGCTCCGCTTCGGCGCAGTGGATGCGAAGGTAGTGCCGGTCGGCTGTGCCAGGAGCAGGGAAGAAAAGCCTGGGCCAGGCTCAGCCGTGGTGCTGGGGAGGCTGTCACCAGGGCTCGGGGCTGCGGCCTGCCCCATCCCCTTGACTGAGCAGCAGCTTGTGGTTTCTCTTCCTGATCCCCAGGACTCTCTTGCCTGAGCAGGGGCAGGACAGTGCCACTATAGCAGAGGCCCCTGGCAGGAGAGGACTGAGGCACTCGGTGCCATTGTTGCTGACAGCACTGACCCACCTGTCCCCACAGGAGATCATTGATCTGACCCACGAGGACACAAGCTCGGATGCGAAGACGTGGAGCTACATCAACATCATCGACCTGACACAGGAGGACACATGCAGTCCACCCCCAGCTGCAGACTGTCCTGTCCAGGACCAGGCACCTGCTTCCCCCACCACACAAGCACCCCATCCTAGGCTTTGCTTCAGCACAAAGCAAGAAGTGGAGGCGAGAGCAGGGCTGAGCCCTTCAGCACCCTGGCACAGCACTCCCACACAGCCCTGTGCCGCCACGGACACAGCAGGAAAGACAGAGAACAAGAGCTGCTTCTCTCCTGCCTCCAGCCACCGCAGCTCCTTCTGCAGCCCAGAGCCTAACTGCAGTACCACCACCTACAACAGCGACTTGGGCTCCCTGGCCAGCATGGAGCTAGACCCAGAGCTGTTCTCCCTGTCCCCCTCCAGCTCGGAAAGCTGTGGCACCACTTGTGGCAAGGAGGAGGAGACTCCCCACGCTTGCCAGCTAAGGGAGCTCCCGCCAAGACTGAGCCCAGCCCCAGCCAGCATCACCAAGAGCCCAGGGAAGGCCAAGGGGGACTCACAAGAAGCAATCCAGCAAGCGAGCCCAGCCAGGGCTGACAGCACGGTCTGGCTAAACAGGAGGAGCGGAGTCCACCACCTCTTCCTCCATGGTGGGGTATCTGACAGGGAAACACTGCAGGTAAATGGGGTTCAGAGCAGCTACTGCCCAGCTGAGTCCACTCAGAGCAGCCCTTGCAGTAGAGGATGGAGCAGGGGCAGCCCCTGCTCCACTTCCCTTTTCAGAGGAAGCTTTGCCAGGCGATTGGGATCTCTGGTTATTGCAATTCCCTGAAAGGTGGGCCCCAAATCACAGCTAGATTCCTCTGCGCCATGAGGAGCCGGCTTTCACCCATTGCCTTGCCTTGCCTTCAGCAGAAACCCAAGCTCATCCCCAGCAGGAAGATGAGCATGGTGCGCAACACCATAGAGGAGAACTTCCTGGAGGGAACGTTGCATTTCCTGAGCGACTTCGTCTCCTGCCAGCACTGCCCCCCCAGAGAAATCATCTCCCACCTGATCAGACACATCCTGTTGAACTCCCACCAGGAGGAGATCCTGAAGGACACCTACATGCTGCTAATGAAGATCCAAATGTACGTGCTTCCCTTTGCCACCGTGCCCTGGGGCTGGTAGGGTGCCCAGCAGAAAGGTTATCCTCCACAGTCCTCACCCACAGAGCAAGGAGCAAGCTCCCCTGTAATGCAGGATGATCCTCCTGCCTCCCCTGGGCTGCAGCAGGGGCTGGAGGAGCTCCCCACTGCCCTCGCCATGCCGCAGTCAGGCACTGCATTTCATGAGGCCACGGGCCCAGGAGTGCTAATGCTCTCTGTGGACTACAGCCCCAGTCAGGTGCTTCCAAATATCAAACATGGTCAGGAGAGGAGAAAGGGAGAGGGCAGAGCTGGAGAGAAGGCAGCGCAGGCACCTAAGGAAGCAGGGATAGGGGAGGGCTTGGGGTGGGAGCAAGGCAGACGGTGGGGCAGGTCAGCGCTGACAGACAGTGCTGTCCTTGCAGGCTCCACCCAGCCGACACCGCCACAGTGGGATGGGACTGGATGCTGCTGCAACACACCATGGAGACCCAGGTACGTGGCACTGCATGTCACATTGGGCAGGGAACATCCAGTGCACGGTGTCTGAGGCTAAGCCTTGCCTCAGGGTCTCACCTGGCCTCGCTCTGCTGCACAATGGCTCAGTCCAACCTGTAGTTCTATTGCAGCTGCTGAGGGCAGCAAGTGCCAGCTGGCTCTCCCACTTTTATCCATGGTGCTCCTTAACCTGCTGCACAGCTGCAGGCAGGTTGTCTCATCTGAGAACACAGCAACAAGGCCTGTTTGAACTGGAGGGATGTGCAAGGGCCACAGCCCAGCTGCAGTGGTCAGACAGCCCCAGCCAAGCTCCAGGGCACTGCCTGAGCCAGGCAGCCCCTCCTGAAGAACAGGTGTGCTGTTCCTCTGTCATGTACATCACCCCTGGTGCTCCTTGCCTTGCAGCTCCAGACTCACACCGTCTCCATCTGCCCTCAGGAGAAGCCCCCTGGCCAACTCCTCTTCCTGCAGTACGTGGTGCAGACCCTGGAGGATGACTTCCAGCAGAAACTGAGTCTGCACCTGCTGCAGAAGTCGATTGCCAAGGAAGTGCTTTCCTGTGACACGTGCTTCAACAATGTCAGGTGAGGGATGCCGCCTCCTCCTCCCCTGTACTCTAACCAGACACAGAGAGGCAGGGCTTAGGGAATGTTTGTTGAGACCCTAAAGTCTGACCTTTTGGGAAACAAACTTGGGAAACAAAGGAAAGTGTAGAGGCCAACTAGAAAGAGTAGGAGCAGGTTTATGACAGTAAACAACCAAAGATGATGCAAGGCATTTTCAGCCACAAGGCATTTTCAGCCACAACCTCACAAACTTCCTCTATGAAAAAGATCTGCATTACTAGTACCAGAATGAGAAGGAGGCAATCCTGTTGACAAGCACACAAACCTGCTGCCCAGCAGAGCTATTCCCCAGCCTGCCCAAGCAGGACATATCTTTCACCCTCGGGGCCTTTCTTCAAGCTCCAGGTGGAGCTAGGGCTTAGAACGCAGCAAAGCCAGGCCCATCCCCACTAACATTCCTGTTTCTGTCCCAGGGAGGTGGTGGTATGGTTGGTTGCAGCAGTGACAGGAATTGGGTTCTCCAGGCCACAGGAGCAGACACAGGATTTGACAGGCTCTTCAGCAGAAGCAAGGGCTGAACGTAGCTCATCTGCAGCATGCCCAGCCAGCGCTGACCAAGCAGAGGTGGCTCCACCAACTTTCTTTGCCCAGAAGTAAGTTCTAGAAGCCCTGGCTACCTCCTGTCAGTAACATGGGGCCCAAGTCAGGGAAAAGCAAAAGTCTGCCCTGACCAGCCAGGGAAGCCAGGCTGTACCTGTGACCAGCTTTCCTGAAGCTTTCCTCTGGGTCAGGCATAGACATGGGGAGCAAGAGACTTCCTCTGGCAGGAAGCTAGTGCAGTGATGAGCATCTTCCTCTTACCTGAGGCTGGAGCCCTTGGCCCACAGCCCAGGCTGCCCCTCATGATGTAGTACAACCACTGAGACCTGCCCGAGTTCTGTGTGGGAACTGGCTCTGCTTCCAGGAGCATCAGATTCAACGTACTCCGAGGGACACCACAGGGCTTTGTAGGAAGCAAACCAAATCTAACCTGGTACATTCCCTGACGCCCCTCACTGCAAGGCAGGAGGCTGAGCTAGATGCTATCCCCAGAGCTTTAGTCTGCAGACTGACAGGTATTGTCTCCTAACACTGACTCTCTCTAACCCAGGGCGATGCTCCTGCTCCAGCGGATGTTGTCCATTGCAGTGGAAGTGGACAGATCCCCCACCTGTAGCTCCTGTAAGATTGCAGGTGTAATGTTCCCATTTATACTGAATATTCCTGTGAGGAGCCAAAGGTGAGAAACGTGCAAAGCAGCATCTCCTTTCTGGGCAATAGTCTAAAAGCAGCACTCTGCATCAGCACAGTCAAATACAAGCAAACACACCACTGATTCCCAGGGACAACTGAGAAGCTCCTCAGAAATACACTTCCTGCCAGATGTGCTTCTGTAAGCAGCACAGTATCTGAAGGCAAGGCACAGGGCTGACTGGCTCTAGCACAGACAGGAGGCCACTAGACCCACAGGTGTTTCCAGCTCACATTTGCCATCTCCAGAAAGCAATCCTTTCAGATCCATTTAACAGAACTCTGGTCTGAGTTAGACCACACACTGGGTCTAACCAAGCCAAACCAACTCTGACCAAGCTATCCCTCATTCCAGGACAGATCCTCCTAGATCCGCTTGGCAGCTTCTCCCACTTCACACTAGCTTGGCTGTGCTTCCTGCGAGTCAGCAGGGGTGGACAACTTCTGCACAGGGCCAAGCGAAGCAGCTGAGCTTGTTCCACAGAGCATACCAGCCACAGCTTGCAAGGATTGTAAACATGCCCACAGTCAAGCTGCATACCAGGGGTCTCTATCACATCTGGTGGGTTTGGCTCCACCATAGTGCTGGGCAGCCCCAGCTGTCACACTCGCACCAGATCAGCACCAGCAGGACGCCAGGAACATGCTGAAGCCGTTGTTCCTGGACAGGCTGTTAGGCTGTTCCGTCTCCCCCAGAGTAAATCCCTTTGTCTTGCAGGGAAGCCCTCTTAAACACCATGGAGAGTCACCTCCTGCGCTGCAAACTGCTCGAGTTGATGTTCCAGCACAGCTGCGATGTGCCCTCAGCCTTGCCCTTGTCTCTGTCCAAGATCCTCTATTTCCTGGGCCACTCCTCCGAGCTGCTGAAATACCAGGTATCCAGTCCTTTCTCCTCCTTGCATTGGTTTCTCCTGAGAAAACCCTAATAACCAAATGCTGTCTCCTGGCATAGGATGAAGTAGAAACATGGCAAAGATGGGATGAGTTGTTGCAGTACGTCAGTCTCCTGCTGCTGAGTTACCAAAGTGTAATACTGGGTAAGCAGCCTGTTGTGGCCTTAATGAAAACGACCTCATCAGGAGGCTGCAGTGGAACAGCCCAAAGCATATTTCCTCATCTCATCACTCTTAGACTCACAGCCACAAAGCTTTAGAAAGATGATGCGCTTCCATCCTTGCTAGCAACTGTTCTCAGTGGTCAGAGCAAAGAAATGATATTGCATCAAGCAGAGAGCACAGCCTGCTCTGCCACATTTAGCTGCCCAGAAATAGCCCAAGTCCTACTGCATCGACCCCAACACTGGGAAGCTGGCAGTCGAGTGCTTTGCACCCGCTGTTGTCCGAGTTGCACACACTGGTTAGAACAGGGTGGCTTAGGGGGAAAAGCAGAAGGCAAAGGGGATGGCAGAGCCAGGACACACTGAGCACTTGGACTGGGCAGGGAGCACCACCCACAGCAGCCCTGGAAGGAGCAGTATTTCTGGCCCCTAGAGAGCAGCACAAAGCATTCCCTATAGCCATTTTATCAAAAATAAACAAACCCACCCTCAAAGTCTCTTGCCAACTTCTGCTACTTTACCAGGGTTAAGGCTCTCATAGATCAGTGCAGAGAAACCCACAACCACAAGTACACAGAACATTAAGCTCCCTGACACCCTCCATGTCCAACCAGTCCAGTCTGCCACTAGCACTGGAAGAAAAGATCCCATTGCCATGCCCCCTCCATGCTTCTCAGGTTCTCTCCACATGCAGGCTGAGCTCCAGGAGGCAACACTGCCTTCTCACACCAGGAAGAAGTATCAGGGATAGCCACGAAAGAATTTGTGCAGTTGCCAGCTGCTTTCCACAACAGCACAGCACTGCCTGTGGGATCTGACCCTGAACAGGTCAGGCCCCCACAGCACTCTCTCTTGCAGAGCACTTACGGGTCTCGCTCAATGAGCGGGTGGACTTGATCCTTCAGAAAGCCAAGCCCAGGCTCCAGGATGACGACAGCATCAGCCAGCTGGACATCCACCTGAAGCTAGAGGAATTCCTCGACCGAATGCAGCAGGTCCTGGGGCAGCCCTTCCCACCGCAGATCAAGGAGAAGTTGCACATGCTGCGGCAGTTGTTCCTTATTGTCACTGCTACCTGATGGAGACGGCCACTGTGGCAGACAGCACAAGGGGCTTTGTGTGTCCTTGATTAGCTATGAACTTAAAACCTTCTGTCTCATGCTGCAGTTCCAAGTGTCATCTGTCATGTTTGGAAAAAAAGCTCTGGCTTACAGTCTCCATTTCTTTGCAAGCTTAGCTCATCCGACAGTTTTACAAAGCACTGTGAATACCTTTGAAAAATAAATTATTTTTGTATTTGATGAGACTCTTCCATCTTGGTGCCAGTCCTGCCCAAATATTAGCTGTACCTTGCAACAGCATTAGACTACAGCAGCCATACACTGACAACAGGTTGCACAGCAAGCACAATACCAAAATACTTGTTCAGTATTCATGAAAAGTTGATATTGCCAAAAACACAGGTGTGGGGGTACAGGGAGAGGGCTCAGTGCCGAGATCTCCAAGACATGCTGGTCAGTCCAAGTGCTGAACCTTTCTGTTCCAAAGCAAACACATCTGTGTGACTTGGAGCAAGGTAGTTAGCCACGCCAAGAGGACTGGATAGCAGCATGAGCTGGAGGGGCTGCACTTCTTCCGGAACACACTGACATGGCTGCAGTGCAGGTAAGTGCATGTCATCATGAAGATGGGTACTGGACATGGGTACTGAATTCAGATGTACTGCCACCAGTTCAGGTATGAGTCACAGCTGAGGTCAGACAGCAGCATTTCCACAGGAAGTCCCTGGGACAGCTCAGCAGCTGCACAAGTTGATCCTCCTGCGAACAGGAGAGACCCCTGTCCCTGCCCACCAGCCTTTGGTCTGCCCCTGCACTGAGCGACCCTTGGCAGCTCAGCCACCTCGCAGCACGTACTCCAGAGGGCAGCACTAACAGCCGCAGGAGACCAGAGCCCAGGAGCAGGGAGCTGAAGTCCCGGCCAGGAACGCAGCAGCCCTGACACTAGCACTGCGTGCACTGAAGACCTCGTGCTGGCTACACAGCCAGGCATCAGGCAGAAACCCAGCCCAAGACCCGGGAAGGGTCTGCTGGAGCCACCCAGGACCTGGGGCTCAGGAGGAACTCCTGGCTCTTTAGGATGCCCCTCTCCAATCACCAGCTGCAGAACAAGCCACTTATCTACACACTGTCTCCCTCTAACCCAGGGGCAAGCCACCCATGGAGAGGCGAAGGAAGTTGTTTGGCATGACAGGCCAGAATGGACCATGCTACAGAAAGCTGCTTTTCCTGCTTGATGCTCACTTAGGTGTAGTTTCCAGTTTAGTCTTTCACTAGAGAAGATTTCTGCCATTAGGCTAGAGCAGAAGTTGCTTTCTAGCAGGTCCAGTTACAAGTGTTATTTTCTGGTATGCTGGTCATAGCCCAGGAACACAATTGGAGCCAGATACTTCAAGCAGAATGATAATATCACAAACATCACCCTTTAGCCACAGCCCTTCCAGTTGAACCATGAGATCAGCCTGTGTAACCAAGGCCTACAGCAGCAGACATTACATGTGTATCTAGGTGCTTGAGGCTCTATTCCACCGCTTTCAGCTCTGCAAACATTCAAAGGAAAACACGACACCAGCGTTCAACCCAGTCACCCCAACCCAGGAGACGAGTGTGCTCTGTCAGGAGCACTTCGACAGCTCTTAAGTGCCACAGGAGCACCCAAACCAAAAGAAGGCAAAACAGACAGACACAGCCAGGAGCTGGGCAACCCTAGGCAAACACCAGTCTGATTCCCCTTGTCTGTGCCCACCTCCATGGTGCAGCTGCAACCAACACAATCCCCTGAACAGCTCAAGAAAGTACCAAGGTTTCATGCTCAGTTTCATCATCAAAAGGCCTAAAACAGGATTGAACCTGGCCTCAAGTCTAGTCTCCCTGTCAAAAGGGAGTTTTACACAGCAGGGATTTTACTACAGAGTGCTACTGCACAGAACCTTGGCCCCACACTTGCTGGCCAGGAGCAAGCAGCTGATGGATACTGCACAGCCCCACATTTCTTCCACAGATGCTTCACCAAGGCTAATAAACAAGGACCTCCATTCACAAGAATTTTATTTTCCTGAAACAAACAAAAATCAGACGCATTAAAGACATGATACAGACAATAAATTAATGTCAAATAACAGATTGATTCCCAAGGTGCAAACAACTGGTGGCAGCAGTAAGTGCTCAGCTGGGTAGGAGATTGTCAACACACCACCACTGGCAGTGCTGCTGAAGCTTGAGATGAAGCAGAGCCACAAGATGTGCTTCTCCAGAGGGTAGAGCAGACAGCCAAGTGAGCTCACCCTCACGGATGGATGGCTGGAGCACAACTTGTACCTTGAGCCACCTCTGTAAGAAGTCCTCGTAACAGAAAAGCTCCCAAGGACAGATGCAAGGGTGCCACTCCTCCCTCACGGCTACAGAAAGCCCTCTGCTGCCTGAGGGAGCCCCACAACACAGTCACAAAAAGCCAAGAAGGAGATCTGGTCACCACAGGACAGGTAACAATCACACAGCAACGCTGACTACAGCGCTCAAGGGACCAGGTGGTAGCTACAAGTCCTATTTTTCATAGTGTTCGCTGCGTGCAGTAACTGGTTTTGACTAGGCCAAAAACCTGTGTATCACTGTACCACAGCACAGAGGAATGCTTAGTCTCCATCTTCCACTCAGACCTTCTGCAAAAATCTATTTAACGCTGATGAAACAAAAGACCCTACCAAGAAGTGCCACTGATGTCTAATACACTTCCACACAATTCATACAAGATGCTAGGAAAAACATTCAAGCCAGAGTGCCAGACCTACTGCATGTCTGTTGTCTAGGACACGCCAGGACAGTGTTGCTTTGCAGAAAGAAAAGCAGGTTACACAGTTCAAGCCACACCAGCTCTGGTCATTTCCACCACTTTTGGAGGAACCTGAAGGCTTAGAAGAGAAGCAGATCTTCCTTATTACTGTCAAGCCCCATTCGATTCTGCTCCCTGCCTTTCTAATAAAAGCCTCTCAGAACAGTGCTCTACCCTTCCTTTGAAACTAAACCAGGAACAAATAAGTACTAGTCACCTGGTAGCCCAGCACCAACAGAAGCAAGGGAGCTGCACATTTCAAGCTGCCCTATCATGCTGCCAGAGCAGCTTTCCTCCTGGCGTTTAACAGTCATTTTTGTTCCTTGCTGTTGTTCCACACATGCCAGACAGAACCATGGTCCTCCTGAGGGTACTTCAACACTGAGCAGGACAGGACAGACCAGAGGCAGATGAGCCAGCCTGCTGGCACACTACATGCAGTCCTCCTCCACAAAGCATGGTTCAAGGTTTCACTGCAGTGCATGCCTCCTAGCTTACATTGGTTTAACAGGAGTGCAAGAGTTTTTCCAAGACTGATTCAGGGCTGGCTTTAGAACAGTCACAGCTGTTACCTTGTCTGAGATGAGGAGCTGGAAAGGAGATATTCCTATTTTACTGCAGCACAACGGATCAGGGAAGCAGAGCCTAAGATACCCTGTAGCCCACTGAAGACAGCAGAAGCACTCTTGCTAGAACCCAGTTGGAGTGAGCACATTCAGATCCCGAGGTTTGATATTATGGGAACGTGGAGCTTGTTTCCTCCCTTCTGAGACTGGAATGTCCATTTTGGGTGGCTTGAAGGTGACTGGGTCCTCTGCCATTCTAGTAGCCTGAGCACGCATCAGCTCCATGGGGGATGGCTTCTGGGCACCCTTGTAAGATTGGATGGTAAATCCTCCTGATGAAGAAAATCACAGGTAAGAGCTATGAAAGTCCTTTTTCTCCCCCCACCTGTACTAAGCACAGTATCACTGACATCCAGATCTGCTGAAAGCCTACACAGGGCCAAGGAGCCTCCTGTCATCTACAACCTGCTCCACATCAGATAGTGACACCTCCTGCTCTGGTTCCAGACAGCCAGGAAAGCCAAAGAGTAAAAAGCTGTCACCTTCACACTCTGCTCTTCCACTGCAGCTCAGTGCAAGTTTTGTATACTTCCAGATCCCTGGCACAAGTTTTACCTAACAGCTTTACATTCTGGCACAAGTGATATGAGTAGCACACATTCCCAAGGTGAACAGAAATAGCTAGCAATTTTGCTATGTAACAGTTCTGCCCTAGCTCTTGCACTGCAGGAGACTTTAGAGGACATACCTGAATCACTGGTGGCTTTCTGGATGGCTTTGGGTCCAAAAAAACTCCATCTTTCAGATGGCAATCTGTCCCCACCACCTTCCATGGCAACAAAGTCTGAGGCAGTGATAGAAGCAGAAGATCCCTGACTAAACCAGCCCCTAGAGAAAAAACAAATCACTGAGATGTACAAAGAGAATAAATACTTCAGGTGGTCCCACTGCAGCAGGGAATTCACACATAGTTACATGGGGCAATTTAAAAGATCTTCATAGATTTACTAGCAACCTGGATGAAGAGATGCATGCTCAGTTTCCATAATTCAGTTCTGATTCAAATCCCCAGCAGCGCCTGGATCTCACCCCTCAGCCAGTCCCTCACTCCCACCTCAGCAGCCTGCAGGAGACCAGAGGAAGCGATCTGCCAGGAACAGAGTACCTGTTTTTGTGCCTGGGAGAGGAGTGGGGAGTGCTGCTTGGAGTGGACTGAGCAGAAGATGGCTGTCTGTCGTCTTTTGTCATTTCTCCACTCTGCATCTTTAGCTTCTGTTAGAAGAGGCAAGAGAAACACACGGAACAGGTCTTAAGCACAAGGCACACGCAGCCAGTTTTACTGTGCAAGCAGAGCTGCATCTGGAAAGCATCTGGACTCGCCCACGAGTCAGGAGCTGACCGCACACGAACCAGGCTATCACGACTCCTCCAAACAGCACAAACTGAACTGCACAGGAGTCACTTGAAGGGCAGTTACAGTTCAAACACTGACGACACAGGCACCTTCTCAGAACACCTCCTGCGGCTACCCAAGCCACACTCACGCAGTTCACCAACGCTGCTACTGAAACTTTGACCTTGCAGGAGCGTATTTTGATAGCTCTGTTGAACTCTAACTGCAAGATTACTGTGGGCAACTGAGCTCAACAGAAACATGGATTGACGACCTTTGTCTTTATTTCCAGTAAGAAGCAAGTCCAATTTCATTTTCTAACCTCCACATTAAAAATGTGAGGTTCACAAGTCCTCTAGCTCTGGCTTGTTTCAAGGAATGGGCAACCCAAGCAGAACAGGACTTAGAGGCTGTTGATTTGTACTACAAATCAAAGCCAAAACAAAGGTGCAGAGCTTCAGCACTACTGTCCAAGCACACCAGGGATTCCTGGATTCATTACACGAGCCCAGTTTAGGCTTTGCAGCACTCAAGCAACAGTAAATAGAATTTGAAGTTCAGTCTGTTCACCACTTAACCTCCACAAGAACCTGAGGAAACACCTTCTGCATTTTGCCTCTTTAGCACAGGAAGAGAGGAAGGCAGTTCAAGACTATTGAGATAAGCTTCAAGCTGGAACATGTGAACAGGGCCATTACCATTCTCAAACCAAGCACCTTCATTTTAGCTGTCAGCTTCTCTGCCCTGTCCTCAGTTTAGTGGTGCTTGGCACAGTCAGATCTGGGAGTGCCTCAGACACCAAACAGCTATGCTTTAAACCACATTTTCATAGAAAAAAAAAAAAAGCACTGAACTTCAAAGAACAATTTTCTTTACTTTAAGAAGAAAATGTCAGCTAGCAGGTCTCTTCCAGTTCTCAAGCAGAACCACAATAGAGAGAAGTGCTTGCAGAGCCACTTGATGCCAAGATTTGCCCTCAGAGTCCAGAAGGCCAGCACATTGTGTATGCTGTCCCTGGGGAGATAACGCTGGGACAAAAAGTTACAGGCTGCTGCAGGGCACCACTGAAAGGCACAGCAAGGAACTAGACCCTGTATGGAGATGTCCCCAGCTGGAAGACTGATAGTCTGAAGCAACCGTGGAATACTGAATTCAGGAAAAAAAAAGTTTCAAAACTATAAAGGCTAACGCTAACTTTAAAAACACAGATGGGTAAAGTAACCTCTTTACACAATAAGCCAAAAGCCTGCAGCATAAGCTACTTCAGCAGTCCCAGCAACATGCTCTGAAAGTTGTGTCAGCAGACAGGTGCCAAGCTAGTACAGCATCGCACCAGAGCCAGAGCAAAACAAGCCTTACATGGACTGCCTCAGCCACACGGTGATACTTGGTCTCCTCCGTCGTGAGGCCTTTGTGGGGCGTGTAGCCAGCATCCCTCAGCCCTGCCTGCTGCTCGAAGCGGTGGATGCTCTCCTGAGTCTGCTCTGGAACGGACAAGAGCACACGGTCACACAGCAGAGCCTCCACGAGCAGTCCAAGGACACAAAGGCAACTTCAGTGACCAGCAGACGTTTCACCATTCATACCCACACACTGCAATACGCCGCCAGGGGCGGCGAGATGAAACTACAGTATTCTGTCTTGAAAACTATCCTGAGTCGTAGGGCTAAGTGAGTCAGGTAAGTGGTGGTTTGTCCCAAATCAGAGAACACGTTACAAATTGCAACATCTGTAATTAAACTCATCTCGTCCAACAAGCTGCATCACTCCTAATCACAACTTCCTAAATTTAGGAGACCCCAATAAAATAAATATTTTAACTGTTTCCCTAGATTTCTTTTTTTTTTTTTTCCCCACCAATGAAAAAAGCAAGGCTTCTGAAAGACTGCCCACAGTGCTCTGACAACCACAGCCATGTAAGGACAGGTGGTGAACACCCACAGCAGTTCTGGATGAGGTGGAACAAGCTCCATCAGCCAAGCACACAGCCAGTATACCAGTACCAGCTTCAGCTCTTCAAAAACAAGCACACTGTTACTATCAGCACAAGAAATTTACTCACTAGCAGATCTAAGAACAAAGCTACTGGAAAAGCTTTGTGTCTTCTTTAAAAGAAATCTTCCCAAGTTAAAGTTATTTGCAGGGATAACGCATTGTGTATGAGGTATTTGCCTGATTATTTATAGTTTGGGGTTCCTGACTTCTTACTGCATAGGAACATTTTTAGGCCATCATGCTTTTGTCCAGATTAGCACTGTGTCGCTGGACTAGAGCAGAAACTGCTTGCTAGCAAAAAGTCCCCATTTCTGGCTGTTATTTTTTGATACAGTGGTGAGTTTGGAGCCGAGACAGAAACAAGTGCAAGCATAAAGCTATTCCAAACTGCTGGCCTAAACATATCCAGGAGTCCTTGGAAGCACTGCTTGTAGAAAAAAAAAAATGAATCCCAGATGTTAAAAGAAGAGGCTGCAGACACAGTGCAGCACATGATTAATTTCCCTTGCTGCAGATAAGAGTGCCCTCTCTGCAAACATAACTGACCCAATTTGATTTTAAACCGTCATGATTTATGAGGTTTGTTTTCCAGAGTGTTACTGTTAGCAAGACACCTGCTGCTATTAATAGGAATGCCAGAGTGCTCCATTAGCTCGGTATGTCAGCTGTCCACACCACTCCAACTAGCTGCAGAGCTCAGCCTATCAGTCAGAAATGGCAGGTTAATGAGCAAACAGGCAGCAGCAGCACCTGCCCCCACACTCCCGCGTAGGACGGCGCAGCCTGCAGTGCCCTATCAGCACGGAATGTTCTCCGCACTCCCCCTCACCACCCAGAAGCACAGAGGCCAGAAGCACAGCCTGCTCTCTAATTCCTTGCTTCCTTCTAGAAGCGTCCTCTAAAAACCTTGTGCAGTTTAAGAGCAGAGTCGGTCCGAATCCACAAACTGTCTCTGAATCCACCAGCTGTCCAGGAGCACTGGTAGTTACCTCGAGGCCTTACCACACTCACACGCCCACAACCCATTGGCCACCACCCTACAGAAAGGTGAGGTCTTACTTGTAATGAGAGAGTTCATGATGATGTGAGTGGCCTTGGCCTTCACCACAGGGACCTTATTCACGCTTTCAGTGGAAGATGAAGGAGTTATGACAGGTGCATTCATGTTAGCATCCCCTTCCTCTACCTGTGCGGAAGAAGCAGGACATAGTTTGATGAGAAAGTACCTCAGCTCTTTATCATCATGCATCTCCAATTACTTAAACGAAACACAAGACCAAGCTGTACTAGCTGCAAGCCTTTATCCCCAGGAAAAAGCCGGTGAGCTGTTCTAGCCATAACCCAGAAACACTTAAAGCTTGAACTTTATTCTTAGCAAAGAAACCAAGCAACTCTCATCCAACATCTGAAAACACACTGAGCTCAGAGACAGCAACTTGTTAAGCTCAGTACAAAAAAGGTCAACAGGAGAGAAGCTAGAATGTATCTATCTATTTCCATCCTCATAAGGGCAAACCGGACTGCAAGGTCAACCGGGCAAGCTCAGCAGCACCAGGATCTACCCGAGTCACACACATCAGAGGCGGGTGGTGAGCTTTTATCTCCTCCTCACTCCTTAGGCGTTCAGTTCGTACTGACAGCACCTAACGCTCACTGCTCTACCCCGGGCGCCCCGTACCTTCGAGAGCTCCTGGTACTTGCGCTCGGGGATGACGGGCTGCTGCCACAGGACGCTGGCGCGCAGGTCGGCGGGCGGCGGCGTCATGGGGGCCGTGTCCTCCAGGGCGTCGTCGTAGCTGAAGGCCCGCCGCGGCACGCCCAGGGGCAGCGACATCTTGCCGGCCACG
>VXAV01003165.1:104690-118711 GCA_013399715.1 Alectura lathami
CCCGTGCTCCCGGAGCGGCGCGGGCGGGGGGCTGCGCGCTGGGGGCTGCGGCAGTTGGCCTCGCCGTGCTGCGGTTCGCCGGGGTCTCGAGGAGGGTCAGCCCCCGGTGCCCCTGGTGGGGGGCGAAGCTGCCCTGGCGTTGAGGTGCTTGGGGCTGCGCAGTGGAGGGGTAACGAAGCTGCTGGTGACCAGTGAAAAGCACCGTCGGGCGTCGTGGGGTTGTTTCCGGATCGTAAGGCGTTTTGTGGTGTTACTTAGACTGCAGTTTTTTTCTGTCTGATTTTGTTGGTTCGGGTTCGTATTGATTTGTTTAAGGCCGTCTCTTGATTGCTATTTGTTTATTTTTTTTTCCATTTGTGTAGTGTACTTGTAGGTTCTGGTGCTTAAAGAGTGCTCAGAGGCACCCAGACCTGCCCTCTGTGGCTGGGCAGGGCGCAGGTGCTCCTTGCCGCTCCAGACAGATCTTCCAACCCCTCAATACAGAGAGCTGGTCTGAGCATTTACTGCCCGTTGAGCATGTTGGGCAATCTCCGTTTGCAGGCGGACGAGGTGCACCAGCAATGACAGTCGCTTTCCCAGTACTGCTGTTTCCCTGGTCAGGGTACAAGGCTTGTGGCGTTGCCCTGTACTGCACATGCACGTGCAAAAGCTGCCCTCCAGCTCCCTTTGCTGGACGATACCACTGTACTTAACCCTCCAAATCTGGAGAGATAGGGCCAGCTGCGCCCATCAGTTTCCCTGTTGCTATTTTCAAAGCACTGTGGGCAGCTGTGAGACTGAAGAATCCAATGCATTTCCTCCTCTACCTGGTGTTGGCGTGGAGAGCAGGGGCTGGGAGCGCTCAGGTTTCAGGGGTGGGATCCGTGGTTGAGCCCTGGTTTGCAGTAGGGAGGAAACGCTTAGACTGCAAAGGGGGGTAAATCAGCAGTCAGAAGACAGCTACTGGCCAGAGCTGATGTGGAAGATGCAGTCCAGAAGGCAGCAATGCCGGGAGCCTGTTGTGTCCCCTGCGGTGTGCAGGCTCAGCCTGGCTTCTCTGGTGGTGCCCTTTGCTGCGTCCACACCTGGCTGGGGGGGGCTCAGCTGTGCAGGCCTGCTTGTGAGGGTAAATGAGTCCATCTGGAAACTTTTTTTCACGTTTCCTCTAGCTAGGCCGTGCTAAGTAGCATCCACTGTTTGGAGAGGATGGCTCTGTCTCACTGAAAGCAGTAGCAGAAGGCCCTCGGGGGTGCAGCTCCATTTGGGAGGCAGCAGCAGAGCAGCTTGAGTAGGATCTCATGGATCCGTGCCCGCTACATTGGGACTGCTGAGGTCTGCTGTACCTGCTGACCTGGTGGAGAGTTGGAGTGTTGTTTGCAGAGGAAAAAGTTAGTACCTGTGATACAATCTCTGACTTCACCTGGGGTAAATGAAACACTCAGGGCTGCAAACATCTCTTGTTCAAAGGGGGGGGAACGAGACACCCGGATCTGTGCTGCGCAGTGTGTTGATCGGAGCCCTCGTAAACGCATCTGCTGTAGCGTGCAGAGAGAAACTCTTTTGCCAAAGGCTTTGTGCTGCTTGAAGTCAGATATTCTTCACCCTTGGAAACCTAATTCTCTGGAATTTGGCAGTGGGCTGGGAACTGAGAGCAGTGCCAGTTCGGCCCTGTGGACATGCATCCTTCATGCAGCCTCTCAACGCAGGAGCATATCCGCAGAGGGAGCGGTTTCTAAGGCCGGTGTACAGCCTCTGTCTGCTCAGGGTGCTCCTTCGCTCCTTGAGGCGTGGAGCTGCTCTTCCCGCTGCCTCAGGATAGAGAAGGTTTCAGGCTTCTGAGCATTGTCTCAAAGGTGAGAGATGCATGTAGTTCTGTCCAGCGGCAGCGTTGATATATTTGGGGCAGAGCTCTGCTTTGAGGGCTGTTTGAGGAGGCAGTGCTGAACTTTCCTGACTTTTGTGGTACCTAATGCTTTTTTTTCCTAAATATTGTTATCCATTGTCTTGAGCTTGGACCTACGCTTCTGTGGAGGTTTCTGTTTGAGAGCACCAGCTCAGTGGGGTTCACTTTATTTTTAACTGCAGGAGGCCGTATCTTATTCCTGTCTGTGCAAGGTGTGTGCTCTGTGCGGGAGCCGATGGGAGACTGGCAGTGGGTAGGAAGGTCTCGGTTAGTGACTGGTGTGAGACGCTGCTTGTTCTCTTGGTCGTAGCCCTACTAAATGCTTATTTTCCTGGATGTGAGTGAGGCAGTTGGCAGGATAGCCATGAGATCCTCCAGGAATGCCACCAGTGGCGTGGGAAATGCTCTGTTGTTTCCAGTCTCTAATCTCCTACAAAGGTACTGAGATAACAGTAAAACTGGAGTGTTAATGGCCATTATCAGTGTTTACCAGCAACTTCTGTCCAAACAGACAGTTGAACTGCCTTCACGCTCCTCTCGCAGTGAGTGCGGGTTGTTCTGCACAACCAAGGTGTCTTCCAGAACGTCCTGGAGCCGTGGTTTGTCTCACGGAGCAGGCAGAAAGGTGTTGGGTTGTGAGCTGCCCTTACACGGGGGTTTCTTGTCCCTGCCCTGCGGTGTTTGACTGGGCAGCGTCACTGACCGGAAGAGCGGGGGGAGCCCTGGTCGCAGTGGTCACACTGCTTCACGTCGAGAGCAAACGTATCCAGATGCCAAGGGGAAAAAATGTAGATTCACCTCCACAGGGTTGTGCTGCTGTAGGAGGTGGTGAGATCAGAGCAGCGGCGTGCCAGCTGCTGTGACGATGGCCAGGGAGGGCTGGGGTCCGCCTGCCTGGAGCCTCTGTGGAGCTCAAGAGGTCTTGCAAACGCTGCAGTGAGTCAGTGTTCATTAAATGCTTCTTGATAGCCCTGTGTGGCTGTTGTTTTGGTGCTGCTGCCTGACCTAAAACTGCTGCTGTGTTTAGCATAATTTGAAAAAGAAGCCCTGTTAATGCTGCCCAGAGATGATCCCGGTAGTTAGAGACAAAGGTGTGAGAGAGGTTTTGAATCATCTGAGTTTTGCAAATGCAGCAGGATTTCTGGGGTGTTGAGGCATGGGGATCAGAGGGTTCCAGGGCTTTGAAATAAAACGTTGACTCCCGCGTTGAATCAAATAACTGAGTAAATCCCAGATGTCTTTCAAGATGGCCTTTTTAAAAGACTGCTTTCTGTAGAAGTTATAGGGCAAAAATCTGAGTTGTTTTTAAAAAAAAAAAAAAAACTAAACTGAAATGAAGCACATCTTTAAAGACATGTAAGCTAAAATACTAAATAATGAAGCTGACATTAAAAAAGTGTTCTGGCAGCACCAGCCAAGTGCACCGAGCTCCATTTTGCCCATGAAATTCACCTGTGTAGCGCTCCACTGGAAGAAGGGCCTGGCAGCACAAGTGCTGTTCTCATAACTACCCACCACTGGGCAGCGGAGCACTTTCTCAGTGCCTGCACACAGCTGATGTCAGTAACGCTGCAAACAGCCCGGTTCTGTGCAGCAGGATGACTTCTTGCGCAGGAGCTTGGGAGACAGCCCGGTTCTGTGCAGCAGGATGACTTCTTGCGCAGGAGCTTGGGAGAAGGCAGAGATCTGTGCAGACCTTGTGAGACAGCGGCCAAGAGGTGCTCAACAGCCTGAGCTGAGCCCAGGCTCACCGTGCCCGTGACAATAAAATGAGCCCCATCCCTGCCTCCTCTGCCTCGTATCCAGGTTAAACAACTGCTTCTGAAAAATGTAACTATTTTCTTTTTTTTCCTCTGTTGCCAAATTTGAAAAAAAGCGTAACTTACTCCTTTTAAAATGAGAGTAGTTTCATTCAAATATGCACATTCCCAAGCACTGACCTGGGAGTCCCGCCGCTCTGAGGCACACAGGGTAATGTTTTCTGTGTAAGGCTCCTGTCTGTGTTGGGCTGGGCTTTGTTTTAGCGCAGAACATTCTGTGATTCTGGAAGGTGCTGCCTTCATTAGTGCCTGGCTCGTTTTGGTTTGTTTGTGCTAGCAGTGAGTGAGGGAATGGTCCTTGTGGGTTCTCAGGAATGCTTTGCCCGTGTCTTAAAAGATGGGGACTCTGAGGTGACATCTGGGGGTGTTTGCCCAGCCTGTCCTTCCAGGGCTGAGCTCATGGGCGATGCCTTGTTAGATTCCTGACCAGGCTGAGGGCAGCTGTGGTTAGCCCTTGTGTGCTGCTGAGAACTGGCTAGTGGGAAGGGGGCCGAGAGCTGACTGAGGGCACCTGTGTGCTCGCACCTTTGGATTGGCTCAGGTTGCTCTGAGCTGGTCTGATGGCAGAGCTCTGTTTTTTTTTGTTTGTTTTTTTCTTCTTAAGAGCTTTGCTGCATCATGTCTTGTGGTAGCTGTGTCTGTGCTCTTGTGTAGCAAACGGCTGTATAAACCCCCTGCTTCCCTGGCACTCAGTTGTTTTATTCTCCTTTTCTAGGACTTGACTGGCATCGAGTCCATGGACCAATGTCGTCACACGCTGGAGCAGCACAACTGGAACATAGAGGTACTGCTGGACTGCGCTGGGAGTGGCCTTCCTCCCAGCTGCACCCAACCTGTTAACCTCTGAATGTACACCAGGAACTCGCTATAACAGTGTCCTGGTATTGCTAGAGAGCTGGTTTCAGAGCTGTGCAGCAGAGCGCTCAGCGCTGCAGTCTCTGCCTGGTGCTGTGACCTCCCCGCAGTGCACGCATGGGCTGCCATGGAGAAGGTTTTCCTTAGAGAAACGAGGACTGGTGCTTCCAGCTTGTAGTGAGCTGCACTTCTGAAGTGCCGTGGGTCCGTGGATAAATACTACCTGTTGTTAGTGTCCAAAATATTTAAATGCACATACTGCCACCCTTACACGTCCCTTTGCCCTTCTCCGCGCTGCAGGCGGCTGTCCAGGACCGGCTGAACGAGCAGGAGGGCGTCCCCAGTGTCTTCAACCCACCCCCATCCCGGCCGCTGCAGGTCAACACGGCCGACCACAGGATCTACAGCTATGTTGTTTCAAGGCCACAGCCAAGGGCAAGTTATCTTCCAGTGGGTTTTGTCATGTTTTTCCGGCTACTCTGTGAACACATGCAAACAGGGAAAGGAATTGTTTTCTTCATGTGCTGTTATCTCCATCCTGAATATTTTGTCTTATGAAAACTAAACCCAGAGCTATTTCTTCAGCCTGTGGTATCACTGTGGATGTTTTCTCCATGGTGTGCTTCACAAGGAGACAGCCTGTTTTGTAGCACAGAATGTCTTCCCGTGACACAGTAAGGCTTGTTGACTGGTTCGGCTGGAGTGAAGGACTGTCCCCTCTTGATGGCAGTGATGATCTTGCCTTTCAGACCCCTTAAAAGCTTGAGTACGCAAGTACTGAGCTATTGGCATTCATGCTTCATGCACAAATTTGCCTGTGCCCTTTGAAGATTCTGCTATTAATCACAGTTAAGAAAATTAGCAGAGGGCAAAACTATTGCTTTTTGAAGTAATCACTGACACCAGCTTTCAGAAGCGCTGCGTTGAGTTCCGGGTAAGCAGTGTCAGTCACTCAACTTGATCTGGCTTCTCCAAAGCTGTGAAGTGTTGCTGAGTGTTTTTCTTTGTGGTGGTTTGAGCCTCTGTTACCTCCCTGTGTGCTTTCTGCTGGTGGACACGTTGGTTTGGGGGTGGAGACAATGTTCTAATTCTTCTCTTTTGTAATTGCAGGGCCTGTTAGGATGGGGTTACTACTTCATAATGCTTCCATTCCGATTTACCTATTACACATTACTGGACATCTTTAGGTAAGCGCTTCTTGTGCTGACTCATGTATTGATTGCATCAGCTTAGAGCTGGCTGTGCCTCTGTCACTTGGATCTTCTTAAGTCTCATGACGGATGTGTATTTCCATTTGTTTGCCCAACTGGCTTTATCTGTAGCCTTGTCAAGTTCCTACACTGAGAAATAAATCTTACTGCAGAGAAAATGAGCACTCTGTAGCTCTGGAAGTGAAATATTTAACTGGAGTTTGAACTCCACGCGTTTACAGTTTGAGTGCTGTGCAGAGGGGACGCAAAAGGCAGCGTCAAACTCTGTTCCATTGGGCTGGGCTCGAGGTTACCCGGTGCTAATCCCTGCGTGTTACCTGGGAAAACCTGAGCTGTGAACACAGTTGCCTTTCTCCCCTGGTGTCTGTAGCTGTTTCTGCCTTTACTGCCCCGCAGGGCTAGTTCATCTTATCTCCTTGCAGAGCTGATAGAGAGAGAAGGGGCCGTTGAAAGGTGCTGACTGTTGAGCAGTCCCGCTGTCTGCATTGTTTTGGCTTCTTCCCTTGTTGTATTACTTCTTTCCCTTAAAGGCTTTTTCTAAGCTCAGTGTAACTTCTATACACGGATAAAAACTAAACACGAGTGCTACCTGTTGTGCGGTTAAGCTTTTTCAAGCCTCATAGCAATGAGTGTTTCTTCTCACTTCATTGGGCTCCTAGTGTAGTGTTCTCTTCCTGCTGCTCTTTGCACTCTGGAATTGTTAGCTTTGGGGTAGCAGAAATGCAATTTTCATTGTTATCTGGAAAAAACTGCATTGTTTTCAACAGCCTACCTCCAAATAAATTTCTCAAACCTTATATCATTGGTATGGCTTATGCCTAATGCTTCAGAGGGAGCTGAAACTGTTAATCACCCAGATTTCAGATACTTAGAGTCATAGAATCATAAAGGTTGGAAAACACCTCTAAGATCAGCTACTCCAACCATCAGCCTAAGACGACTGCGCCTGTTAAATCATGTCCCTGATGTCTTGGTGATGTCTGGAATGAGGTGGTATTTGACAGGGGCTGTTCTGTTGCAGTAGTATCAGTTTGGAGTAGGTGGCAATCTGAGTTGTATTTACAATTGTTCGGTGGGCTCAGCTGTGATGTTTTTGCTTCTTATGAATGCCAGTGATTGTTTGTGGAAAGGAAAACCTGCTCTTCAGAAAGTCAGTGAGCTGAATTTCCTGTGTCCTTTGCTTCCTTTCTAGGTTTGCTCTGCGCTTTATACGCCCTGATCCTCGTAGTCGGGTCACCGATCCAGTGGGTGACATTATTTCATTTATTCACATGTTTGAGGAAAAATACGGGAGGATACACCCTGTCTTCTACCAGGGAACTTACAGCCAGGTCAGTGTCATGTGTTGCTGGGGAGTTGAAGAGTGGGGATTTCGCTGGAAGGTATTGAAGTGATGAGAACCACTTCTCATCAAAGCCCAGTGCTTTGTCTCCACACTCTGCAACAGGGTAACGGAGAGCTAGTGAACAAGTGTATCAGAAAACCAGCGTCTGCCAGGCTTGATAACGTGCCAAGCCTGCAGAGTTGGAAAGCAAAGCTGCTCTGACTGTTCCTCGACCGTCTGTATGGCTCTGTAGCCAACAGCTATTCTTTGTAATCCCGTCTTTGTTTCTGTAAACTGCTGTGGTATGCCAGAGGCTGCCCTTCTGTTCACCAAATTGGGATCGGCTGCCTGGGCTTGTACCATAATGCAACTCCAGAACTTGGTGCAAGACCTCGACATTGGAAGAGGGAGCCGTGAGGAGAGAACTCCAGCTGCTAGATCTGAGCTGACGGTGCTCTGTTAAAGAGGGACATCCCCGTGGGTGCTGCCTCTTCTGCAGCTTCTCTCAGCCTCCTCCTGCCCAGCAGACAGCGGGATCAGCGCTGCTTCCCCCATGCCCGAGGGGAGCATAGAGTCTGTGTCTGCTCCGTGGTTCGCAGTGAGAGAGCTGGCTGCCTCCACAGCTCCTCTAGGCCTCTCTGTCTTGCCTGGAATCCACACTTAACTGTGGAGTGGCTGGGTTACCAAGACTCAGTGCCAGTAGAACAGGGAGCCTATTGTGTGCCTGTTGTGTGGCCTTGCGAAGAAATGCTCTTGGGTGGGTGGAATCCAGAGACTGTAGATGCAGAAAGTTTTGCTGCTCTTTTTTTTGTTTTGTTGGGGCCCGCAGCATTGTTGGGTTGGTCTCTTGTTAGCAGCATTTTCAACTGATGTGGTCTGAAGATGACATCCTGTACAGGTAGAGTGGAAAGCTCAGCCTTAGCTGCTGTGTGTCTGAGGTGTGAAGAGGGTTCTTCACTGCCAGTGAGATCAGTGCTCTCCAAAGCCACATCCTGAATGGAGTGTGGAAGGGAGGATGCTGTTGAGTCCTCTTAGGTGAGGGCTGAGTGGGAAGGCCTGGAAGGTTCATCCTCCGTTTGCTGCTTCATTAAAACCAGCGAGTGGCAGGCACAGTGGTGGCCCAGGGAAATGTTGCTGAGCTGTTTCTCGTGGGTGCTGCTTTCCCCTTACCTAGAGACCCTGTAACTTTACCTCCTCTGCTCTTGCACCAAGGCACTGAATGATGCCAAGCGGGAGCTGCGCTTCCTGTTGGTTTACCTTCATGGAGATGACCACCAAGACACAGATGAATTCTGCCGGTAGGTAGGAGAGTTTTCCAAGTCGTCCTCCTTGGACTTGACATGCAGACTCACTCACATGATCTCTTCTCCTCCCCTAGCAATACGCTGTGCGTACCTGAGGTGATCACCCTCATCAACACTAGAATGCTCTTCTGGGCCTGCTCCACCAATAAACCAGAGGGATACAGAGGTGAGTGTGTCCCTCCTGGGCTTTGCCTTTGCCCGCTGGTCTCTGGGACAGGCCGCATGCTGTTTGACAGATTTAAGTGCTCAAATGATTGGTTTCTGTGCAAGCAGATGAGATCATCGCAAGACTGCATGGGAAATTCCATGCTCGTTTTTGTGTGACCTCTCAGAGTGCCCTTTGGGTGCTGGGGAATACCTCCTGCTCTCCGCCTCAGCTGTCCCATGTTTCTGGGCAGTCCTTGTTGCCTGCTGTTTGCTGCAGGCATTCAGGCTGCCCTCGGTAGCTTGTTAATGGGAGTTGGTGGGCGTGTGCCCAGGTTTAAACCCAGTGCAGAAAAAAGCATTTGACTGGCAGTGCTCTTAATGCTGGTTTGTATTACGCCTGAGGCCAAGAGTGACTTGTTAGGTGCGTTCTTTCCCTTTCTGAGATAATCGTCTTTACCCCACACCCAGTCTTTCTGTCTCCTCAGAAGTCCACAATGAGGTCTTTTTAAGCACTGTCTTTCCAGGGTTGTTCATACCTGGCCTGCCAGCGTTTATGGCATTGCCTTGCTGCAGACGGAGCCATCTCCCAAAGTTCCGTTTGTGCCTCCTGCGTTTCTTCTGACCCGTCCTGGTTCGTGGCAAGAGGCTGGGAGCTCTGCTGCTGAATCCAGGCCGTTCCTTTCTCCATAGTCCTGCTGCCAGCTATCCATGCCTTCAAAGAATGGCTTTCTGAGTGGCACTCTTTTACTTACTGCTGTTTCATTGCCGCAGTGCTTCAGAGCCACAGCCTAGAAAGCAGCGATGGGAGGGACTGGGGCTGCAGTTAGGCCGCGGGCTGCTCAGGTTTAGTTTGGAAGGCTCTGTCAGGAACAATGGCTCTGAGCCGCATGACGTGCTGTGCGTGCTTTGAGGAGGTGGTGGTCAGCCGTAGGGAGGGTTTGCATGCCAGCAGACAGATGAAAGCTGAGCTTAAACTCCCTAACCTGCTCCCTGCCTTGCCTCAAGACAGAGTCTGTCTCTGGCAGAAATTATCTATCTTGTTCTGAAATTTCCAGGACGAGCACTCTTCCCCATTATGGTATCTTCCACAGTCTTGCTATTAACGTTAGCAAGTGCTTCCCTGTGTTTAACCTGTGCTTTACTTCCTGCAGTTTAAACCCAGGGCTTCGTGTCTCATTCTGAATGGACATTCAGAGCAATTAATTTCTTTCTGCTCCCATTCAAGAGCCTTCTTGGGTACTTGAAAGCTTGGTTTTCTGTTTTTTGTTTTTTTCCCCCCTCAGTGTCTATACTCCAAGCCACCTCCTTGTTCTGCTAATTTATCAGGTTTCAGTTGACAGAAGGGAACCTGTGGCTTTTTCTGCCTTGGACGAGATAATGACCATGGAAGCTGCTCTCCTAGGCCCGTGGTGATGAATGCATTTGTGCTGTGGTCCTTACTGGCCCTCCTGGAAGGGATGATGATTCTGCCTATCTTCCAGTCTCCCAGGCTCTGCGTGAGAACACGTATCCATTCCTGGCTGTGATTATGCTGAAAGATCGCAGGATGACGGTAGTTGGGCGGCTGGAAGGCCTCATCCAGGCTGATGACCTCATCAATCAGCTGATGTTCATCATGGATGCCAACCAGACCTACCTGGTGTCCGAACGCCTGGAGAGGTACGACAGGGCCTGAGCCTCAGTAGTGCAGGCCTTGTGGAGGCAGGCTCTGCTCTGCCCGCTTCCTCCCTCCAGATGCCGTGTGTGGGGATGTGGGTCAGTGTGTCCCGTTCTGTAACACAGCCCATGATCCCTCTTCTTCCCAGTGGGAGCGCTGGTCTGTGAGTTCAGGACACCCTATAGCCAGGGAGTTGGATGTGTTTCAGCTGCTGCTGAAATGTGAGGCTGACAGCTCTAGCGTTCCGTGCAGCTGGAGCAAACTTGTAGTGTGCTGGAACTGCAGGTGGAGTTTGGAAGTAGACAGGTGTTGCAGGAGAGCTGGTGCCTGCAGCCAGTTCCTGACTGAGTGGTGCTGCCGAGGCTGGCTGTCCTGAATTCTGATGGCACTTGCTGCGTTGCTGCTGGTGCCTCATTAACATGAGCCCCTGTCCCCAGACTGTGTCCAGGAAACCTTCTGGTTTCCTGTGTGCCCCTTCCCTGTGGGGGACCCTGTAACGCATTGTGATGCTCCTGGCTTCTAAAATCAACAAGGAGCTACCTGATGGAGATAAAGCCATGAAGAGTGTCAAGTGTGATGCTGAAATTCTAGGCACTGCGTATGTGGTGTCTGCCCACTCCGTCAGGCTGCAGTGGGTGAGGAATCTTTTCCTCAGTTCACTTCCGCTCAGCCTAGGAAAAGAGTTTGTGTGCTAGGGACTGCAGAGACTCAGCTTCCTTTCCAGGAGCTGGCGCTGCTCTGTGCTGTTGAGAGTTCAAGGCTGTTCCTGCGCCCTCAGGTCTGCCATCAGCCTGCTTTGCCTTCATTCTGGGGCCCACTAGCCCTGACCAATCCCTGCTTGTGTCCATAGGGAAGAGAGGAACCAAACCCAAGTGCTGAGGCAGCAGCAGGATGAGGCGTATTTGGCATCCTTGCGTGCAGACCAGGAAAAAGAACGCAAGAAGAAGGAGGAACGGGAGAGGAAGAAGAAGAAGGAGGAGGAAGTGCAGCAGCAAAAACTAGCAGAGGAGAGACGGCGACAGGTGAGTGCAGACTGACTGCTGGAGAGGCTGACGTGCTCGTTTGGGTGCTCACGGTGTGTGGGAGCAGTGCCTGCAGTAGGGTTTTCTTGTCAGACAGGAGTTGCTTGTCCTGCTTGGGGCTTGCATGTCTTCCAAGGCTCCTGGAGCAGCAGTGCTGCAAGGGAAGGCATAAAGGTCAGCTCAGGGCACACCCGTTGCTCCTGCTCCTTCCTTACTTTGCAGACGCTGCAGGAGGAGAAGGAGCGGAAGTCGGAATGCCTTCCTCCTGAGCCACATCCCGATGACCCGGAGAGCGTGAAGATCATTTTCAAGCTGCCTAACGATTCCAGAGTGGAGCGGCGATTCCACTTCACACAGTCATTGACGGTGAGCTTGGGGCAGAGCTGACAGGCTTCCCGCAGTGGAACGGGGTTGAGAGGTTCTCCAGGTGGCTCAGCACAGTTTTGGTTCCATTAACTTTTGCCTAGAGGCAGAGCTGTTCCTGGGTAGAGAGTGCGTCTTCAGACCTGGTCTCTTCAGTTTGGCAGAGAAAGATCCCAGGAAGGGATGGAATAAAGAGACTCCTCTCCTGAAAAACTGGGACTCTCTATTGGCTCCCTGTTAACTGGTTCCCTATTAATTAGGGGGTATATGATGAGCTAGAAACAGTGCTCCCCAGGTGTCTGGTGGCAAGTCTCAGCATGCGTGAAACCGGACAATGGCTGCCTTGTCCACAGTGCAGTGGTGGTGCAAGTTTGCTGACTTAACCCCTGTGAGATACCATGGATGCAATCCGGATGTGTCATCGCTCCTGGAGCTGGCAGTTACTTCTGTGCTTCTTTCCCAGGTGATCCATGACTTCCTGTTCTCCCTGAAAGAAAGCCCTGAGAAGTTCCAGATCGAAGCCAACTTCCCTCGCCGTGTCCTGCCCTGCCTCCCTACAGAGGAGTGGCCCAACCCGCCCACGCTGCAGGAGGCCGGACTCAGCCACACGGAAGTCCTCTTTGTGCAGGACCTCACGGACGATTGACATTTTTCCAGAAGACACAACTTGGAAGATAAATTCATATTATTATTATAATACAATATTTTTTTTAAAAGACTGCGTACAAATGAGGGATCAGAGACCACATCGCCTGTGCCAGCTGTGCTGCGTGTGTGCACTGGCGAGAGGAAGTGTGTGCGCGTCCCCACACACCCCTGCACACGGCCATCCCCTACACTTGGAGGGCAGGGAGGGAGGGGATCTGGTGTTGTCCCTCCGCCCTCCCGGGGGAGGAACAGGAATGGCAGCTCTTGGTAATTATTGCTTTTATTGATGACAATAATAATAAAACCCCAACAACCTGACAGCTTGTGAAGATTTGATGCTGTGCTGCTCCTGCCAGCCAGAAGACCAGGCACCTGAACGTGCTGGGAGTGGGGTGGGGGAAAGGGCTGGACAGAATCTCTTCAGCTGCCCTCTCTGTATAAATACCTTTCTTTTAATATTTCTGTTGCTTTGTAATGACCAAAGGAGAATGGGGTTGACCATAGTATTAACTTTTTGATAAAGAGCTGGTTCGATTCTTACCCGTGTGGGATGTTGCCCAGGGTTCTTAGCCTGCGTAGTGTAATAAACTCTGCCTCTAGCATGTCTGTGCTGATGCTTTCTGCTTGTGCCACGCACTGCGGTGCTGCCCAGCTGAAACTGAGCACTGCGGCGGGTGTGGGGGGGGGGCGGAGGTCCCTGCTGCTGTGGCTCTAGGGCTACTGCCCACAGCGGCGAGGGTTTGCTCAACTTCTGGCCTGGTTCTCCTGAATCAAGGTAGATGGGGGTAAGGAAACCCCAGAGGTGTGGAGAAGCGGGGCTGAGCCTCTGCTGGCTGGGAGGTGCTCAAAGGGAAAGGGACAGGAGCCTGTTCCTTCCCCACAGCTACCTCCTGGTCACTTCGGGATCCGTGGCTGTGGCATTTCACTCGGTGCAGTGCCCACGCCTGCATGAAGCACTGAGGGGAGAAGAGGGACTCCCTGCCGGCCTTGTTCCTCATGCTCCTGAAGTGAGCAAGCTGGCGGGAGGCAGCTCCCTTCCCTGGTGCCCCTTCGACAGGAGGAGACCCCTCCACCTTCCTCCCGGAGGAAATCCTGTTCCCTTCCTGGCCGTGGAACCCCTGGGCGCAGCCCTGCCCTGGGCCCTGTGCTGCCAGAGCCCTGTCCCACACCGGGGGGTGGGTGCCCCTTCCCCAGATCTCCTGCCCCCAGCTGCGTTGGAGAACACCGAGACAAGAGCCGGGGCACAGCGCCTTGGTATACATCATACATTTATTAGTGAATATCCCTCTCAAAATCAGCCACAACATTAAAAAAAATAATGATTGCACTACTTGGTCAAGCAGAACTAGCAACTTTCATTTTAAAAAAAGTACAAATCTGTTAAAAATTTCAATCAGTATAATACACATATATATAATACAACATACTAGTTATGTTAAATGCTACAAAACCAATATGATTCCAATGGAATGGAAAAAAAACAAACACTTTTAGAGCTTTAAGAACCTTTTTTCTATATATTAGCCTTTTTTCAAATACATACATGGGAAAAATGAGGTAACTGTAAAATGTGCAAGTAACAGAGCAAAAAAAATTATATATATATATTTATATATANTATATATAAAAACTTTCTAACACAGAACACACGTCCTAGCACCTTCCGGGGAGCCGCGGCACTCCCTCCGGAGGGCCCGGGGACTGGTATAATAGAACAGTAAACAGTCCACTATCCCACCACAGGAAATCATTGGTAAACAGTGGTATCTACAGCGCAGTCAGCAATCA
>VXAV01003165.1:134069-147697 GCA_013399715.1 Alectura lathami
CCCCCCTCCGCTGCGCTGATGGGAGCGCCCGGCTCCCCCCGCCCCTACCGCCCTACTGCGCCCAAGAGCGGCGGCGCCGAAACTGCGCCGCAGGGAGCCCGTGCCGTAATGCTCCGAGCGGCGGCGCAGCGAAATTGGGAAGGGGATGGAGATGGGAATAGGGATAGGGATAGGGATGGAGATGGGAATAGGGATAGGGATGGAGACGGGAATAGGGATGGGCACAGGAACGGGCAGAGGGACGGGGACCTGAATGGAGACAGGGATAGGGGTGGGGATGGGGATAGGATGCAGATGGATTCAGGGATGAGGATGGTGACGGTGTCAGGGATGAGGCTGGGGGCAGGAACAGCGTTGGGGACAAGGGTGGGGATGGAAACAGGGATGGGGATAGGATGGGGACAAGGACAGGGACCTGCATGGAGACGGAGACAGAGGATGCTGGGGAATGCCCAAGGCCAGCCCTTTGGGAAGGTTGGGGGAGTCCTGGGATCGCCAATTTTTTTTTTTTTTTTTCTAGTGGGGTGTCCTGCCCCAGCCTGAGGGGCTTTGGGAGGATCACAGAGCAGCCTTCCAGGGCTAGGGGCTATCCTGCAGCAGCTCTGGAGGATTTCACTGGGGGGGGTCCCAGTCTGGCCCCGGGCGTGAGGTTGGGCCGGGGCCTCAGAGCAGGCTGAGATTCCTGGGGGGCTGCAGATCTGCCTGGACACCCTGACTCCTCAGGTGCCCCTGGTAAATAGGGATGAAGGGGGCCAGGCAGGGGGTCCTGCAAGTCCTGGGACTGGCTGTGCCCATGCCCCCCTGGCTCCCAGCTTTCTTCTGCGTGAGCAGAGCTGCACAATCCACCCTTGTGCCCAGCGGGTCCGAAGTAGGTCAGGGAGGCTGAGCTGAGCCCCATGGGCCACCCTGAGGAGGGAAGCTCACAGCGGGGGATGCACAGGGCCCCAGCTGCCGCTCCACTGTGTCGGTGCCGACCCTGTCCTGGTGAGACCCCGGTGTCCCCAACCCAGGGCATTTCTCCAGCTCCTCCCCAATCCCTAGGGGTGGTTTGGGGTCCCCCTGCATCCTCACAGGCTCTGCGTCACTCCGGGAAGCCAGAGTCATTGGGGTGCAAGTTGGGGTGGCCAAGATGTGGGGATGGAACGCAGCACAGGGGGCTGCAGCTGGGGAGCAAGCACGGGGCTGGGCTGGGCTGGAGCTGGGTGGCGGGTAATGAGCAGCAGAAAGGAGAAAGGGATTTCTCACCCCTTAATTGCAGTTAATCATTGATGAGCTTGCTTACTTCAGGAGGCAAAGGTCTGTGGTGGTGTCAGGGTGTGAGAGCAGTGCAGCCCGCCCGGCACCATCCCCTGCGAGGAGGCCACAGGTAAGCGGATGGCGGCTCCGGTCCCCATGGGCACCACAGTACAGGGCTGGGGGCAGCGGGGGCTCTGCTGGAGGCGGACGAGCTGTGGGGTTGCCCATGGGGTGTGATACAAGGAGGGGGACATCGTGGGGGTGTTATGGCTCATTCCTGGGCTCCAAACGCTGCTCGGGGTGACCCCGGAGTGATAGAGCCTCCAGCCATGCCCAGGAGGGGGTCCTGGGGTCCCCAAACACTCCCATATTTACCATCATCTGGAGACCAACCCTTTTCCCCTACCATGTCCCCAGGGAGCCTGTCCCAGGCTTGTACGGGACATGTTCCCCTGGGGAGCACAAGCCCCATCCCAGGCTCTTCCCCTGGGCACAGGGGGCTTGGGGAGCACCCAGGACATGCCCCAGTTCTCTGTCGTGTGCCACAGGCTCCAGGCAGGATGGCATGGCGCCCGCTGCTGCTGCTCCCCTTCCTCCTGGCAGTAGGTGAGGACTTTGCTCGGCGCGGGCACGGGTTGCGGGGAGGCATTGGAGCTGCTTTCAGCCCCCAGCACTCAATCCCATCTCCCCGGGGGCAGCCAAGACCCCCAAAAGCACTACCCACCCTATGGCGGCGGTGGCATCATGGGGCAGGGCTGGGCGGTGGGGATGGCACCGCAGGGCGGGCAGGGGGCTGCTGCTGAAGGACGAGGGGTGAGGAAAGGGGAGATTTGTTTCCCTTCACTCAGCTCATGCCCTCCCTGCAGCTTCAGCAAACACGGCCCCCATCTTTGACATGACCCTCGTGTACGTGCCCGAGGACCTGCAGATAGGTGAGCGGGCAGCCCTGGGAGGCTGCGGGGGGTGGGAGGAGAGGTCTGCCGTGGCTGATGCTGCCCTTGTCCCCAGGCGAGGTTGCTTTCCAGCTGACAGCCACTGACATAGACGGGGACCCTCTCACCTACAGCATCAGTGGGGTGGACGCCTTCTACTTCACTGTCAGTGCAAGCAGCGGCATCGTGACACTGCAGAACCTTCTGGACCGCGAGGTGAGGGCAGGGACTGTGACTTAGCCAGGGCAACGGGGCAATGGGGGTGGACGGCAGAGCCCCGCTGTCCAAGGGCTGAGCTCTGGGTGGCCCTGACCAAGCCCTGCCTTGTGTCCCCAGTTAAAGGCCAAGCTCACCATCCTCGTCGCGGTGTCCGATGGGATTAACGAAGCAGTGAGTGCCGGGGCAAGGGTTGGGGGCTGCAGGTGAGGACGAGGAGGGCGGCGGGGTCTCAGTGGGGCTTGGGAGCAGGGGCTGGGCAGGTTTTGCCCAGGGAGAGTTGCTGGCCAGCTCCGGAGCTTGCCAGGTCCCATGCCCCTCACCCAACCTTGCCCCCATAGTACCCCAAGACACTGGCCATCATCGTGGAGGACCGTAATGACAATGCCCCAGTCTTCCAGAACCTGCCCTACGAAACCACCGTCCCCGAGGTACTTTCCTGGGACCTTGAAGCACTGCTGGGTGGTTCCCACAGCGTGGGTGTGCCTGGGTGTGCAGTGACAGTATGAGGTGACAGCATGCGGTGACGGTGTGCCTGGGTGTGTGGTGACAGTAAGCGGTGACGGTATTCCCAGCATGCTGTTCCTGGTGGATGTATCAGTGCTAGCCCAGGGCTGGTGCCCACTGGGACTCTGCCCTCACCAGGGAGTGCCCACAGAGTTGCTTAACCTGGGGCAGGATGAGGCTGGCTCAGGGTGCAGATGGAGAGGGCTGAACCGACTCCTGCAGCAGCCCCACGCTGGGGCGCTGATCCCAGGGGAGTCCCGGGAGGGAAGTGGGTGGGATGCAACCTGAGCAAGGGTAGAGCTCAGCCCTACAAGGCTGCAGGGCTCCAAAATGGGGCAGGCAGGGGCTGGGCTCAGCACCCCAGCCCCGCCGTCCCACGTAATGCCACCACCTGTGTGCCCAGAACACAATGGCAGGCAGCATCATCTACGCCGTGTCTGCCAAAGACTCCGACACCGGGAATGCTGCCAAAGTCAGCTACAGCATCCAGGAGGTGAGCACCGCACCTGGGGCCCTCTGCACCCCATCGTTGTGCTGGCTGGGGGCTCTGTGTGCTGGGACCTGGGGGGTTGGGGGGTGTTTGGGGTCCCAGGAAGCCCCCAGCAATTGCTCTGCCCCACTGTGAAAGTGGCTTGGCTTGGCTGCATGAGCCTGGCTGAACCCATCTGCACCATGGTACCAAGGGGGGTGGGGACTGAGCCCCCCACTTCTGCTGGGACTCCTCTGCTCCCTGCCATGGTGACACAGGGCCATGTCCCCTGCCCAGGTGATCCCAGACAGCATGAAGAACCTCTGGCTCTTCTACATCCTGCCCAACGGGAGCGTGGTGCTCAACGGCTCGCTGGACTATGCCACGAACACCTTCTTCCAGCTGAAGCTCCTTGCCCAGGTGGGCAGCAGCGGGGTGCAGCGGCGGCTGGGAAGGGTGACATGGGACTAACGGGCACTGTGTCCCCAGGATGGCGGAGGGCTGCTGAATGGGGTGCAGGTCATCCAGAACAGCACTACCTACCTGTCCATCAACGTCCTCGACCTACCCAACTTGGACCCGCGGTTCCTCAGTGAGCCCTACTCTGGCTCTGTGCCCGAAAACTGCCCGCTGGTGAGGAGCCCGCCTGCCCTGGTGCCATGGGGCTGGAGGTGTCCCCAGGTCCTGCTCTGATGGCTGTGTTCCCACAGGGCACCACTGTGCTGACTGTCACTGCCATAGATAGGGATACGGGGGTGAACGATGACATCTCCTACAGCATTGCCAGTGAGTGAGGGGGACGTAGGGTGGGGTGGGTGCAGGGCTGGCTGGGCAATGACCTGGGGATCTGTCTGGGCCCCCAGCAGCCACCAGCCCACCCCATTGGCTGCAGCTGGTCCCTGCTGTCCCCTAGATACCAGCACCCCCTTCGCCATCAACGCTGTGACGGGCACCATCACCGTCAACGAGATGCTGGACCGTGAGAAGCTGCCAAGCGAGGAGGTGCTGCTGGAAGTCAGGGTGAGTGGGAGGCAGCAGGAGGAGCCCTGTCCTCTTCCTCTCCTCACTCCACCTGACCTGCTCCCTCCTCCTGCCCAGGCGCGTGAGAACAACCTGGACATCCATGGCATGGTGGCCCAGACCAGCACACTGGTGACAGTCTTGGTGACCGATGTCAATGACAACAAGCCTGAGTTCTACCAGTGCTCCCTCTCCAACTGCACATTCACCAATCCCCAGAGCAATTTTAGGGGCAACATCATCGAGCACTCCTCCTCCAAAGTGCCCGTGTCCAACCTCAGTATCGTTGCGCGTGACCTGGACAAGGTGGGAGCCTGTCCCTGGCGCTGGGCTGTGGGTTCCTGTCCTGGCTGCTCTGTCACCTTCACTCCCGTGTCCATGTCCCCTGCAGGGTATCAACAGCACTTTTGAGCTGTACCTGCAAGGTGTGAGTGCCAGTGTCTTCACCGTCTCCCCCACGAGGATCGTGGGAACGGAGGAGGTCCAGATTCTTGTTCAAGACCCAGCTGCATTGGACTATGAGATAAGCCATGTCATGGTGGTGCAGGTGGGTCCCCGCACCCTGCATGTGTGGGGCACAGCAGGGACACAACCCTTCCCCTGCAAGAACAAAAGCAGAGCATGGCTTTGCCCCAGCAACTTGTTTGGTTTCGGGGAGCTGGGCCAGATGTGACAGGTCTCTCTGCCACACTTGGGGGCCATGCGCAACACTGTCACTTCTCCATCCTGCAGCTGATTGCTAACGACACGGGGAACCCCACGAACTGCTGCTCCATGGCCAACGTGACCATCGACCTCATCGACACCAACGACCACATTCCCGAGTTCCCCCAGAGCACCTACAGTCTGAGTGTGATGGAGAACAGCCCTGCAGGCACCATCATTGCCCCAAACATCACGGTGAGGGCAGGGCAGGCGCAGATCGTGTCCCCTGGGCAGGGCACTGCCGATGCAGGTCATGAGTGGTGACATCATGAGGATAAGGTGCCCTTTGGGGTCACCTTTTTGGGGTGCTCATTGCCCACAGCTGGTGCCCCAGAGCCATCAGCGCCCTGGGGGCTGAAGCAGATTCTCCTGATGCTTCCTGCTCTCTTTTAGGCTTACGATCCGGATAGCGGTGCCGGCGGACAGATCACCTACCAGCTGCTCCCAGAGAGCATGTATGTGGGGACACAACTGCCGGGGGGCTGTGGGGTGCTGCCTGCCCCAGGCTGAGGCCCTGATGATGGGTCCGTGTGTGCCGCAGCCGCGAAACCTTCATGGTGAACGCCACGAGTGGGGCGGTGCTGGTGAGGAACGGGAGCTTGCTGGACCGGGAGACTCGCTCCATCTACTACGCCAACCTCCAGGCCAAGGATGGGGGCAACATGGTGGGCACCACGCTGCTGGAGATCACCGTGCTGGACCAGAATGACAACGCGCCCATCGTCACCGGCTCCTACTTCATCTCTGTGGAAGAGGGGCAGAACGTCAGCACGCAGATCAGGGTGGGTGCCCAGTGGGGAGAACAACCTGGAGGCTGTCAGGGAGGAGTCAGGAACTGTCCTGAGGTGTGGACAGACTGATTTCATCCCCCCGCTTCTCTCTTTCCAGGCCACCGACAATGATGAGCAAGACACCCCCAACAGCAAGCTCGGCCTCAGGATCTTGCCAGGGCTGTTCAGCAACAACTTCACCATCAACGAGAACACGGAAGAGATGCACAGCAAGGAGCCGCTGGACCGCGAGGCCGTGGACAATGAGGAGGGGCAGGTGGTGGTGACAGTGGAGGTGTACGACCACGGGGTGCCAGAGCTCAGCACCCTGGTGAACGTCACCATCGCTGTGGGGGTGAGCCTTGGGCACAGCGGGAACCGGGTGCAGAGGTGGCACCTGGCCATGGCACCGTGTCCCCGCGTGCCACAGCTGATGCAGGGAGACAGGTGTCTGCACTCCTGTCCCCTGCCCAGTGCCAGACTCCCCCATCTCCTGGCATGGTTACACTCATGGGCTTCATCTCCTGCAGGATGTGAATGACAACATGCCCGTGTTCCTCAAGCAGTCCTATGAGTTCACCGTCTTTGAAGGCTCTGCAGGTAGGAGCTGGGTGGCCAGGCTGCAGGACAGATGTTGCCCGAGGTCAGCTGGACAGACACCGAGCGCCTGTCTCACCTGCAGGGTCCTTCGTGGGGGACGTTGTGGCCACGGACGCCGACCGGACAGAGATCAACTCCCGCATCTCCTTCCTGCTGCAGAGGGGCAACGGCTCTAGCAACTTCTTGATCCGCTCGTCCTACCTAGGGCCGGGCAACTACAGTGGGCGGCTGTCCCTGGACCCCGACGTGTCCCTGGACTATGACACCCTGCAGCAGAAGTTCTTCTCCCTCGTGGCGCTGGCGGAGAACACAGCTGCAGACAGCACAGGGAACACGGCCAGTGTCCCAGTGGTGGTCCACATCCTTGATGTCAACGACGAGCCTCCCACCATCCTGCCAGCCTCACTGGAGGATGTGAGCGTGAGCGAGAACGGCACGCAGCAGGGTCTGGTCCACACCGTGGTCGCCACTGACCTGGACACCAACAACTCGCTGGTAGTCGAGGAGCTGGCAGTCGCCTGCTTCAAGGGCGCGAGCAGCGCCGGGGAGGTGTGCTGGGACTGGTTCGTGCTGCTGCCCAACGGCTCGGTGCTGGTCAACAGCTCTGACATCGACTACGAGCTGTGCGACCTGGTGCAGCTGACAATGAGGGCTGAAGACCTCTACACCGAGAGCGGCAACCGCTACAGCCACAACGGTACAGGCAGCACCCTGCATCCACCGTGACCGGGGCAGGGAGGGAGGTGGGACCTGCAGCTCCCGCTTCCTCAGAGGAGCCGTCCCCTTTGGGATGGAGGGAGGGCATCTCCAGCTCTATGGTCCCTTTGGGATGGAGAGAGGGTGCCCCAGCTCTTTGGTCCCTGCCACCGGGACCAGAGCCTGCTGGGATAACGGGGCTCCCGGAGGACGCAGAGCAGGGCTGACCGGTGCTCTGTGTTTGGGTCTTTGGCAGAAACCCTGCAGATCCTCATCAACGATATCAACGACAACGCGCCGCGCTTCCTGCCCGTCTCTGGGACCTTTGGTGAGCAGGGGGCGTGGGACATCTTTGCTGTGTGCTGCATGGCTCTGCCTGGCTCCCTAGGCAGGGCAGGACTGTGCCCGTGCTGCTGAGCCATGAAATGTGCAGAGCGCAGGGTCTGCAGCACGCCCAGCTACCCAGCAGCATCACTGCACTGTCCGTCTGTCTGTCTCCTGCAGTGGTTGTCCCTGAAATCTCTCCTGTGGACCTGCAAGTGGCTACCGTGAGGGTGAGGAGCTGTGTGCACACTCCTGGGAAGTCGGGCTCCCCCATCCCTGCCATCCATGCTGCTGCCACGCTTTGTCCCTGCAGGCCACAGATGTTGACTCAGGGCTTGGAGGAACCATCACCTTCTCCATTATCAGCGTGGTGCTCGTGGAGGACAACGGGGTTGAGCGGCCCTTCGAGAACCTCTTCAAGGTGTTGACCTCATCTGAGCAGAACGTCTATACTGGGAGCATCCAGTAATGCCACGGGACTGGGCCGGGCTGGGGGTTGTGTGGTGCTGGTTGAGTTCATCCCTGCGTGGCTCAGCTCCTCTGCCGCATGGCAGGGGCATGAGCGAGGAACAAAGGGACCCAGCACCCTCCTGGTGAAGTCCCAAGGGACGCTGATGTCCCCATCCTCCCAGGGTGGCCAGCAACCTCGACAGCTCGCTGAAGGGGCAGTACCAGGTGACGGTGCAGGCTCAGGACGGGATTGCACCGCAGCACGCGACACAGACCGTGCTGAATGTGAGTGTCACGCCCAGCCCCACTCTGGGGATGCCCCGTGCCCTGTCCAGCCCCTCTCACTCCTGCTGCCCCCACACAGATCTTCACAGTGGACCAGAGCTACCGCATCCGCCTCCAGTTTTTGACAACGGTGGAAGAAGTGCAGAACAACTTGGAGAGCATCAAATTGTAAGGGGGGGCCTGGCTGGGCTGGGGCAGCAGCTCCCACCGCTCCCCCTGTGCAGACACCCAGCCCATTCCCCATTGCAGGGCCCTGACCACCGCCACCAAGGCAGGGGTCTATGTGGCAGCCATCCAGAGCATCGAGGACAACCGTGCCGCCAGGTGAGCAGGGACGTGGCGGTGACATTGGCCTGGGAGAGGACACCGCGCCCTGCACCCCACTCACCCCGTCCTTCTGTCCCGCAGAGTGGAGGCCAAGTCGGTGATGGAGGCGTACTTCGTCTACAGCAACGGCACAGCGCTGGACGTCAACCAGCTGAGTGTGTGCGTGACGGGGACAGGGCCGCGCGTGGACACCGCCGCCCACCCCGCCGCTCACGCTGTGCCCCGCTTCCCTCGGCAGGCTCATCCAGAGCGACCCGCAGATCCTGGCCACCCTGGTGAACCTGGGTCTGGCCATCATCGTGAGTGGGGCCGGGCAAGGGGCGTGGTGCCTGGGGGTCCCCCGGCCTGCATGGTGCCCTCAGCCCTGCTCTCTGCCAGGGCCCCAGCGAGGTGACGGAGTCCAGCAAGGAGAAGGAGATGATCGGCGTCATCGCGGGGCTGGCGGCGTTCCTGGTCCTCTTCATCCTCATCATGACCCTGGTCTTGGTTCTGACCACCAGGAGGTACCACACTCACCCGACCCCACCTTCCCCCTACGTCCCCATGTCCCCGCTTACCCACCCCGTCCCCATCCCCGTAGCTACAAGAGGAAGCTGAGCGCGATGAAGGCGCTGAAGGCGGCCACGATTCTGAGCCCTGTGGCGGTGCAGCAGGGAGCAGGCATCCCCGGCACCAACAAGTACAACGCTGAGGGGTGAGTGCGGCCACGTCCCCGCATCCCTCCCACCTGGGGGACACGGCTGGTCCCACAGGGACAGTCATTCACCTGCCACCCATCCTCATCCAGGGCCAACCCCATGCTGAACCTCCCACTCGACCCGTCCCATGACCTGGGCTTCCACGAGGACACTAGCTCCCTGGCCAGGTAAGCTCTCCAGGCAGGCCCCAAAGGCCACAGGGATGTTGTCACCTTGTGTCTCCACGCTGCCAGTGCCTGTGTCAGTTCTTAACCCATACCCTCCCCCCTCTATAGCATGAATTCCCTGGATGAAAACAAGGTAGATTCACCCGAGGAGGACAGCTTCAAGGCCAAGGTACCTGGCTGGGCATCCCACATCCCCTCTGCCCAGCCCCATTCTCTCTGCTGTGGTGCACGGGCTGCTGGATCCCCCATGTCCCTTTCTGTCCATCCCCTGGACAGCCCCAGCTCTAGCGATGGATGGGGTGACCCTGCCCCCATCTCCTCTGACTGTGCTCCCTCCTGCAGCAGGGCAAATCACATCCCATGGACTCCAACGAGGAGGACAAGGTGCTGGTGGCCGCCCTGAACATGGAGGAGCCCACCAAAACGGTGTACATCAACAACGCCTTCAACACCACAGACTTGTGAGAAGACACGCGGGTCGCAGAGGGGCCGGAGCGGGACTTGGGCAGCTGCTCTCGCAATGTCATGGTCAGACGCCAGCAATAAACGTGTGTGACAGTGTCCCGTGGCCACCAGCCCCTCAGTGCTGGCCAGCACAGGGTCCTCTCCCATGGCAAGAGGTGCTGGTTTGAGGTCAGACTGGAGGGGAGGTCGGTGTCACCGCAGGGCTCAGCATGGCTTTGCGCCACCAGAACCCTTCCCGGGGCCACCCCACTGTTACCCCAAGCATCCCTGGGGAGAGGTGCCAGCAGCCCCACAAGGAGCTTTCTGCAAGGTTTTATTACCCAACACCCGAATTGACAGCTGTAGTCCTCCCGCCCCCTTCCTCCCCCCACCCCCCAAAAAATAAATGAAGAGGAAAAAGAAGAAAGTTGGGGATGAAGCCGCGATGCCAATGTGCCACCACGCAGGGCTGGAGGGCGGAGGACAGGCCGGGGTGCAGCACGGGCACAGGGCTCCCAAGCACCCCCAGTCTGCAGCTTCCTGCAGCTCAGGGGCTCACCTGGCTCCTGGGGCTCTGCGGGGCTGCTCCTCTGCGCGGGGCCAGGCAGGAGGGAGGACGAGGTGCAGGGTCCCACAGCTTGGCATGGATGCCAGGGTGCTGCTGGCAGCGGGGTACTCGCCCCCCGGGCGCACCAACGCTTTGCTCCCAGTGCTTCCCAGCACAGTGGGGACATAGGGAAGGTGTTTCAAAAGAGCTGTGGCCCCGCAGGCTGCTGGGGAGGAGGTGGCTTGCGGCTGAAAGTGTCTCTTAAAAAGCTCAAAAAATGCAAACACGGTTCAATAAAAGCCCCCCTCCCTCCCATCCCTGCAAAACCCCAGCGGTAAAAAGTGGCAGCGATTTGCAGCTGACGCTGCCCCGGCTGCTGACCGGGGAGAGCAGCGAGCGGGGTCAGGGGGACCCACATGGGGTCTCTGGCACAGGGGTCCTGCTCATGGCAGCGTGGCCGGGCAGGCAGGACAGCCACGGCAGAGGGGCAGCTCCATCCCCACCACCAGCCATGACAAGGACATGCCCCATGCTTCCAGTGCAGCCATGGAGAGCTGGGGACTCTGGGGACCACTGGCCCAAGCACCTCCAGCCACAGTGACAGGGACAAGCAGCTGATGGCCCCGAGCAGATGGGCTCCATGCCCTAGTTATGGCTGGCCCCGCAGCCCCTCCAGCAAACCCACTTCGGAGGGCTAGCCTGGTGCCCTGCACGGCCATGTCCCAGCTCCGTGGGGCACGGCAGCAGGACTCAATGCCAGGGTGACAAGGATGGGACCGGGGCGGGCACCGCATTTCACCCATGTCTCTCCGGTATGAGCAGCAACGCCGCTTCCCACAAGCAGCAACCTGCCCGTGCCCGGCTCTGAGCCATGCCATGCCCCCACCCCACGCACGGAGAGGTGGCACCAGCCTCGTGTCCAAGGGCCTGGGTGGTGGGGGAACCCTGGCGAAAGAGACACTCCGTCCCCGCCTGCAGCGCTCCATCGCCACCCACCCTGGGAGCCCTGCATACCGGCAGCGGGCGTCTCAGGACGCCAGGCAGGGGCCCCTCCCCGTGCCCCCCCGTCCTGGCGGGGCAGGCAGCGGCTCACTCCATGGCGGGGCCGGCACGGGAGCAGCACCGGGGCCGCCGGACGTTCTGCAGCAGAGCCCGAAAGACGCTGGGCTGCCTCTTCGCCTCGCCTTTGCGGGGACCCCCCTTGACGGAGCTGGCGCGGGTGCTCTGCGGGGTCGTCACCACCTGGCGCCCATGCTCCTCGATCTGCTTCTCCAGGTGCTTCTGGATGGCCATGCCCAGCACCTCCACCTCCATGGAGGCCCCGTACACCTCCCATGTCATCCCCTTCTCGTCCCAGCTCACCTCCCGGATGGGCTCCGGAGCCTCCTCCACTGCCCCCTTCACATGCACCTCGGGGTACGAGGCCTGTGGGGACTTGGCCACCGGTGTCATTGGCCCTGTGGCCACCGAGCGGGTCTCCACGGGCATGGACACCTGCATCTCCGCGTCCTTCTTGGAGGGCTCCAGGCGTGGGGCGGCAGCAGAGCCCGGCTCTCTCTTGGGGAAGGTGAAGGCGGCAGCCCCGCCTGGGGGGCTCATGGGGCTCAAGGCCACCGACACCAGGGACGCTCGGCTGTCCACTTGCGTCCCCGTGTCCTGTGTCCCGGCATCCTGCGGGGGTGTCACTTCAAAGGAGTAGGACCCGCAGAGCAGCTTGGCTGTCCGGGGCTGCTGGTTACTCTCAGCGTCCGCGTTCCCATCAGCTTTGCCCTGCTTCTCGCCAGGGGGGTCCACCGTGCTTCTCTGGGGCTGCTCAGGAGCCTTGGTGTCCTTTCCCTGGGTGGCAGCACCCTGGGATGTGCCCGTGCCACCCTGGGGCTGCTCCTGGCTTGGCATCAGGGAGGGCAGCTCAGCTTCTGCGTCCGGCTCCAGGAACGCCACGTGCTTGGCCGGAGCCAGCGTGCTGCCCGCATCCTTGCTGGGCTCCTTGAGGCAGGGCTCGGGCAGGAGGGGCAGGGGGCTGGCTTTCTCCTTCTGGGTGCCCCCCGGCCCCATGGGACCGCAGGCAGTGTCACCAGGTGCCCCGCAGCTCCCCGCCGCCGCGCTGGGAGCCGGTCCTGTTGGCATCAGCACCTTCTCCGCCATGCCGACCGCAGTGCCAGGCATCTCGGGCTCGGCTACGCAGCAGGTCCTCATGCCACGGCCGCCCGCGGTGCAGCCAGAACTTGGCAAGTGCTCGCCTGCCGGCAGGCAGCCCAAAAGGCCAGCACCAGCCTCACAGGCGTCCTCAGCCTCACGGCTCAGCAGCTGCAGGCCCTCGGGCTCCTTAGCGCTGCCCATGCCTGGGGAAGGCTTCTCCCATGCTAGTCCTGCAAGAGAGGAGACAGGGTGGTGAGCGGGGCAGCCATGCTGGGGGTACCCTGCCCCCCCCCAGGCTGGGCGCAATTGGTCACTGACTGCTTCTTGCCTGTGACAAACAGGTCCGGCAGTGCCCAGAGTGCCCCAGCATGGTGCACGGCAGTGCTCACGCCCACCCCAGGAAGGGAGGGATGGTGTCAGCCACCTACCACAAAAGCCAGCCTTCCCCCGGCGTGATTGGGCCACAAGTGGGATTCAGGGGCTGCTGTAGCTCCCAGGGCTGCGGGGCCGTGTCCTGGAGACCCTGCCGAGGGACAGCAGTTAGAAAACATCCTCCAGTGCCCAGCAGAGCCCCGGGGGTACTTGGCACAGCACAAGGCACTCATTAAGGATGTGCACACAGACAGCCTGCAGCCCCTGCGTGCCAGCCACCCCGGGGTCACCCACCAGAGCCCTCCCCTCAGCACACACACGACCCTTGGGCAGCAGTGAGAGGAGGGGCTGGGGGCTGCGGAGCATGCTAGGAGCTCGGGGCTGTCAGAGCCTTGCCCTGGGCAGGGGGTGCCAGCCGGGTACTGCGCGCCCTCGCCCTGCGTGCGGCACCAACACCCGCACGAGGCCGCGTGGCGTGGGGGACACGAGTCGGCGTCACAAAAGCAGCCCCAAACGCTTCCCACCCCTGCGTGGGTCTTGGAAGTCCCAAGCCCTCTGGAGCCCATCAGTGCAGCTGGTGCCACCAGAACACCGTGCGAGGGAACCACGCTACCACCGACCCCTCCGTGGCCCTTCCCCCTCCCGCGCCCTTCTCCCCACAGACACCCCCCCCCATTCCCACTCGCGGCATCTCCCCTCGGGGCCGTGCGGGTGCCTGGCGCTC
>VXAV01003166.1:7977-66511 GCA_013399715.1 Alectura lathami
CGTCCCCCGGTATAGGATCCCCCCCGCATTCCCCCACGCCCCAGTGCTGCGTTTCCACCCGCAGCAGCTTCCCAGCTCGCTACCACGGGCCGCGCTGATGTTTTAAAATGATTCCATAAAAGAATCCAAACCCATACCAGCTGTTGGGAGCTCAGCTCTTGTCAACGACAAGACGACTAAATCCATTGGAAAGCGGTTCTGTAACGGCTCTGAAGGAAAGAAAACGTCAGGATATACCCATGGCAGCATGATCAGCATGTTTCCTGAATTACAGTGAACAAACATCCTGCTGCTTGCATCTAGTCTCCTCCACCAGAAGAACACAACAGGGGAATGTCATGCCACAGGACACAAAGATTATGACAGATTTTTCTCTTTTCAACAGGAAAGAGTGGTGGCTGACACAAGTTTTCACTGACCTATTTTATATACAAAAAGGTCAGCTGCAAGCCTCAGACACTCGGCACCACACCTGATAACACAGCTGTCTGTCTTTATTGTGCAACCCTAACCTGCCGCTAGCCCCAGACTCTTCCTTTTGACCTGTTTGCTAAAGAACCAATTTCCTAACAAAGGCAAAACAGTTGTTCTGCATTGTGTGTGCTCAAGATTACAAATGCAGCAGCCCTTCAGCCCTAATACCCACTCGATTTTATCACAGCACTGCTTTGAATTACCTTAGGCAGCAGCCTGGGAGGGGGCTCTGAGGACTGACAGGCAGCTACCGGCATACATCCTTCACTGCTGTAGTGCCACGACCACAGAGAACAACAGAGAGGGCTTCCAAAACCACCACCAACACATCAGGATACAAGTTTAATAAGCGAAAAAGTGATGCTGCTTAAAACGTTTCCCAATTAAGCATTTATTTTAACTTCAGCACAACGAAGAGATTTATTTGTGGGCAGGTTGACAGGTTGCTGCAAGCCTGCCCACAGCCTTTGTCAGCCACGCCATGCCTCACTATCAACCACCAGAGACGTAACCAAATTAGAAATGAAATTAGACACGTACGTGGCTTCAAACGCCTTCTGCCTGCGGGAGGTGACAGACCCTTGTCTGGAAGCAAATTGTTCCGAGGAAGCTGCAGGTGGCGTACCAGAAACAGCAGCCGGCTGCAGGCACCGATGTCCTGGAGCTTCTCGGCCGCTTCGACGGTCAGTGCCCGCTGGCATTCAGGGTGCGACCGTGTCAGCACTGAGATGCGCGTCTCTGAGCACAGGAGCCTTGCAAACACCTGACTGTGTGCAGAGAGCAAATCTACAGGTCCCTAGTGATCTGGGGATCACAGTGCACACAACGTCACACTGAGAAGTTTGCATCCACTTGAGAGGATTAAATTGTACCTTTAGAGCAACACAAATTCAGGGCAAAAACCCCAAGCTGCTCGTTACAGCTAGGACAGCCGAAGCACTGAGCCCCTTCAGCTGTTTCCCCTGAACGCTGGGAAGGAAGAAATCAGTATTTCTGTTTTTAACATGTGGAAAGTGAGAGTCTGTGAAAGTACATGCACAAGTGGTGAGTGTGCTGCAATCAGGAAAAGGATGAGAAACGAGAAAAAGAAGCTACAGAAGGAAGAATGGATCGGGAAGGAGTGTTTTCTGTCTGTGAAACAATTTGACACATATGACATTTGCTCAGCCATTCACTGAGGTGCCTCAGGAAACAGGAATCATCCTGGACAACACAGGCCATAAGCATCTTGCAAGACATGAGTAAAATTGGTATCACCATGTTTGCCGGTAGTGAGTGCCAACAGCCCATCACAACAATTCAGTCGTTCTAATTAAATACAGCAGTAATCAACCCCCTGTGCTCCGGGTGGGTTTGCTTCAGTAAATAGCGGTGCATATTTTCCAAACATTAAAATGTTTAAAAGAGAACAGTATCATGGGATAACGGACTGGTAGTTTTCCTCACAGGCCATAAGGTGCTGCCTGAACCATGACCCTCAGCCCTACCCGTGCAATTCATGCCAGCCCAGGTGGCAGCTCCCCACCTTGCTTTAGCCCGTGCCAGCGGGAGAAAAACAGCCTCACAAATTATTTCAATTATTCAATTATTATTATTGCCTCCATGAGGGCAGCGCAGCGACAGCAGCCGCAGCCCAACGCGCTGCCGGAGCTTCGCCGGGGCAGGTTTCCAGCGGGAACCAGCGGTGCCCTTCAGCCTGAGCCCTGCTCGCACAGCCCCGGCCCGGCAGCTGCGGGCGTCCCGGTTATCTCGGCGGACACCAGACAACAGCGGCGCTGGTGCCGTTTGGGAGCCTCACTCTCCGAGTCCCAGATGCTTTCCAAGGAACTGGAGTGAGTCACCTCCCACAGCGCGACCTGGTGATGTCACCTGCTATCACAGCGATATTTCGTTGGATCTACAGCAAGGAAGCTTCACAAAATTTGCAAAACGTAAGCAGAGAAAGCGTCCGTGCCCCGCGGGGCAGCCGACAAAGTCGCGCTGGTGCTCCTCAGTCCATGGAGGTGTGCACAGGGAGACGCAGGCTTTGATGCTCCCCGAGCCTTTCAAAAACATGGAAACCGCTTGGACAGGATCTTTTCCTGACTTGGGTTGGAACTAGAATATCAACACTAAACTCTTCCTGACTTAAAGGAAAAAAAAAAAAGTCTAAGCTTCCACTTCCTTTCGTAACATTTAAAAATAAATGGAACATATACAAAGAGTAAAGGAGTAAAGTACAGAACACAGCAGTAGCCAGACTTTCAGCCTTCCCATTTCTAAGTTTTATCATAAAAAAGTATTAATAAAGGATAGAACGGAGTTATTTTCAAAATAGGAATAATTAATAATAATTCCCTCCCAGCATACAGCCTGACCTTTTAGACAGGAGAACTCCGGAATTCTCATCACCTTACTTGATCAGTTTTGGCCTTTGCTTTCTGTGGAAGAGAAACCAGTTCTCGCTGAGGAGAGGAACACTCCTTGGTTCCTCACTAGCTCACCCTATTTTAAATAATAAAAGAAGCTTTTGTGTTCACAATGAGCACGTCTCTTCTGGAAGCATCCTTTGAAATCTGGTTTTCAAAGTTACATTTATCAGCTGAAAAACTTCAGTTCTACTCTCGTCTATCGAGTGTAATTAAATCATATTAATCAGGACATGTGGTCCTTCAATGGACCAGTGTTTAGCCTTATATGGAGTAAAACCTCATGTATCTCTGCTCTGCATCTGGTGAATTACAGCTGAAGGAGAGCAGTGCCTTAATATGATGCAGACCTCCTACTCCTGAACGTTCTTCTCCTGACAAACATCCGGCTGTGCCAAGGAAAAAACATTGTAAATCAGTAAATCTAGTGCTCACTACTGATAACAGTAAAAATCCCTGATTGGAGTTCTTCCTTTTAATGCTCAAATTTGGTTTATGAAAGCTTTTCAGGGAGCAGAGCTTGCCAAGCCTGCAGCCAGCTTCATAGCCCTGCTGTAATCGGAGTTTCGGGGAAAAAAATCTCAAGACAACAATGAAAGAAATTTCAGCAACTACACTTACAACGCACCGGCCTTAAAGACTCTTTTGGAATATTAAACAAAAAAAAATTGGACCTTGCAATGCTGTCTACACTGTAAGAATGCACAAAGCTTGAGATGCCCCTAGAATAAAACCAAGGGAAAGCAGACTTGCTGCCACCCTTTCTTCTTCAGCCCAGAGCGGAGCTTAAACAGGGCCCTGCTGCGGCGGAGGAGATCCCAGCGGGGGCTGCTCAGGGCCCTCAGGGCTGTCCCCCAGTCCGCCTGGGGACCACGTGCTGCGGGAGGCTCCCTTCGCGCTTAACGTTGGTAACGCCGGAATTCCTCTGTTGATGGTGGAGTGGTCTGCACAGCCCCTGAGGACTCGGGAACTGCAGAGCTGCACAGTGGGATGAGCGCTCGAGAGGACCGCAGCGATTTTGCCGTGTGCCTCACTCGCGTTTGGTGCGAAATTAGCTAATGAAGATCAGCATTTCTAAGAAAAGAATTCACTGTCAGTTCGCAAAATAGCAGCGTTAACGCAGCTACGTTTTCTTTCTAAACAATCCTGATTCCGTTCCTCTGTGGAGACAAAACTCACTTGTGGATCTACACTGCCAGGACCTGCTCGCGCAAGGGACACGCTGCAGGAGCAGAGCGTCGGAACCCAGGCTGAAATCTGGATTTGAGCAGTAAATGGCACTGACGGCTGATAATAATGTGAACGCTATTCTTATTTCATTCGGCGCATTAATTTTCATTTTCTTAGAATACTTGAGGCTTACAGCATGTCCTGTAGTTACACAAAGTAATTGACTCACTGAAATTAATCAGCCATCCTCGCGGCTGCCAGATGCCCAGAGCTGCAAAACCCTGCTATCATCCGTTGATCCTGAATTTTTAAAAAATGAACGTAAGACTCGGGGAATTGCTGCTAGCTTTAGCCAGAATTTAGAAGGGAGGTTAATTGGCGGTAATGGACGAGATGCATTATGGAGTTATTAATTGGAAAAGCAGGATTGCTGACATGCAGGAAAGACTTGCAGAGCTCAGCGCCTTTCTGCACCTCTTGCAGATTGCTCTCATCTGGCCTGCTTCCCAAACGTAGGCTTTTCAGTAAAAATGTGGAACCTTTTGCTAAAATGAAAAAAAAAAAAATACGGTATAATCGCAGAGTTGGGCTGGCAACATTATTACATATTTAATGCTAGTTGCCTTAGTTTCCACTACTTGTGCGAATGGTGCTCATGACAGATATATGTGGAACATTAACCCGTGAGACAGATTAATGGTGGCTTCAGGAAGAGTTTATATCTACAGACAACAAGCACAACTGTGTCTGCGTCTTCTGTTTCTTGGCAAGGCAGCGGGAGAAACCCACTAGCCCCTCCGATTTGGAGGAGACGAACAGCAAAGGTCTGCACGCCGTGTCCCCTACCTGGCTCTTCTCACGGCCAGCTTTATGCTAGAGCAGATGCACAACCACCAGTCCTCCAGTCTGGAGGAAACGTGAGAACACAAATACCGTCTGGACAGACCCTGTCCCCTGAAGGGCTGTCTGCAAGAACCGATAACTGGAGCGCAGACTCGGCGCTGCCACGGCAGGTTGATGCCAGCTTTTGTAAAACCCCACTGGAGTCAGTGGCAGCCTGGGCAGTCCAGGGGGATCCAGCCTGAAAGGCCCTACAGCACCCCAGGCGGCACCCAGACGTTCAGTTTTGATGTCGCTTGCGAGAAATGAGAGCTTCTTCTGCAGCTGACAGTTTCTACGCAACTTGAAGCGGCTTGGTCAAGCAGGTTGTGAATTGTGCCTCTCTGAAAATATCACCTCAACCCGTCCCAGGGTGACAGAAGGCAGAAGCGATCCCATGGAAGCCGATTTAACCACCATCCACCACCAAGTTTCCCGCATCTCTCACTCAGTGAGATCTTGGCACCAGCTGCTGCTGGGCACAGAGTAAGGGAGAAGATCTATTAATAACTAAGACAACTAAGAAATAAACTTCAGCTTTGAGCTGTGCTTCGGACTCCGTATGCCAGGAATTTTTGTGCGAAAGTGCGTGCGACAGGAGATTCTGCGACACCCCCCGCCCCCAAGTTATCCACTTTTGAGTCCGGGCACTCGCAGTTGGCTTCTTTCTGATGCTAAATCAGAACAGGATTATGTGCTTACCATGAACAAATAGACTCTACAGCCTGCTCCTTTCAGCCCGGTCCCAGCCAACACGACCCAGCTGGGACTAAGTTTAAGCTGATCATCAAAAACGGGGCTGCGGGCCATTTTTATAACTGCTGTCGTGTCCCAAGTTCCAGAATTCCATCGAAAAATACCGAGAGTGATCAGGAATATTTATGAGAAGAGAGTCGGGATTAGCGGCTCTTACCTGCTGAAGGTGTCTTTCTGGGGGGCTGCGTCCTGCTGTCCCCGCTCGGCTCAGCCTGCCCGCTCCAGCCCCACAGCCCCGAGGGTGCCTGCACCCACTGTCACGTTCCTGTCAGTGTCCCCGTGGCCCCCGTGCCGGGTCCCTTCCCTTTTCCCTGCTGTCGCTGGCACCTGGGTGACAGGAGGGAGCGCCGCGGAGGACACGAGCACCCGTGTCCGGGGGGATACGGCGGCACAGCCGCTCCTGCGCCCAGCTGTGCGGCGAGGGGCACGCTGCCTGTCCCAGGGCGCACGGCACAGCAGAAGGCTGACAGCCTTGCACACCTCATTCCAAGCGTCTTCAGGGCGTCCTTCACTTCTGCCTAGCCTCTGGCCTCTAAACGGACAGGGAACACCCGCGAGTCCTCCCTCTGGTTCATCAGCCTGGGCTGGCCAGTTACCCTGCAGCCCGGCAGTCTCAAAACGCTCCACCGCAGTGCTTTCCCCAGGAGGCTTACTCCAGGCTACTGAACTTCTGTTGTAGAAACTCGATTTGCAAACATCAGTTGACTCCTGCTGTATCTCTGTGGCTCCCGCGTGAATCAGAGCAGCACAGCAGGAGGGGCAGCTGCGTAACTCACAGCAGTCCCAGGTGAAGGCAGCTGGAGCTGCTGGTGGGTGGGTGCATGCCCCCCATCGGTGAGCTGCTGTTCTGGTGGTCACCCATCATCTCCGGAGGGTGCTTTCCCACAAGGGAACGCAGAACTGGAAGTCAGTCGATTTCCGTTCCCTCCTCTGGGACGGTCTTTTCCATCTGCCAAAATTCTGGTGCATCGGGTTTCTCCCGGGATATCTTCCAAGCCTTTTTACCTGGCTGTGTGGTTAGTGATTGTTTCTTCTGGCAATCAGCTAACTACACTGCCTGGTAACGAGGCTGATATAAGAGGCAGAGCCTTCCTATCCCTACTTCTGTGAAGTCTGGGCTTTTGTAAAATAATAATAATAATTAAACAAACTATTATAGCAGGTTAGAGCACTATTAAGGCTGTATTTGCTCCATCATTAGAGCTGTTGAACATTAAGCAAAGTAGTCATAGTAAAATACATTCATAGCCTTCAGTGAGTTTAATAATTGCTTAAAAAGCTCTTGACTTACTGGCTTGATAAATAAGACACGAAGGAACAATGAAAATTGTTTTCTTTATACCTGGCAGATAAACTGAAGGGCAGAACACAACAAACTCTTAGCCCAGCCTTGGTGTATCGACACTTGAGTACGCAAAAAGTCTTCCTGTAGCTGAGCAATTTGAGCACAACGGACAGCATTCTTGTTCCAGGAAGGTTCCAAAAGATTTTGGCACCAATTCAGAACATCTAAGATTTCACTTGACATTAGCCACACATACCTTACATACCTGTGGAACATTTCTGGAAATAAAGATGTAAACAAATAAACATTAACACTTCTGCACCAGGGATTAGGGTGTTGCAAGGCAGGCAGTTTGCTGCAGCGTGGAATCCCGTGCCTTGTTTTGATGGCAGTGAATTTAGTGATTGTGGAGCAGTGGATACAATCAGCTAACTACACTGCCTACAAACCAAGCACTACTCTTGTGATGGTGTCGTGGCATTCAAACCTAGGAAAAAAAAAAAAAAAAAAAAAAACTTCCATTAATTTATATTAAATTACTCTATCTTGTGAGGTGTTATTATAGCAGCAGTTGACGTTAGTGGAAAACATTAGTCACACCACCCTGAGTGTTATTCCACTAAATCCAGAGCCTTTACATCACAAATCAATTATTAATAATGAGAAAGTGAAGTGGATGCATCACAAAGATCACTGCAGAAATGCAAAGACAAAACAATGAAGTACCAACGCGTACGCGGCGATAATGTGCCACGATGGAACCGGGAAATGAGAAGAGCCTGGGCACGCAGTCCCTGCTGCAGGGCTGCAGGGTAGGCGGCAGCTCTGTTCAGGGCTGGATGTGCAAACACAGCCGTAGACGTTGCCCGAGACGTGACTTTGCACGAGAGCACCCTGCCTGGCTTACGGCATGTCAGATGTCACCGGCACAGGGGTCCTGCTGGCTGTATTCTGGGTTTTGCTCAATTTCCATTCAAAGGTTTTCAGAAGAAAGCGCACGGAAGCACAGCAAAAGCAAGAACGTTGTAATCCCGCTGGTGCCCTGAGCTTCAGGTAGCTCTCTCCATCTTTCCCAGGACGTTTAGGAAGGCAGGCAGGCAACACGCTGCCCAAACGTCTGACACTGGTCTGTGAAGACGTTAGCAAAGCTGCTCTGCAGAACAAAACAGAGCGTGTACACGTAGTTGTGGTTAACTGTGCCTTGTGTCTATGTGTATGCAATTCACCATGCAATAGGAATATTTTTATAGGTTATAGTATTTATGTAGATTTATCAGGCCACTGCTAATTCAGCAGTGAGGCTGAGGCTGTCAGGTCACGGGGATAACTTTGCCTGCAAATTGAACTCATTTTGCTAGCTTTCACCTGTAACTGCCTTATTCTTAAAATGCAGAAAAAAGAATTCACGACTTACCCTTAAGAAGCTTACCTTGTGAAAACCCCACGGACTGAGTTGGTAACAAAATGCTCAAAAATAATTAACGGAAAGAGAAAGCTGGCTAACTTCTTCTCATTTCCTCCCTTTTTCCATCCACCAAGCACCACTTCCACAGGCAGACGCGGCTGTGGGGACAGACCCTAAGGCGGCACCCGGGTGCCCCATCTCACCCCCAGGACGGCTGGGCTGGAGTGTCCCCGGGCTGCGCTCTGGGTCAGCCCCACGCCTGCAGCCTTTGTGTACGCTCTGTCGTCATGGCCACTGGGGCTTGCGCCTGGAGGATGGACCCAGGCTCTGGAAGGTCCAAGGGGCTCTTGCGACAGGAGGCTGGGTTGCGAAAGAGGTTTCTGTGGGCAAAGCCAGCGCAGGGCACGCACGGAGCTCCTGCCTTCCCCTGCGGACAAGCGGCTGCAGGCTGCGTCGGAGCTGCTGGGGCGATCCCGGCTTTGGGGGCACATCTGCCAGCCCAGGCACACAGCTGGAGGCCCCAGAACAGGCAGACCAACAGCTCTGGCAAAGCACACGGAGAGGCCGTTTCTCCGAGCAGACTGAGCTCCGGGATGCGTTCCCATATGGCGATACCTCGCGGTTACTGACCCTACAGCAACAGCTGCACCCTCAGCCTCTTACCTGCCTGCCATCGGTCAGCCGCACAAAGCAGACGGCCTGCAGAGGGGAGGCTGCTGCCAGCAGGCCGTGCTTGGCTCGTTCCGTGCACTCAACCCTGCCACGCAAGAAAACTGCACAAAGTTCCGCAGAGGCGGCTCGTGCCATCAGCGCGCGGAGGGGAACTGTTTGCTCCCGGTTCGGCCTGCGGTTACCAGAGAAACTGCGGCCGACACTTTCCCCTTCGTGGCGCGTGCCTAGGCTTGCCTGGTGGCCGGAGAGCCAGGATTTAATCTAGCCAGGAATGCTTGGGCTGAGCGAGGGGTCTGATCTGCATCCCACTGAAGCCTTTGGGCAGATCTCCACCCATTTCAGCGAGCTCTGGATACGTCCCGCGAATCTCCAGGGACAGAAACGCAGCGGGGTTTAGCGTTTGTTTGGTTTTTTCTTCCCAATAGCGACTGAAAAAAAGGCATAACGGTGTGCTCACTTATCCCACGCACCTTGTCAGTCAGAACACCCGGCTTTTCTATTCATGTTCTTTGCACAAACTGGATGGGTTGCCAAGAACTTTGCTTGAATTTTCCTTTTTCTCTTTTTTATTCCCTGTCCGATGCAGGAAGCTGCTGTAGGGTGCAGGCTGGCCTGGGTTTGGCCCCTTGGCATGCCACAAAGAGCACCTTACTGCATGACTGCGTGCACTGCTCAGCTGGTTTCTCAGGTGAAGGGTTTGTTTGCTGCTGGCTCACCGTTTATTTGTTAGCTACGGGCACCACGAACCCAACAAAAGGAGGTGGCGGGGGGACGCGGCCTCTCTCCGCCCGTCCTTTGTGGAATCCGGTCACTTCTTGGGTCACAGCGTTTCCCGGCTCACAGGGCCTGCCTGGGCAAGCTGGAGCTGCAGACAGCAGGAGGGCAGCAGACAGCCCAGAGACCCCGTGGGTGAGGTGTTCCACCGACCCCGGGCAGCCCTGCACCCCCCGAGGAAGGGGTGGCAGCGGGTAACCCCTGAGACCGCGCCGTGTTAGGGCCAGATCCCACGGGGACGCTGCGACCGAGTTACGGGCTCCAGTGGCCGAGGATGGACCTCGTAGTTACAGAATGGTAGCAGTCATACCTTGTTTAGGTTATGATATATTGTGGGAAAGCAGCACGAAGGCAAAGAAGCCAGAGCGAACAGCAGCTTCCTGGGCTTTCCCGAGAAAGACAACATGGTCCCGGCAGGATTCACGGTCTGCGTGTCTGTGATGGTGCATGAAACCCTGAGCGGGCTACCTGATGCTGAGCAGAACCCAAGCTGGGCTCCATTTTGCTTTCCAGCGCGCGGTGTCACAGCCTGCGCACAAGGCTGAGGTGCAAGCACTCGCGTTGCTTGGCTGCAACAGCTACAATCAAATCAGGAGCAGCTCAAACACTCAGCTCTTTTTACCTTGTCATTTTGCCTTGACAGTTCCTGGTGCCTGACACTGGTGGCACAACTTCCCCAGACAGCGAAGGGAAAAAAGAACACATCAGCTTTTCTCTGAGTGTGCCCCAGCTAATTAACTGCCACCAAACGCCTTAAACAATGAAGCACTCACGTTTCAGAACCTGCCTTTGTATGAACACTAACAGAGCCATCCACGCTCTGTGAAACGCCTCAGAAATAAAATCAAACTTCACCAGTAATGTGAACATTTATTTAGATCGCTAGCAAGGTTAATGTTGTGACAAATACACCTCTGAAGTAAAAAACATCAAACGAGATGGTGTCATAGGGAAGGCGGCTGTGCAGGGCAAGGCCCACCAGGAGCAGCAAGGTGGGATTTTAAAGGTGCATTAGAGAGCTCAGTGCTATTTATCTCACGGTGAATATTTCCCTTCACATTTAAACTGACTCACTGAAGCGCTAAACCCACATTTACCTGAGAGACACCATGCAGTGCTGAATTAGTTAAACATACCTGAAAACAGGATGCCGACACTGGGGTAAAACCAAGCAGACTGGAAGCAGCTTTGAAACCATCTCCTTGATTAATCTAAGGGTGGACACCTGAGTGCTGTTACGTGCCTCAGAGCCACTTCGTTTCCTCTTCTGTATAAAACCTAGGCAAGGTGTGGTGGTGGGGAAGTGAGGGAGGGTCTGGGGAGTTTTGTTGTGTCTGTTTTTTAAGAAAAGAAAAAGCTAAGTAGCTTCTGCTGGCATTAAAGTTTTTTTTTTTGTTTGTGTCTATCTGAAGTTGTGTATAAAGTGTCTCAGGTTTTCAGTACCTTGGTCTGATAAGGTAACGTTTGTGGTCTTCACTGTATGGGAAATAGCTCTGTGGGTGTGGGTACTGCAGATTGTTAACTGAAATGTGTAAATGGCATTCAGGGGGTAATAACGTGAGCTCTTCACACTTCAGCAAGTGCAGTGTGAGTGCTTCTCAGAAAAGTTTTAAACTGGTATCAGTACTCTGAGCTAAACTGACCAGCTGTTTGGCAACTGGGCTTACCTTCTGTCTTGGTAATACCTGTCCTTGGAGCCTGACAGTGCCTTAGCATTATTAAATTGATCTGGAGCAGTGTCTCATCTCTCCTGATGACTCTCCAACAGCTAAAGCACCTTGTGCACTTTGATTTAAAATGAAGGATGAAATTGCTGCCACGGTCTTCTTCATCACAAGGCTGATAAAAAGGGAAGACAAGCTGAGCAAGCATAAAATAGAGAAATTTGCAGCCAAGCTGACAACAATACTGTTTGAGAAGTACAAGAATCACTGGTACTTGGACAATCCATCCAGAGGGCAAGCCTTCAGGTAAGAGGGCCCTGTAATAAATGTAAGTAGACTGTAATAAATGATGCTTCCAAAAATGACTGTGGATGTTAGTTGCATGATGTGCTTAAAATAAAGAAGCAGAGAAAGCCCTGTTTGGGCTTAAACCAGCTTGTTACGCTAGCTTGCTTGTAGAGGCTGTGGGTGAGAACCTGCATCAGCAGGCCAGCTGGGTTGAGACAAATATGGTGAAGGAAATTTGTATTTCTTGATGAGCTGAATGTGCGAAGTTGCAGTGGAATCTTATGTCCCCCTGCACCTGTGCTCTTACCTAGGTGCATAAGAATAAACAAACATCAGACAAGAGACCCACTGCTGGAGCAAGCCTGTGCGGAGAGCAACGTGGACTTCGAGAAGCTTGGTTTGCCGAGAGAGATGACGCTGTGGGTTGACCCCTTTGAAGTGTGCTGCAGGTGAGTCCAGCCCGTGGCTGTTACTAACGCCTGAGCGTGCTGCCCTGGCAGTGCCAGGTGGTCAGTGACACCTACACAGCTAGCGCAGGGCTGCGTGATGAGAAGAGTTGCTTCCAGGTATGGGGAGAAGAACCGGCCGTTCACAATCGCTCACTTCGAAGGAGAGGAGAACCCGGAGCTTTCTCAGCAGATCAAGTTTGCTGTGGACAAAGCAGCTCTCGACTACCACTCGGGCACCTCTTCAGATGAGGAGAGCTTCCACAAGGAACCGAAGGCTATCCCCACTGTCAGCAACCCTAACAGCGTCTACCAGGTAAATGCGTGGGGGCGGTACGTAGCTTTTGGTCAGGGCCAGCACCTGTCCTGGAGGCTCCTTCCTGAAGGACGACGATAGCTAGCAGTTGGTGGCCGCACTGAGCTCCCTGTTCCCCCCCTTGTCTAGCCCAGACACACCTTAACGCTGTCTCCTTTCTCGCTGTTCAGTTTGACTACTGCAAGACACCCACACAGCCCTGGTCTCAGTACCTGCATAGGAGGACACACATGACTGGCTCATCCTATGCGCAGCACAGGGCTTACAAAGCCTACAGGCCGGCAGTCGCGTTCCCAGGACCGCGTGTTGATAGGTACCACTGGATCAACACCAAGCGCTAGGTCTGTGGCCGCTCCTGTGGGAGGCTGCTGACACACTGAGCTTTGTTACGGGATGAAGGCTGGCACTGCAGAGCTTCATAAGATCAGAGAAAGCACTTACTGTCTATTCCCTATCCTCTTACTCTGTATATCTGAAGCTTGGGGTTTTTATGTGGTATTTTAATTTTTTAATCTTAACATAAGACAAAATTAATGTGAGGCTCTACTTGTGAGCTAAAAAGGAAATGCATTTATTAATAAATCTAGTCATGTTTTTTTAAAAGCTGTCCAATCCCCTGTCGGTGCCCTGAAGGGAGTCTAAAAAAAAAAAAAAAAAGGTTTTTGGTGAAAACACAAGTCAAGGAAGATGTAAATACATCCTCTGAGTTGCTCTGGCAGATAGTCTGCTTCTTTCTGGTGAAGGTAGCAGGGGCAGAAGCACACAGCTTAGCTGCTCTGTGAGCAAAACACCTCCTCCTCCTTGCAAGCATTTGTGTGAAGCTTTGCTATGTGCAGCTGTGACAGACTGTCCTGTGGCTCCAGCTGGGCTCTTGCCTCTTAGGCTATAGCTTACCTGTCAGAAGACAACAGCCTAATGGCCAGGAGATGGAAGAATACACGGTGGTGCAGCTGTCAGCAGCTGTAAGCTGAGACATCACCTCCTAGAATGATGGAGCTGCTTTCTAAGGATGGCTAGCCTGGCAGCCTGCAACACCGTGTCCCCCAGGAAGCTTTTCCTGCAGCTCTGGACAACTTGAGCCACTTAAAGCTGTTTTCTAACTAGGCCAGAACTCTGGCCAGGTGGAGACTACCCTGTCAGTAGGGAAGGACTCGGTGGAATGCTGCTGGGCTTCTACACGATGCTCTTGGGGATGCCCTGGTTGTTTTTTTTTTTTTTTTTCCTTAAAACTCAGTACTGGCAGTCAGATCCACCGTGACAGCTTTGCTCTGACTTGCAGCATGTCTTCGTGCTGGCTCGTCTCCTGCTCACCAAGCTGGGTAACACAAGTGATGTCAGCAGCTTGTCCTGCTGGGTCATCTGCGGCTGTCAAAAGCAAATAGCTCATAAAGACATACAGCTGCTTACTGCACCATTTCTACTTGCTGTACACCTACCCCTATCTAATATGCAGGGATGAAAATTCTGTAATTCTGGAAGGGACACTTGTAAAAGACAACTAGGAGCCATTTCGAGACTGGAGGACTGCCTGTATGAACCAAGTCCAAGTAATGATTTAAAATTACAGTGTAGATTTTAGTTGGTGTGGAAAGGGAATACTTGATGTATTAACCCACAGTAACTCCAACTGGATCCTATCTTACCTTTCACATATGATGTGGATGGAAATAATTGTAAGGAGGCCAAGGCCTGTGCTGCTCTTCTGCAATAAGATACTGCCTCAGTCACGCTTAACCATGACTTGGTCCATGCTTCTTTGGGGGGAAAAAAAGTATTTCTGAGTCACATGTACTTTTGCACAAGAGTCTTGCAATAAACTTGGTATTAATAGGGTTCTGTAGATTCCTTAAGCAAAAAAAAAAAATCAGTCTTACACTACCTGTGATTATTGAATTTCCTTTTTAAAATACTTCATTTTGGAGTTTGCTCTTTGTGCAAATGCTGTGATCTGTGTGGTGCTGAATAAACTAAATAAATGAGAAGGTGAGAGGCCTCTTTGTTACTGTGAGTCAGCAGGAGTGTTTCCAACTAATTCTTGCAGCTTTGCTAATGGAGTTTGTGCTCGAGCAGCTTACTCCATTTATTGCAGTCAGTGATTTTTTCCTAGCAAGATCGAAGCAAGCATCTTTGCATGGGGCAAAGGTATGAATGCTTTACTCAGCAGTTCTGAGATAACAGACTGAGTGCACAACTTGTAGAGTAGTAATAATCCATGCACTTCTTGGTGTTGAATATTGGATGTTTAATGAGGTAACAGCATTAATGTGAGGGTATTCAGTGCTTACAATACCTCATCCCAAACCATTCTCACCATGTCCTCCCTCCACAGCTGCCCTTTTCACAGCTGCTAAAGGCATGGAGGAAATGCTTTCTTCCTCTTTTCAAACAAGTTGCCATTTAGTGGTTCCTCCAACTTGTCATTCAGTAAGCACAGAAACGGAGAGCAGAGCAGTGTTCACACAGCAGTGTTCACTCTAAAAGCCTTTAACAGAGTCTTTAAATACATTTTTCACAGTACTGCTTTTCATGCTGTTTCAGTGTTTTGCATGAGGCCAAATTTTTTTCCTGATACGAGTGTTTTTTTTTTTTAGATAAAAACGATAGCTTCTGCTTCTGAGGATTTTAGATTTCAAACAGTTACACGCTTGCTGGGAATTTATGGCTGTCATAGGGGAGCCCAGATAAGCAGGTTTAAACTGCCATTTTGCAACACAGTAAGAAAAAAGGGATGGTGAGCTCTCAGCCAGACCAGGGCTCAGTCTGCCTTACTGCCTTCCCAAAGGCTTCCATCTCGGTGAGGTTTTTCACTTTCACCTCAAAAAGTTGGGAGATCAGGTTTATTTCTTCTTTGGAGAATGGTTCTTCCTTTAGCAACATCTGAGTTATCCCAGAGGATTTCTTACCCTGGAGAGCTGCTGACAGCTGGAGTCTGAGGGAGAACATTTCGCTAAGGCAAATCTTCAGTGCCTAGAAAGAGAGAAACTGTTCTGGAAAACCTGGAAGCAGTTAAACACGACTCTACAGCTAGCCACTGACTGGAGATTAATAAGGGCAAGTGAAAAAGCAAATCAAACCAAAACCTGTCTTGATATCCCAATATTACTTTTGGAAGCCTATTTTATCTCAAAAAAAAAAAAAAGTTATTTGTCTCATGGGGATTTGATGCAGCCCACAACCATGCTGAACAGTGTGGTTAACAGGCAGCTGCTCAAGACAGAATCAGGACGAGAACACGGCGCCTGGCATCAGCAGAAACCCATTTGGGATATTTCTGCTGTGCTGGCTTCTAGGCAATGCTGTTCTTGACAATCATCATCTACAAAAGGCAGATTTCAGTAGGGGACTAAAATCAGGTTATAGCCATATTTTCTCAATTTCCTTTGGATCTTTATTATTAGAAGCTGTACAAAATTGTTAAAACCCTTTGCTTTCAGTGTGGTATCTTTTTTCCAAACACTGCTGTAATGTAGTTACAGAGGGGGAGTACTGATGTACCTGATAAAAGAGCCTCAGAAAGAGTGGGCTGGTGTCTTCACTGAAGTCAGCAGCAGCGATGTGAGCAAAGCAGTGCACAAGGAGCAGGAGGAAGCTTCCAGCAGAAGCCAGGCTATCCCTCAGAAGGAACAGCTTGCGTGTCGAAGCCTGGGAAAGCACAAATGTCCAGAGCTGAGACGAGCACAGCTGTGGTCAGCTCAGGTGATGTGACTCCCCCAGTGGCTGGTCTCAATTTTAAGGAAGTTACAAGATTCAAACGAGAGAATGCTGGGGAATATCCATAAAGAATGCAGCATTGTCACAAGGCTTCGTCTGGGACTCTCATGTGTTTCCTGTGCGTGAAATCTGAAGCATTCTCACAGTGTGTTTCCAGACAGTTGTGTCTTTGTGTATCACAAGCTTTAGAGAACTTTTCTTTCAATGTTTCAGAAATACAGAATCTGCCTATTTAGTGTTATTGGGTTATAACCAGTCAAATGCTGATAAACTGCTGACTTTATAAAGGTGTATTTGGTGTAATTTGAACCTGTGAGACTGCATAACCACAGCTGATTTAGTAAGCATGCTTTGGGTATGACCCTCACGTTAAACATTGACTAAATCTCGGTATCCTATCCCGTTCACATTCAGAGATATCTGGAGCTTGCCATGAGCACCTGAAGATCTTAGATTGAAAGCACCAAATACAACACGGCGAAAAAATAGGATTTTTTTCTGCAATTTACTTCCTATCTCCAAATCTTCATGGATACGAAAATATTGCACAGGCTTGGTTGGATGCGAAGCTGACAAACCTGATAGAAGAAGGAGTTTCTGAAGGCGTTGCCCGTGGCGTTACAGGAGGGTATGCGAGAGGCAACACACAGGTTAATTTCTGGAGCCTGCAGAGAGAAGGCAAATTGCTTCTGTAAAAAGCGTGTGTGCACATCAGATCTGCAAAGTAAGAGGGATTAATGGGATGTAAATTCATATAACTGTCAGCTTTGATTCGCAGTCGGTACACAGGGCCAACAAATACCACAAGGAACTGGAAACTGTTTAAAAAACCCTCACACATCACTGCACTTCATCCTGCCAGATTTCTAATTAAATAAATGAAAGCGTGCTCTTGCCCTGGAGCTCTGGCCGTAGCCACCCTTATTTCTATTATTATTTATTTGGTATTTCTATGAAAGACCCTGGAGGGTCTACCTTGACTGAAGCCTCCATGTGCTAACAGTAAAATGAAAATGAGAAACTCCTTGCTCCAAATTAGGAAAGCAATATGCTTTATCCTAGTATTATAACGCAGTATGCACAGACTGAGTGACGTGCCCAGGAAAGATTCCACAACGAATATAAGAACTGACCGTGGATCCTGTGGGACAGCAATTTGGTCTCAAAACAGTCCTACACCACTGTGGAGATAACACAAACGAATCTCACCTCCTGCTGGTTCCAGGCTGGTCATTCTCTACGTGGTTTTACTTTATAATTGGTTGATGCCTTGCAGCCTGCTGGCCAAAGGATTTTTGGATAACTATTCTTTCGGAAGAGCTGATTACTAAACACGAGTATCTTAAAAACTTACATCCATGTGAAGTCTGAGAAACTGCAGGACAGAGATGCCATACTGATACACAACCAACTCCTTTGTAGAGAGAGCTGCGGAATCGACGATGGTCGGTGCTCCTTCTTGCGCTGTCAAGGCACCTTGTATCCCCTGAGAACTTCCTGTTTCTACAAAGAACACGGCATCCGGTTACACAGATTCCTTTTTATTTTCATTTTGTTTGTCCATGAGGGAACGCTGCAATACAAGCGTGTAACGTGCTGCATTTCTCACCTCGCAACGCTGACGTCGTTCTTCAACACAAAGTTAAACCTTCTGGCGCGTGATGAATTCTCCCAAGAGTCAGGCAGAGCCGACAATATTAGGCAGCCCCCAAAACTTCACTCTCCCTAGTGACCTTTCAGATAAGGCCTAGGAAAGGGATGGCTCGTGTGCCTCAGACCTGGTCTTTTCCAGTACAGAGTCTGTCCCAAGCATAAATGAAATGGAAAAAGCCTGAGAGCACCTTGGTCAACCAAAGTTCTGCTGCAGAGAGATAAGTTAAGGTCTGTGCCTTGTGCGGGAATTCTGTGGAGGAATGTTCTAAAGTAGGTGAAAGTGTGCATCTCTGTGCTCTGGCTCACGTCATTTTTGTTACTAGTCACCACTGCCAGTCTACTGGAGTCAGAATAAAACTGATGATTCCCCTCACAGTCTTCTTGTGCTGGAAGTTTAATGATAATCCTGCCCTCAGTTATGGTGGAAATGGTCAAGCTGCACAAGTTAAAATCCTGTTACTGAAAAGAAAATCAATACTGCCTTAAAAAAGAAGAATGGCCATTTAATTCTGTGTCAATTATTGTAATGCAGTCTCATCATTTAAATAATTGCTGATTAGCTCTAAAGTGCTGATGAATCCTCCCCATTTAGCTAAAATCACCAATGTTTTCTAAAGGGATCTAGATGTGACAGAAAAATTGAAAAAGCAGTGGTGAAGTCATGAAACTACTGCTACTTTATCCCAGATTCACTGGAGCACCTGGCAGCAACCCAAACGAAATGCTCAGATACAAACACCCCTCTCCTACTACTTCCTCTGGCACGGTGCATGCTGGATTTCTGTTTACCCACGGTGTGCTTCCAGCTGATCCCACCCTGCAGCACACAGACGATAAATGGTTTGCTCGTGAAGTCCCAGGAGATTTTTCGTACTCGCAAAATGGATGTCTAATTTCCAGCTGTCAGATGGGAGAATCTCTCTAGCCTTTCAAAGCTGAAAGGTTCCAATGTGTTAAAGGCCAGAGTAAATTAAGGTAGCTGGCAGCACCTTCATCTCCTCTCTTACCGGGTGTCTCGGGTGATGCACTGCTTCTGCTGTCGTCCTCCAGCATCTGCACCATCGACCTGAGCAGTGGGATCAGATTTTGATGGATGACCTTGCAGGTGCTGCGTGAGATCCCACAACTGCCATAGTATCTGGTTGTCTCGTAGTTTTCAAAACAGTGTTGCGACCCAGAGAAAAGCACCTGGAACAGCACAGAGCAGGCAAAAGACAATGAACGCAACTTGTGCCTCGTGCCTGTCGGAAGTCTCACTGGAAAAGCATCCTGGCATGCTTTGCCTTCTCATGAAAACCTTACGCTGTCGGCTCACAGACATCCTATGCAAACTGACTAGCGCCTCGGTAGGATGCTGCCTCGACCCTGCCTCAGCAGTCTGAAAGCCCTTTACGACGGTTACGGTCCCAGCGCACCCAACCCTGTTTCTTCCACATCCCTCAAGCTGTTGTAAACGTTGTAAGACAAATGATTTGAACTGCATTACTTGTGTTTAATATCCTCAGTTTCTCTGGAATCCATCTGTAAGTGCCATACGTGTGATAAAACACTTTCTGTTCAACGTTGCAGTCTCATAAGCCTACCTCTTTTAGACTAATAAGCAGAAATTCACTTAATGGTCATTGTCTCCTGGGGATGGAAGAGCAGAAGAGGAGGACAGAGAGAGCTCCCACGGAACTCTGGAGGAAGGACTCCGAAGAAAAGGGAAGAGGATTAGGGAAGTGTGTTGCTAGAAAACAAGTAAGATGACTGCTTTGTATTTGCCTGAGGGTGAGGTCAGTACCTTAGCCTGCTGGGTCTGGATATTTGACAAGTCCCTCAAAAATTCCAGCTTGGTGTATGCAGTCTCCACGCTAGCTTGTTGTTTCAGAATGCACTCCTGAAATTCAGCCGCTAGGGAGAGTAAGACCTGGAAGAAATGATACAAATCATAGGAGTAGTTCAGGCCCCAGCTTTCGTTTTCTTTGTTACACATAACATGGCAGGTCAGCAGCTACAAAGCTGCCATGGTTACAGAGCAATGGTGCCTGGGCAGCCATTACGGAACAGTCACAAAAACTGCCTGTGCTGCAAGGAAGGGCCCAAAACCCCCACCCCAAAGGTAACAGCTCTAAAAGGGCCGATGCAAGGCAAATACTGGAGGAAATAAACGGGACAGCTTGACCACGGGCAGCAATTTGTCTGTGCCTCTCAACGGCTGACCAGTTCTCTGACCAGGAATGTTGAGCCCGACCCAGCAGTGACCCCACCTGTCTGAGCATCACATCTGTTGCTGTCTTGGTACTCGACGCGTGGCTCCTTTGCTTCTCTCCCTCTGCCATCTGCACGTATACTCGTCTTTCTTCTTCTTGCATCCTTTTAATGAACTGCATCAGCTTTTCCAGCGCCTTTCTGATCTCCAACAGAACCTGTATTTCCTGTTCTTTTTCATCTCTGTCAGCTGTAAACGGCAAATAATAGAAGCAGTGCCCATCTGATAATCTAACAGAAATGCACAGAGAAAATCTGCAATAATATGCTTCCTAAACATGCTTCACCACATCTCTGTTCTTTAGCTTTCAGAACAGCCCAAATAACCAGATCCTACATCTGTATTGTCTTGCTTCAGGAGGACCGGAGTAGTCTCTAAGGTTGAAGCTAACGTGATGGAGGGAGCAGGAAGATGATGGATGCCCCTGCTTCCCTCGCTTCTGTTTGCAGCTAGCGTTCTGTACCTTTCAATAGCAAGGGTAATGCGGTGCCCAGCTGGCTGCTGAAATACTTTGAAGCTCTTCTCTCAGCTTCCTGCAGAGAGGACCCTTCAAGGAGATGACACGACTCCTCAATGGCTTCCACTTTCCCCCTGTATTTTATCTGTAAATGGAAGAGGAGAGGGTGTTTCAGAGAACGTTGCAAACTTGCATGACAGCAACTTCTTCCTGCAAGGGGTTGTCCAATCTGGCCATAGCCTTTTCCTGGCCTTTTATTTTTTTTTGATTGTGTAGAAGTTGAGATCCCCTGTTTCTGATACCACTAGGAACAGAGTTGTCCCTGCTGTGAACAGACACATTCCGAGTTTGAACTAGTGGCCACTCTGTTTTGAGACCAGGCACCAGCCTCTTAAGGTGAGAAAGGTTGCAGTGAAGTAGCAACACCTCGATTTTCCTTTTGGATTTGCACCATCCTGGGTGCAGCATCATTGTTCTTTTAATTTGATCCATGTGGGCAAGCCTTTCTAAAGAACTTTACAGAAGCCAGCTGCAAAAAGAACACACCATACCTTCTGTGCCTTTCCCTCTTTCGCAGCATCAAGGACGTGAAGAAATAGAGAACTCAGTTCTTTAAGAAGCCCTTCTTCCTTTTGTGTTCTGCACTGCCAGTATGTTTGCCTTGAACGTATTTCCTTGTCTAGAAGGTCCAGCTGAAAAGCAATGAGGGAAAAAATGGATTTGCAGGACGGTGAAAGAAGATTATACATTTAAATGAAGCTGAGTGATGAAATTTTTATCTGTGCTTTCACCAGCAGCATACATCCCACTTCGCTGTCACAGGTGCAAAAAAAAAAAAACATCCACAAAGAGTTTCCCAAAGCTATCAAACCTGTAAATAGCGCTGGTTTGCTGGAGCAGTAATTACCAGATCTGAATCTGCGGCTCTTCTTGGTAAAGCTCTGAAGGACTGAACAATAGGAACCACGTTGTGTGTCTGGGGGTGGGTCTGAGCTCCTATAACAGGCCCAACTTCGCCTGTAACTGGACTGACGGTTCTGGCACCAATAGTGATAGGGACAAGGCCTGTGGATAAAGACAAATTAGATGTAATCCTCAGAATGTACATCATGAATAAAACTGTTCCAACTGCAACCCTAGTGACCAGCTTTCTTTAAAGTTTAAAAAGAAATTATGATTTCAAGTTTCCCAATGAAAAATACCCGGAGCTTTCCTGAGCTGTAAACACTGTGTACCACACATAGCAGCGCAGCACCAACGTCTGCAGACCTTCCCCTTCAGACAGCTTCCGTTTGCAGCCCAACTACCAAGGAGAACCTCAGAGTCGTTCTCTCGAAGAGTGCAGAAGATGTTTGAATGGCTGAAAGCTGCAGTGTGATTTGGTCTCGGTCCTAGCCCTTCTTCACCATTTGCATAGTTTTGCTTGTTTTGAATGCGAACGTCATGCAAATTGATATTTTCCACTCAGTGTTGGACTAACTGATCTGCTCTGGCTCTGAAAACAACGTGAGTATTGGTGGCGGCAGAGCAGTCCCTTCCTCTCTGTTGTTAACGTAACGAAATTCAGTTTCCTGCTCTACCTTTTCCATTTCCATCTTCCATGGTTCCTGCGAGTGGGGAGGGCTGCCGGGTGTTCCAGTCGAAGTCTACCCCCAGAATTGGCACCATCAAACTGGACCCACCGGGGTCTGGGATTTTCATTCCAAACACTGCCGGGATCCACATCCCTGTGCCGGGATATTTGATCATACCTAGTTCACCCCCCAAAGAGAAGGTGAGAAACATAAAATATTAGACTGCTGCTTTGAGATGGAGGGACCTGCTTCCTCTTTCAGAGGCTGACAAATGCAGGATGCAGGCTGTTATTTCTGCTACAGCTTCCAAATAACACTGGCTGAGCTCGTCACAGGGCTTGCTTAAGAGTGGCTGTTCTGACACACACTTTCTGAAGTTCTTAACTGCCAATGTTTTGCCCAAATCCTGTGATGGAAATGTGCTCAAGGCTGTAGCCATCTTTGTAATGACACCTCTTTACCCCGTAGAACAGACTGTTGGACACCTACCCAGACTGCCACCGTTGCTCTTGAAACTTGAAGCTATCTCCTGTTTCTTCTTGAGGCTTTGCAAGCAATGCATTGCATGGTAGAACCGAGCGGTGAAAGACTTCTTCATGTCTTCTACTGAAGCCTTCAGTGCTGCCAGTCTGCCCGCTGTTAGACAGGAATCTTCCAAAACTGATGCCTTAAGCTGCTTCAGAGCATTCACCACATGGGTTTGGGACAGCAGCCACTCAGCCTCCAGCACCGCCTGGTAACTGCCCCCGTGCGGCAGCACCTTGCCCTGCTGCAGATGGGCGCCCTGCACGCGGGCGATTTTCCCACTCAGAGGCTCAGTGAAGGAATCTCCAAGGAGCATGAGGTTTCCGGAAGGATCCGTCAGCCCGCCTAGAGGTATAACCTCTCCTGTAGTCAAGAAACAGGAGATATCACCTGGCAGCGGGCATTATGGTCTGGTCCTTCCCATTCAGAAAAAGGCCCAGTGCAAGCAGAAATAGGTCTAATGAGACACAAGAAAATAAAGCAAAAGCATTTGTGATGCTGATTATAAAACAACTTGCTCACAAAACGTTTTTAATGAAGTCTCCTAGTTTCTGCTTTAGAAGATTGACTCCCACCCCTTTTTCTATGTGTAGTGTATCTTCTAAAGTGAAATATAAAGCATTTTCACATATGTATATTATTTTAAAAAACCTAGAACTTCACCTTCCAGCCCTAAATTATGCATTTCTTACCACTTTTATTATCTTAACAGAGCAATTGGACCATCTTTGATTCAAATCAACTTCAGCTGTTTGTGTCATAGCTATTCATTAAGGTAGTACATCAAACGTCTCTTGCAGTTCCATCAGATAGTTTTACCAACCTTTAAAGTGATATTGTGAAATAGAACTAGAGAAAAGGGAAGGATTTCTCAGTAAAAGCTCAGGTGTGCAGCTGGCTCGACAGGACAAGGTGAAGGTGGAAGGTGAAGGCTCAGCCTGTTCCGTGCCTATAAGCAGCGAGGTAGGGGCGGGTTAAATGGACAGCACACAACCTCGTGGGCTGCTTCGTGAAGCATTCACCTACCAGTGCTCCTGTCCAGACCGATGCCAAGTATCGGAACAATCTTGCCTCCCTCTGGCTCGGTCATAGGACCCCCGATCTCCAGAGGTGTCAGCGTGCCAGTGATGGGGTTGAGGTAGGTCCCACCAACCGCCAGCTTCTGCCCAGTGCGAGGATGAATCGTAACCCCAAGCACTGGTACTTCTATCTCCGTCACTGGATCTGCCATCAGTCCTCCCAGAACAAATATTTTTTCAGGACACAGGACTGGAAGTTTTGTCTTCACGGGTAGGCCTGTGTCAGGACACACTGGGTAAGGGATGTAGGGAAATATGGGCATGGCGGGCTTCTGACGCTCACCTGCGTGTAGAACAAGAAGAAACCGATTACGCTCACGCGCAGTAATGCCAACGGCAGGGAGGCAACAGAGCTCAGAATGGAGATTTTCAGAGTGCTCGTACTAAAGGCTTGTCATCTTTAGGTCCAGAATTAAACGAACAAATGTAAGCCCTCTACGCCAGATTTATTAAACACATTTGTTAAACACATACAAGTGTACCAAGTTGTTCTGCATGTTTGTTTTTTTTTTCTTTTACCCCAGTGCCCCCACTAAAACCGTATTCCACCGACAGGCAACTGAGTCAATTGACGACTGCAGTGCAACTCCTACCTGAAGCAGAATCAACAGTACAGACCAGCCTGGAGGTGACGGGGTCGTACCCGACGTTGCCAGCCACATGCAGCACCTTTCCTGTCCCTGGGTGCAGGAAGCAATCACTGGGCACTGGCGTGGGGCACTGGCCGGTCAGCAGCATGGCACCGTGCGGGCTGGGAGTTAGCAGCCCGGTGAGAGGATCCACAGAGACAACGTCAGGTGCTCGGGCATTGCCACTTGAGTCTGCAAGCAGGGAACAACAGGAGGGGAAAAAAGCAGCAGCCCATTATCCTTTCAGAAATCCACTCTTTCTGTGAAACAATGCAGAAGAAAGTTCTGCTGATGAGTTTGCTTTTGTAACAACCCCTTAATTCATGAGTTGGTAGAGGGAGCTCAGTGAGGACCTCTTTTCCTAAGCACAGTCTCTCTTCACTTTGCTATTGGTTCTTCTGTGATCTGTTCATGAAAGCATCAAAAGCAGCGTGCCTGCGCCTTCCAGCCTAGGCTTCCTTACATGCTAACATCATTTTGAAAAGAATTTCTAGAGGCGACAGTTACCCACGAGCTCCTGCTTGGTAAGGATCCTGGTTTTATCTTTGTTAAGTAGGTGAGCTCCCGTTCCTTCACCCAGCACTCCCCATGCTTTGAGGCGGCGGCTCTCCGTTATTATCACGCTTGACATCTTGTTGCTTGCAGCACCCATCTGGGCTAACAGGCTGGAATTTATGAGATAAAGACGGTTACTTGTCATCTGAAGATAAGTTAAAATAATTTCAAAGGAGCAGTATAGGAAGAGCGTGGAAGGACATGCAAATGATCGCTGCACCTTAGCAGTTAGAGAGCTGTATCAGTATTTGCTTTGGCTACTGCAGTAAAAATACCCATTTCCATTTTCCTTGTTAATCACAGAATTCTGATTCTGACCATGGTAAGACCTGCTAGAGCATGGATTATACACTGACCTTAACTGGCATGTTATTCCAGAGAGAAATCACTTGGTAGTGAAAGAAAACACCCTCAATATATTGTTGTCCTTTACATTCTGATGGGAGTCTCATCAGTTTGTTGCTCTGTTTGAGATTATCTGGCCTTTCTTAACACAAATATAAAAATTAGAAACTGTGTCATCTGATCTCTTCTACAAAGAATCATCTTTCATCTTCCAGATGTGCACACTGCCAAACGCAAGCCAGCCCAGTCACCTGCCACAAATGCTTTCAAGCTGGCAAATATAAAGTCGCAGCAGAAGTTTTCAGTATGTTTTTGTCCTGGTTTCAGCTGAGACGATGTTAACAGCACACCCATGTTTCGGTTGATGCTGAGCAATGAGTGCGTGCCCGGCTCCACTATGGCAAGGCTGCCAGGGGTGGGAGGAGCCAGGACAGCTGGCCTGAATCAGGCCTGGGTTATTGCACAGCACCTGACACCATTCAGAGCACTGTAAGGCTGTGGGGAGCTGGCCAGAGCTGGCTAAAGGTGCCTGGAGGTTGCTGGGTGTAGGTCAGCAGGTGGTGAGACCCCGTGGTGCTGGTGTGGCAGCAAGCAGCTATTGCTAGCTGGCATTGGTCGGGGGTGGCAAGTTATTGCATTGCAGGTATGTAGTTATCATCATATTTTTGTTTCTATTTCCCCCCCCCTTTTTTTTTGTTGTTTGTTTTTCTTAGTAAAGAGTTTTTATCTCAACCCATGAGTTCTATTTTGTTTCCAGTTCTCTCCCTCATCCCACTGGAGGCAGTGAGTGAATGGCTGTGTGGTGCTGAGCTGCCTGCTGGGTCAAACCACAGCAGCTCACGCGTTACCTGCTGCAGTCTGGCTGAGGCTGCGTGGTCTGGGTTCCTTTACAAGCTGCCTGATTTGTCAGCACCTCTGCCAATCTCAGTGCCTCTCGCAGGGCAGAATTGAATGTGACATAATGCTCCTCCTGACATCTCAGGTCATGCTGCAGTAAGTGCAGCTGTTTGTTCACGCTTTCCTCGTATTCAGCAGCTAGCTGTTTCCTGTGCTGCATCTCTTCTTCTGCCTGGGTGGGATGTAAGATCCAAACATGTATTGTTTTATCTCAATGTAAACAGAAATGCAACCCTTCTGCCCTTTTGTTAAAATAACAAAAAATAGAAATGAAAAACAATTTTGATCAGTGTTTGAATTGGAGCATATGCTAAATTGCAACTATGCAGCACGTAGGAGATATGGCAAGTCAGGGTCTGGATACTTGCCTATCCTCTTAACAAGTAATGCACAACTTTTAGCACGACCTTAAAAAATAAACTTTTGCAGCTACTTACTGTGTAGCATACATGTCTTTCTAAGTGAGACAATGGGTGTATTTCTGCTAATAAGATGCAAAATCACTTAATCCTAATAACTTCTGGAAGAATATAAACAAAAAGCATGCTGTTTTCAAAGCAGAAACCTCTGCTACTAAAGAGTTCCCAAAACAAGAGATGTACGGATCTATCACGCAGATCAAGAAAACAAAATAAGTGAGTAATCTTTCAGAGATGTTTCTGCGTTAGCGTGAAGCAGTAGCGTAGTGTAGCCTGTCTGCAGTCATTACAACATTAATTGTTTTGCAGACTATAACATATGAAACTTTTACAGCTCCAAAAGCAACACTCAAAATGACCATGCCCAAAATCATGAAGAGCACTGCAGATGTCACTTGCTGTTCCATGTGTGAATAATGCTGAACTGAGCTCTACCTGCTGTTTGGCTTTTAAGTAATTCTCTGTTGTTGTGCTCTCAAAGGACTCCATCTCTTCTGGGATACTCAGTGTTGTTATCCAAAGGTTTTTCAGTAAAGATATTTCACCTGTAAGCTTGCGATAGATAGCTTTCACCTGAGGAAAAAAAATACATATATCAGGGCTGTAAGAGATGATCTGAAGGCAGTGAATTTTCTCTACAAAATTGATGCCTCTTTATGTCACTAAAGTACATGTCAGCACCTGAGTTTGCAGTACAAAGCATTCATGCTAGCTTTCCCTGGGTTATGGCACAGTGACCTCACCACACCACTCATCTGCTAGCTGCATGCTGTAATGCCAGCTCCCTCTGCTGTCCCTTAAACCACAAATGCAGCTAGCTGAATGCTACAGGTTCATTGCTGTTGGTGTAGGCTGGGAAAAGTTATCCCATTGATTTCAGCTGTGAGCTCATCATAAAATTCAAGTAACAGTGTGAGACTCTGTCACTACATATTCATTTATATTTAGTTCTCTTCAACTTAACCTGCAGTTCTCAAGCATTTGACCAGGTAATCTATATTTTTATTTTACAGATGAAAAACTGAAGCTGGGAGATGAGGTTGCTTTCCAAACATGGCATCAGAGCAGAGCCATAAGAAAACCAAAATGTTCTGCCTTAAGCTTGCTGCTCTTCACACTGTACCACATGGTATGAACAACACGCTTCAGAACAGGGGTACGTATCAGTGTTTGACGTTCTAAAAAGATTGAAGTGGAAACCAAGTACACACCAAATAGCCAAAGGCTTCTGGAATAATGGGAACAGGCCAAGCCACTTGTTTTAGGCTCCTTCTGTATAAATCAGTAGCTCCAAAATAACAATTTACCTCTTCTTTGAAGTGGCCCAGTTTGGCTGTGACTGACCGTGACTGTCTCAGCAAAACTTCAAAGAAAACATTGGTATTAAACGACTCAAGGTCTATCTGTTCGTCGGGTTCCCAAATATCGCCCTTCTTTAGGAAGCAGGCTGAAACATGAACATTCATTTATCAGCATTTTTCACTCTGTTTTTTGAACAAATGAATCAATCTAAGGGCCACTGCCCATTGCTAGACACGGGATCACGGCTCTGCCACGTGCAAGGAACCAGGCAGCCCCACTGCTCTTTAGCCTTTGTTACCTGACCTGTTCCATCAGTGCTGCCAGAGTCAGCATCCGTGGTGCCCTTGTTCTGCAGCCGGGGATGACGCTTTTTGATGGGGAAGGCTGTTGGTACGTGGGAGGAATATCTGTCCAGGTCATACTTGAGCTGCTGCCTTCGAAATGGGGGGCAGGCAGTGCCCTTCTGTGACCAGCTGAGTCCCTGACAAAGAAGCTGCAAGACACAAGGGAATTGGACAAGTTCCTGTTCTTATTGTGACATGTTCCATTACATGATATTACATGATACATAACGCACGTTAGTCACTCGACAAGCAGGATGCACCATCACCTGTTTGGCACAGCCCCCGAGGGTCTGTTTTCTAAGTGCCTCATTACCAGTGGTCTGGTCTAAGGCAGAAATATTAATCTTAGCAGATGAGGCTGAAGCCAAGGGGAAGGAAGTATAGCTATCTGTTTCTTGGATCTGCTGGGTGAGTAAATCACATTTTCTGTCATTACTTCAGTAGTCTGGTTGCTGAAAAAGTCGGCTGGTTTCAGGACACTAAAAACTTAAAAGAATGGCTGGGGGATTTACAGCCCAAAGGACCATTTCATCTGTTGTGAAACAGCATCTGAACCCGGGTGTGTTGTGGTCACAGGGACTTCTGTCTGAGCAAGTTGTCAAAAACTGAAAGCCACAGGAATGACCACTGGAGAGAAACTAACCAGTTACGGAAAGTTCTCTGTAATAACTTTCTGGGACTTAGCTATATCTTCATTTCAAGGTAGGTTTGTGCATCTGTTAAATTAAAAACAGTCATCTCGTCGATCCTTCCTGAGATGCATATTGTGAAGAATTTCTTCATGGTTTGATCTAATGAACTGGAAACCAGGAATGACGTTCACCTATCGCTTGCGTGTCTCTAGCGGCCTATGGATCAGGTAAATATCCTGGGGCTTCAGTGGTGCTGGATCAGTTCACAGGGCTGATTTTTACATCATATATAAAACTTCCAGCTTTATAGGTGATGCCAAAGGAACCAGATGGCTTGTGGGTTCATTGTGTAAATGCTATAATATCTTGTAAGAAGCGATTTTGTGCAACTGTTACTTACTGTCAGTACCACACAGGTAATAAACAATGTGAGAAGTCCTGTGATTACTCCAGTAATTGCTGTCCAGTCAGGTTTCAGCAGGAGGTCTTGTTTTTTTGCAATGCCCACCTGTACCGCATGTCTGGGAGTTGTGGGGAAGAATGGCCCCTCTTCGTAGCACTGTCCTCCAAGCGGCATGACCCTAATGTACTTCACGAAAGGAGCATAAATAGAAATGCCGGTCATTTTCAGGTTTGAGCCTGAAGTATTATTTCAGCTATTACACTGAGCCCAAGTTCTGCAGCAGGTGTACCCTTTTGCACTCATATGTAACCTTGTGCGTGCAGACTCACAAGTTCAGTGCTGTACTCCCCTGTGCAGTGTGGTGTGCAAAAATGAAAAGATGCTCACTTGCATCTTTTAACACTTCCTTTCGATTCCAAACCATCATATGGAATGTGAAATGCTTGGCTAAGGGGGATGTTGTAAATGCAAAGACAGGAGCCCTCAATACAAACCATTTTTTTGTGCTGATTGCTGCTCAGATGTAATACATAGGTACCAGGATGCTGGAAATGGAAAAGGAAGACCAGGAATTTTTGGGAGGCCTCTCTTATTTCCTCTGCGAGTCTTCGAAGGTCCCCCCAGTCAAATTCAGCATTCGTGTTGTACAGGTTGTTTCTAGGAGAAAAAGCACGGAAGTCTTGTCGCTGTGTGCAGCTTTGTAACGACAGCAGGGTTTTAGCAAGGCACAGCCGCGGCTCGGGGTTCACCCGTGCCACGGGGCAGCTGGGATCAGCAGGAGCTGGGGTGCAGGACCCCCAGCCGCCCACACGGCGGCGCTCTCCTGGGGCTTCGCTTCGGGCTGCTCCCCCAGCTCGCCCCGCAGCAGGGGTGTTCGTTTCCCGGTGAAGAATTAGTCACTGGGACCCCTCGGAGGTGCTTCACCACCACAGACGCCGACGTGGAACCCACGTGTGGGCGCTGCTACTGGCTGCGTGCCCCTTTGTTACTGGTATGAGCGCCAGAAATGAACCCAAAACAGGATGCAGGGAAGAACCCTACAGAGCTGCCCGCAGAAATGCAGGCAGCGCAGGCAGAGCTCCGAGGGTTTTCAGCACAGTAGAAATGGCTTGTTTCCTTTAGGATTAGTTTACCTAAACCTCAGCTCAATGACTATAGGAAAGGGAAGAGAAATAAGGATGAACTAGAGGGGCTATAAGGCATAAGGCAGTGAGGAGTTAACTTGCCAAAGTATTAACACACGTCTGTCTGCCTTTTAACGTGTCAGAAACAGCATCAGCAGGGCATTGGGAACCATGTATATCTTTATTTTTGCTTATTTTGGTAAGAGAATGTGTTTTCCTAATGTCTTACATGCGCTTTCCTTCTGTGCCATGTCTTTTCTGTCAAAAAGACATTGAATTATGTTTAATAATGAGATTTCTACTTGTCATGTTTCCTCTGAGTTCTGTGCTGAGAAAAGTGAAACTTCAGCCATTTCCTCTGCAGCTCAAGTAGAAGCACATTAGCTAACTCTTCCATCCAGGATTTGTACTCACACATCGTAAACCGGGTAATGCTCCTTGGAGACCACGAACACGATGGTAGCGTTGGCATTAATGCATGTGGTAGGATTTAAGATGCCAGTAAACAGGATTTCTGACATGGAGTCTGAAGGTCCCAGGCTTTGTGCCAGGGAAGACCTGGGTTCTTTGTGGCTGGCCTTACCTGCGAAAGCACAGGTTGGGATCATCAGGTTTGGATCATTACCAATGATTTTCTGACTACGGAACTGCTGCAGGATACAGCATTTCCTATTTGCTTCTATGACTAAGTTTTATAGGTGTAAATCTGGCTTCCAGAGTAGGGTACACTGTCAAGACAATGTGTAGAAGTGCCACTGGCATCTTACTGACATCAGATAACTTTGCATCACTTCATGTCTTTTTTTTTTTTTTAGTGGCTCTGCTGAAGCATGTCTGGAGAAGAAGCAGCACTTCTTGCAAGATCTGCAGCCTTTATAAGGAATCTGTCCCCTCTTGTTTAAGCCAAATTTGGCTTGGCTATGGGTTTGTGGATAACTCCAGGGACACAGGGCTTTATCCTTCCCTTCACTATGCTTAGTGTGAACAGCTTCTCCAGGAATTTGAAGATGGTAAGCTCTGTTTGGTTTAACAGTTTGTGCCTGTCTGGTTCAGTGCTGGAGATGGTTGATGGGATGAAGCAAATTAAATCTTAGTGAAACTATTTAAGTACACTTCGTAGCTTTATGTGAGACCTTACCTGGAGCTGTTGCTGGGGGAGGCTGGTTCTCGTGAAGCGATGGAGCCTTGTTCAGCATGATGAAGCTGTGAAATAGCTGTGGGTCAGGATTATACACTCCTAGAAATCCTTCTCCTGCAGCGGTAGAAAAAATTTTGGTCACTTCTAGTTCTCAACAAGTTGGGTTTTATGTTTTCTTCTAGTTTATAGAGTATCAGCTGACCAAACTCAAGTTAAGGTTACAAAACCTAAAACCAAAGGACATGTTTTATAGTTCATTTTTCTAGGGAAGCATTTTAAAACACTTGGGCCTTATCCAAAGGCTTCAGGGTTTGTTTGGTGCTGCAAGACCTGTTCCTTAAGCAGCAACTGGTTTAACTTGGCTGTAGTCAATGCAACTGTGTAAAGGTACCATGGGCAGATGATTGCATCCTATTGTTATTGCTGAATTTTCATGTGTTGTATAAATAGTGCTTTTGGCTCACGGCTTAATTCTAGAGTACTGGAAAACAATGTTTAGCTACGTCTAATTCTACTTGATAAATTCACACGGAAATCTGGAGCCCAAGAGAAAATCTATGCAGGCAAAGGATATGAGAAGGGAGCCCTCTGACATCCAGAGATGTTTCATCTTTTTAGAAGATGGGAGTGGAAGGGAATCTCTGAATATCTGCCCATTCCTGGAAGTGTGTAGATCTCAGATCAGCGTTCTGGGACTGAGTGGGATGAATTTTGCACAGAGTAGTGATGTAAGTATCAAGATTTCTTGCTGTTTATGTTAAAAATGACACGGAAAGGACATTTCTAGAAACCATTTAACAGCTGTTTAATACTGTAACTCTATACCCATCTCACACTGCCAGTTGTTATCCTTTCCCTTACCGCTTGTTTTCACGATGTATGCTGGGTGGGTGTACTTGCTTTGTTCTGAAGTGCAGACATCTTTTAAAGGGAAATAGGAGGCTGGTAGAACTGTTCTTAATTCTTCTAAGAAAACAGCAGTCTAATAGAAAAAGAACTCAGAAAATTCATGTGAATTTTTCACACACTTGCAATGTAAGGCCAGGTACAAAAAATATGCTCTGTGTATGACAGTTGTGTCGGGGGGGTTTGTTTGTTGCTTTCTATACTTTTCTAAGAAAAATGAGGCTCTTATTTGGTTAAAAGATTACTAAAATTCTAGAAAGTTTAGCAAAAGTAGATTTTGAAAATAACTGCAGCTTTTACCTTGCTCCCATTTCTGTAAGTGATGAGAAGCTGAGGATTTTTCTCTGCACAGGTGACCTGCAGGGTGCCTCTTTGTTGCCTTCTACACTGAGAATCGCAGACGCTCTCCAGACTGTCAGCCTGGCAGATGCAGAGGCCAAGAACCTTGTCATAGCCTTGATAGTCTCTGGGGATAGTACAAACCTGCAGGAAGAAAAACAGGCTAAAAGAGCAGCGTGGAAGGCAAATAATGGCCCAGGTGTTCCTTAAGCGAGGATGGGGATCTGGGTTTCCTGTTGGACTTCCTATTTCAGTTTGAAGAAGAGTAAAAACCTGCTGTGAAATGCTAAGAACACTTGGTCCTCGTGCTGCCTGTGCCTCGTGAAGGAAGAGCCAGGGAGTTTGCTTCTAGGGCAGCTCCTGCATTTAACTGATGCAAAAACACCGTACCTTTTCTGAGCAATAACGAGCCCATTCCTTCTTGGTTAGACACTGTCCTTCCTGATCGCGGGAGGCAGAGTCTCGACAAATCTCGTATGCCCGTCTGACACAATGCCTTCTGCCATCGAAGGAGCTCTGGTAACCTGGTGGGCACGTGCAGCGAGCGTCACGGGCCTGGAAGGGAAAACAGGGATTTGTTCAGAAACCCACAGCCTCACGCAGCTGCTGCTCTGTGCCTTGCTGCATTAGGCATTGTGCCTCATTTGGCTCAGGTCAGCCAAAACCTTTGTGTCCACACACACACCATTCACCTTCCCCCGAAGCGGAAGGCTTGATGTAGCCCTAAAACTCAGAACGTGTGTGGAGCGGGTGTGCTGTTGTCAGCCCAGTGAGTCTCTGTGATGGGAAATGAGGTGGAGGACTGATGGCTGCCAGTGCTAGAGAGAGACAGACCCTGAATCAGGGCAGTGCACTTGAGGCAGAGAGAACGAGGGTTGGAGTCTGAGCTAACAGCGCTGTGCGTTAGGGCTGAGCAGCCGTCACAGAACAGGTCCCGTACCTGAAACACCTGCCCTGTCCCGAGGCAGATGCACGTCTCCTGCCCTTCTGCGGGCTGCGCTGCCTCTGAACCGCACGGGAGGCACGCTGCTCGGCCGGGCGTGGGGCTGAAGAAACCCACGGGGCATGGCAAGCAGCCGCCTGCTGTCGGCGCAGCTCCCGCGGGACGGAAGGTGCCCGGTGGGCACGGGACCGGCGCGATGCTGCCTGTGGGGCAGGAAAAGCCTGTGAACAACAAAACCCAAAATTGTCATTTTTTTTTTCTTATACAACGTGGCTGTGTTATGTAGATGAGATACAGTTAGTGTTTCTCAAGCTTAAGTGTTTTATTTGAAGCATCAAAATCAGTTAAATGGATCATGCCTCATTTAAAAATATCGCACATCCCAATGTTGCGTTTTTATGCAAGGAGGTCTTAGGATATGCAAATCTTATCCTAATAATATTGAATGCTCTTCTACACTGGCTGCTTGAGCCTAGTTTCACTATACGAATTTTTACAAGACCAACTGATTATCTCAGGGCTCCTGTAGCATTCAACAGAATTAATGACTGCATTTTTTTGTTGTTGAGCTCTATGCGACACAAAAGCATGCTAAAGAAGCTCAGGATTCCTGGTATATGGTCTCCAAATACCTGCTGGACAGTCTGTCAGGTTCTGCTCTCTTCTTTTGCAGTGAGCTCCGCTTTGGCAGTCCTTGTCTGTGAGTTGTAGCTCCCCATCGTCACCAGCCAGGCTGGAGAAAATGGTGAAAATGAAGAGGAAGAGGGCCATCCGCATACGGCACCGAGCACCACCGAGTGCCAAATGGGAACAACGAAGGCGTAAGGAGAGCTTTCTTTTCAGCCACTGAATATTTCATGGTGAGTGAAAGCTGAAACATGTTAATGTCTTGGTGTAAAATATTTATGGCAGCGACCTGAGCTGACTGTGTTCCCCTACGAGTTTTTGCAGAAGCTGTTCTCAGTGCAATGTAAAGAACTGACAAATGAAACACAACTTCTGTAGCACATTTAAGTGGTGCTTACCTATGGCTACAGACAACTTGTTACTGTACTTTGTGACTCGAACTTCTCAGGGTCTCTATAGCAGCTGTTATTTTTTAAGTCTGTGGATCCTCATTTACTGTAAGGAGTCATCAGGGATATGCTGTGTTTTGTCTTTGGGATAGGCTGCATAATTTATGGTGAGCACTCAGTGTCTTTTTTGGTTTATTATAGAAAAAGTAATCACTCCTGGCTGTTTTGTCCCCTTTTTTCGAGGTCTGTGGCAGGTTATGGTGCACAGTTCGGGACCTGGTTTTGAGCACCCTCCACTTGCCCTTTCATGGGGGTTTTGGAGGTTTTTAGAGGCTGTAATGCCAGCAAGTGGCGCTGAGCCCGCTGAGCTCTCTGCCAGTGGAGTTTGTATCTCAGACCGATGGGCGTTTGAGGTGCTTCTGGAACCTTTGCCCTTGTAACAGAAGGCAGCTGTCCCAGCCTGCGTGTCATGAAGGTGTCGTGTACCTAGCAGAGATTTGTTTTCTTGTGAAATATCTAATAAAATATTAGCAGCAGTATTTATGCATAACAATTCCTGTTGCTCTCTCCTGCTTGTACCTTTTGTGTCACTATTTAATGCACATCTTTCCTAAAGATATTTCCAACGTTATTCCAGTAACTACTAGTTCAAAGAGCTGTGTGGACTTCTTAGAGGCACAGTAAATGTGTGGTTTCCAGGTGCATTTTGTATGGCAGTTGTTGTTGTTCCACTGGGTAATAAGTCTGGAAAAAATGGGAGCGGGGAGAGAGGGCATTCAGAGAGGAGATATTTAACTTTTTGCAAAAGTTAGGGCTAATCTCAGTTAGCAATGTGCAGGTTGCCACAAGTTGTTGGTGCTGCTGTTGCAAACACCTGATCTTACAGTGGAAGGATCTTTGTGGTCAGGTCTTTGCACACAGTAATGGCTCATGTCCCCAGCCAAGCACTGTGCTTCATGGGAGGGTGTGCAACAGAGCCTCCACTAAAGCATTTTGGTTCTTAAAGTAGGACTTAACCAGAATCTGAACTGCCTGCATGTTAAATCACAGTCCAGAACATTCCTGCTCAGTGTCTGCCCCGTGCTGGAAGCCCCTGAACTCACCTCCTTGTCTGAGTTTGTGCTCCCCAGGCACAGATCTGTCTCTGAGCATGCCTGGGGTTGCCCCTGTTGGAGAAATCTTGTGCATAGGTCCTGCCTCAAGCAGACTGGAATGCAGGAACCAGCTTTGCTTCTGCCTATTCTGTCCCCTGCAGGGCTTTGCCTTGGTGCTTAGTCACAGAGCACACCTAATAAGTGCTGCGAACTGCCAAGTCAAACACAATGATTTTTGTCTTCTTCCTTTTTTCCCCCGGATCTCTTACCTCACAAGCAAGCACCATGCTGCCAGCTGGTATGCGTGAGCAGAAGGAGGAGAGGGAAAGGGGGAGCAGAGGGGAACGACTGCCTTACCCACTTGCTCTGTTCACCTGGAGCTGTGCCGCTGCTAACACGTTCTAGAGAAAGCAATGATAGCTCTGCTAGGAGCTCAGCTCCTCCCTTCCAGCAGTTCCTCTGTATTTCAACCTGCAGCTGCATGGCTCTGGGATCCACTGCAAGTCTCCAAGTTCTGGTGCTGGAATATCCTCCAGGGAAAGTCGGGTTGGAGAGGGCTCCCAGCCAGGCAGAGCTCAGTGGGGCTGAGCAAATGGCACCAGAGGCATCCTGTGTCATCAAGTCCCATACGCAAGCAGCACGAGGAGTCAGCAGCTTTCCTCCACGCAGGAAAGATATCATTTACCTGACTGCTATGTGCTGCGCAAACCTGTGTTCAGTGGTGATGGCTCTAGGATAAGGAAATGGCTTGCAAGAAGTTTTTCCCTGTTGAGCCTCAGATTAGCAATGTGCATGTAGTAATAACAGCGGCAAATGTCCCTCTTCCAAGAACTGATGCCCCGTGTGGCTGTGCATGCCAAGCTGCCATTTTCCTGGCAGAGGATGGAAGAGAACATCCCCGTAAAATGATCTGTGCCCCTAATCAAGAGCAAGAACGGCTGCTGCCCGTGTCATTCGCAAAGATGCGTCTGCCTTGCCCACAGAGGCAGTTAACTCTGAGGTGTTACCGAACTTTTCAGCCCAGCACAGGGACACAAAAAAGAGGGAGAGGCCAAGGACAACAAGCTCCAGGTTTTCCACTTATTTTTCCATCTTTAAAAATGGAACAGGCTACTGGATGAAGTGTCGAAAAGCAGCATGTTATTGAAGACAAACTGGAGTCTTCATCTCAAATATTCCCTGAAGAGACCAAAGTGTTCTTCTCTGGTATGGGAGTCAAGGCTGATGAACTAAACAGGTGTTGCTTTTTTTTTTTTTTAAGGTCATGTAACTATTTTGGTTAGGGCTGCTGGTTTTCCCTCGTTGAACGTAACCACTGGTGTTTCCAGTGTATGGTGCACTGGATCTGTGTTATAAACTGCACGTTATCCTCAGCTGGTTTTCTTTCTGGTCACTGGTGTCTGAGAATTGATTTTTGTTTTTTAATGACATCTGAGTAAGGAGATACCAATATATTTTTAATACACATACTCAGTATGGCAGAGAAAAGCAAACTGTTGGTCTTTTTTCTCTGTAAAATTGAAAGAAGGTTTCTAAATAATTAGGGAAGGTTGTGTTCACACGGATGCAGGTGGTGCATATTCTTCTGCAAATATTTGACCAACGCACTCCATGTCATTTTTCAGCAGAAATGCGATTCTCCAGGTGGTGCTTACTACCCGCAGGTAACCAGCAACAGTGCCTGGTTTACAGTCACGTGGCCCTTCTTAGGAGGAGCCTGGGCAGAAGCTGGCCTACTTTTAGGGCCTTCCCGCGAAAGGCTGGGCTCTCACCAGTTTACCTTGGGACGAAGCCAAGGTTCTTGGTGCCACTACCCATGAGTGACACGTGGAGGATCCCTGTTCTCATGCTGCAGCTTTCCTCAGACAGCTCCGTGTCTGAGGCTGTTGGCTGTGGGCAGAGGACGCTGCCAAGTGGCTGTTGGTTGTGCCCACTTTCAGTCCCGCAGTTGGCTGAGCTGGGAGGGGAGGGTGAAGTTTTGTTGCTTTTTTTTTTTTCTGTCCCCATCTGAGAGAAGATCAGAAGTCTCCCACTAGGTCCTGCAGACTTTCTCCCTGCTGGGAGAAGTAGGTCCAGGAGGTCTGACCCCAATCATCTTTTATGGTCATGAGTTTGTCACTGCAACACAACGCACGCTGTCCTTGCTCACGTGTTTGTTTCGTTTGTGTTGGCTAGGCTGTACCTAACCCTGCAGACGAGGAATCTCCTTCCACACAAAACACCAAGGTGTGACAGCATAACGTGGAGCTTCTCAGAGTCATTTGTCATCATCATAAAGACAAACACCACCCATGACATTGCAGTGGTGAAAGTGACCAAAGATACAAAAGGTTCTAATTTATTGTCCTTCCTCTCTCATGGCTTCTCTGATTTGTTTCTCTTTATTCTTCAGCATCTACTGCTGTTGTTGTAATTCATTCTTTTTGGGGAATCAAATGTGAATGTAAGGCTTCTGGCACTAGGGAGTTGACTGCTGGGCTTGAAAACAAAATGCCTGAAGACTGTTTATTCTGAGATAATCCTGAAAACCTAGCTCAGTGGCAGCGTAAATTCAAGCAAATGATCCTAGATTTCTCAGGTTGCAGTGACAATGCAGAGACTAGAAGCTGCACTTCTATTTCTGTTTTACTTTCTAGTCATTGTTTGCAACAGCATTGTTTTATAGCTAGATGGACTAAAACCTTGGAAGGCATAAATGAATGTCTTCCAATTAATGCCCCGCCAGAGCTCAGAATCCTGAGCTCTGATTCTAGGTGAGGAAACAGTGCATGGAGCACAGTGGGGCATAGCTTTTGTTTCCTCAGGGAATTAGAAACCAAAACACTATTTCTTCTGTAAGAGAATGTAGCTGAGGTTCTTGTATTACAACATTGTGTTGCTGGAAATAGCTTGCCAGGAACACGATACAGAAATCAGTTTTAAAATTACCCCCGTAGCATACGTAAATACCATCAGGATGGACTCCAGCAGCGTACGTGCTCCACGTTAGCAAAAAAACTCTTTGGCTGTGAACTCCAAGACTGCTGTGTTCTGCAGAAGCTTATCTCGCGTTACATCAGAAAAGAGGTTGCCTTTGTCTGTGAGTAATAATTCCAGTGAAACGGAAAGGTCATGCTAATAGCAGTCAAAACATGTGCCCCTGGAACCATTACGAAATGAAACCAGAAACTGTAAAACTACTGAAAACCGTAGTAAAGTAATAGATGTTCTAGAATTTCCTAGAGGTTTTCTAGCAGGTGGATATTTCTTGCTTATTTGGAGTGTGATTCCAGACAGCCTGAGTGGAACTGCAAATGTGGAATTATGGAAGTGGCAGAATGAGGTGCAAAGAAGTCCGGTGAGGACGATGAAAGCTGGAGCTGGAAGGGGGCTGTGCTCTGTGGCCTTGTTGAGTCTCCGTGTTTGTGAGGATGGGATTTTTTTGGCCTTTGTGTAGAGCTTTAAGGGCAGGTTGCTCTGTGTTTCCGTGCTGCTGGTGACCAGCTTATTGGGCATAGCTTTCTGGAAGTAATTGTGAAGGGACCAAAACTGGCTGCTCATCAGCAGCAAAGGGATTTAGAGGGTTTTCTTCAAAATGAAGCAAACCCAAACCAATCCTAACACTTGAAGTCTGTCACTATGTTTCTGTACTAGCTCATGTTGCATCTTTTCCTTTAGATCTGAAGTGAGTATTTATTCTGGCTTACACACCAAGCCTCAGATGATGGTATTGTGATTTCTGCATGTACTTAACGCGCCACACAGAAGTCAGTATTTGTCTTTGGAGATCTTGTTATGTGCCAAAAAATGAGACTTCTGTAAACTTACTGGGCCAGCGGTGGTGGATAATGACAAATGGAGACGATGAGGAGCTGGGACAGACAGGCTTCCCATGGGTGAAATGGCTTCCAAGCAGATGACACAAAAATTATTGTAGCCTGGAACCCCAGGGATGCAGGAACTGAGGAAGACTCACTGTCTCTGGCATTGCATGGAGCTCAGTAAGAACCCCTTTGCCCTCACCATTTCTCTTCAGGAAAAGCTTTTCTTGATAACCTCAGCTTAAACCTCTTCCTCCCTGCGGAAGCCATGTGGGGTGCAGGGTGGGGAAAAAGGGCAGGAAGCTGGGAGCGTGGGACTGAGAGCATCTGCTCAGTGCCGCTGCAGATCGTGCCTTGTTTTGAACCAAATAATTTCGTTTCCAAGTCTCCAAACCACAAACAAAGCCGGAAAAATAAAACTTGATGGGTGAGACTGCTCTAAAAGAATCTGAATCAGCCAAGAGCTCAGCCTCTCCCTCTCGCTTGGCTCCAAAACTTGGCTCCTCCAGCTCTGCTTGCAGTTCAGCCCCGTTGTGATCACGTGGAGAGAGATGTGGAGTTGTGGGAAACAGGATGCAGAGCATGTAGAGGAAGTGTCAGTGCCGCTTCTCACACGGCATGTGCGTGTACATGTTGTCAGAAAGCTGTGGAGGGCTTTCTTCAGCTTCTTCCCTCTCTCCTCCCAGCTCATTTCTTAGTTATTCACCTGGAAGATTAAAGTCTCACTGTGGATATTAGGGTTTTTTTTTCTAATGTAACTTATTTTCTTGTATGTTTTACTTCCATTTGTGGCATTGTTCTTTGTCTAACATTATCTATTGTAGTGGGCATGTTCATGTTCTTACCAGCTCAGGTTTTAGAATCTGGGAGATGATAGCTTCCTTTAGTAGAATCCAGACAGCAGTTGTCAGGGATACACAGCGAAGCATGATTTCAAAGCCACCGTTTTGGAGGATAAAAACAAAACAGGAGGTGGATTTCCTGCTGTGGCCTGTCGTGGTTTGGCTCCAAGCTAGGGTGATAGGGTGGGAAAGCAGCCAGATTCCTCCAGGTTGGGATTCCCTTCTGCCAGACTCTGTCCTGCCATCCCATTTGGTGTCCCTGGTGGGGAAGGGGAGCACTGGAGCAGTTGTGCCACCACCAGCTATGAAAGCAGCTCCCAGAGGAGCCATTTGCTGAACGCGCCTTCCAGAGCTAAGGGTCTGGAACAGGCTCTCCTGCTGGCTGCGGAATTCTAAGCTGCTGAAAATCTGGAACCTTGAGATGTTGATTTTTGTGGGAGAAAGGTCTGATACGCAGCCAGAGCCCGACTGAGGTAACTCCTAGGATGGAGTTCCTGTTCCCTTGCCTCAGGCTGTTCTAACAAAGACATTTGTTCATCTTTGCTGAAACTTGCAGCTTGTTTTCTGTGGCTCAGGTACCTCTTTCTCTCCTAGCCCTAAATGGAGAGACTCAGAGATGGGAGCCTGGAGGACTGATGTGAATTGCTACTGGACTCTGTACATCCATTAAGGACCATTCTCTTTCAGGTTCAGGGATGGTGGCCTTGCAGTTATCACTGGTGGCAATATGTGCAGCGTGCACCGGAGCCCTGGCAGTGGAGCAGAGCTTCCACCCTTAACAGGACCTCTTCTGAGCCATTGCAGGTCTGCAGCAGATCTCTTTGAGTTTCTTCTTTCCTGATCGGGAACATCTCACAGAACTGCTGGAAGCCTGGGATCTGATCTAGCTACTTATTTCTATCTTTCTATGCTGAATTGTTTCTAATTCAGCAGCAAAGCTCTGACGCTGCACTTGAAAGCAATTATGCATGACGGTGCTCATGTATCTTCAAAGGAGCAGGAACCTAAACAACCATGTGAGCCAGAGGATGACACGGGGTGAGAGGTGAGGAAGCGAAGCACCTCTCTGCGTATGGCTTGGGCTGCGGTTCGAAGGCATGGCCACAGCCTGTGCGAACACAGCAGAGCTGTCTGGGGACGGATCTGTTGCACCGCTTGCAGTAGCAATTGCTCTAGGAGCAGGGAAAACGCAGTCACTGCAGCACCCTGTCCGAATGCCAGCAGGCCTCCTTGCCCCTCTGCGCCCACCCCTACATGCTTGTCAGCTCTTCAAGTCTTCCTGATTTGGGCTTTCCATGATGGTCACCTCTGCTGCGAGTGTATTATGGCAACGCCAGTTCATACAAATACATGTTACATACTGCAGGAAATCATGTGTTTATTGACAGGAAGAACAATGAAACAGTGCAAAGCGTCTCCTAATGGTAATGCAATTCAGATATAACTTGTAGAAGATAATGCACAGGCTAGTCCCATTCAGTATATGTTGAGTAAATGATACAGACTGATAGGTTGAGGTTCCTGTTCTCCTTGATTAGTATTGCATTCTTATACAGTAGATTTTTACACTTCTTAAAGATATCCTATAAAACAACTTTTTTTTTTTTTTTTTACTTAAAATGCTTATTGATGCACTTCTGTACTTGTTCATTGTGCTGCTTCATTCTTTGTTGTGTTTGTGATGCAGAATTTCTTAGTTTTCACTTAACATGAGGAGTCTTTAATTTCAATGGGTGTTGGATCTCAAATCTCATGGATGGAAGCTGAGTAACTAAGAAGATCCTCATTAACCCTCTTCTAATGAATGAAAAGGGCTGTGAGCTCAGAGGTGAGTTAAAATGCAAACATGAAGGAAGAATGAGTGGTAACAGAGGGGAAAGAAAAACATCAGAGGAAAATCTTCACATTTCCATGTAAAACCCAGAAGGGAGAAGGAAAGACTTTGTATGATGAAAACATCCAGAACACCTATGGATGGAGGTGGATGAGTGTGCCAGAGTTTTACAACCCATTATATGAATACCAACGTAAAATTTTAAGGGACTTGATGCACCATGTCCCCTCCAGACTCAAGAAAATGAATGTGGATGTACACAATACAGAAGAACACTGTTTGGCTGCTCAGGGCATGACAAGCACAAGGAATGGCCAAAATCCTGCTGGAGTTAAGTTAAACACTGCCAGCTTCAGTTAAACTTGGTTCATGTTGTGCAACATAGCTCTTAGAGCTTAACGCTTAAGGATATCCAAGAAGAAAAAAGGATCGTACGACAAGAAAATTCAAAGAGATCATTAAAGATAAATTGACTACTTAATGCTGGATCCTGCAATGGTTATACGTGAAAAATCTCCCAGTTTCCTGTCATGGGAGGAACACATGAGCTGGTTGCTGGATCGATCATTCTGTAGGCTGTGTAAATGTAGGTTGCTCCATACGTAGCAAACAGGGAAGTTTCACAGAAACCAGCTAATTCGCAATCAGAAGTTAAAGTAAAATGATTAAGTCTGGGAAGAGAATTTTTCTTTACCACTATAGTTTCCTAATTTCTAGGAATCCTGTTGAATACTTCAGTATCTGGCAGTTGAAAGTATTTTTATGCTACTGTTACCATTCTAACTTGCAGAATTGCTCAGTATAACAAATGATTCTTGTGGAACAGTACATACATCCTCTGTTAGATTACCAAGAATAAACTGATTCAGATCCCAGACTTCACCTAAAGTCCCTTACTGGTGGCAAATTCTGATTGCATAAACAAAAAGCTTGACTTGTGTTGAAAAAACATGCTCAGTAACAGTGTGGGTGTGTGTTTCGAATTGAATTTTTTTTTTGAGGGGGGAATTTTCTTTTCCAATGCCATTAAATTCAGACCGCAGCTACTGATCTTACACTGGTACCCTCAGGACTAGATTCTCAAGGGCTAAAATCGAAGGTTTTCTTCCTAAATGAGGCAGCTGCATAAAAAATGGTCAGAGATAGGGAATGTAGAACACCCACAACTCAAATGGGCTGCCCAAAAGATGTGCTAGTGCTCAGCTTCATGAGCAAACAGACCAATTCATTTCCTGGAGCATCTAACATGACTGCCTAACACAGCTCAAACCTGGCCTGAGGATTTTCCCTGGTGAGTAGATTACTCTAATTGTGGGTACTGAGGGTATTTTCAACAATCAGTTCAAGCTCTAGTACATCTGAAGACTTTACTGTCTGTTCTCGGCCTATTCTTCAGCAACAGCTGCAGCACAGGGGCCACGGGGTGCAGATAATGAGCCTTATCAGCATTTCCCTGGAAGGTAATAAACCAACAAATACACAGTTCAGCCTACTTGTTACACTTCCTTCCTCCTGCCAAACACTCATTGCCCTGTTTTCTACTTGGTTTCGGTTGAGCAGGGAGTTTTGCAAGCAAATGAAATTCTGTCCAGAACTCTGGGCTTAGTCCAGAGCCTGGGATAAATCACTGGGCATCTTTTCCAGCAGCTCTCGTGAAGCTGAGAACTGTGGTTCTGCCGCGATGCAGGAGATGCACCAGAGCCTGCCACCACGTTACGGCTCTTGTGTTACAAAGATTCTGACTGGGTAAAACCATTTTCCCACTACAAAATACCTTTAAGAAGCATGTCAACGAAGTCCAAAGATGAAACGGGAAAAAGCTCAGGAAAGTTCTCTGGTGGTGAGAGACAGAGCATTCTTGGAGCATCCAGCAAACTGTCACTCTGCACAGAGGAAGAAACCAGAACAGCGAGTTTCCAGCAAAAGTCACATGTGCTTTGTGCTAAGAGCATGTTCTGGGGTTGACACGCACAACCCAGACTCTGCTCCTTACCATAAGATAGGAGAGGGTGGCGTTATCAGTTCAGTCAGAAATGAGCTGGCTTTAAATTGTTTTCATTGCTTCCAGTGAGTTTTATCTCTTACAGAGCATAACTGCTAAGAAGTTGGGTTCCTAAATGACCTGACACGTGGCATTAAGTCTGTATTCCCAGCTAAAATCTTAAGATACCAGATTCTATAGATGTGCACGAGTGAGCCCTCACCTTTTGATATTCAGAAAAGATGCTAAAAAAGGAAAGAGGGCTGCTGTTACTCTTAAGCACCAAATACTTGTTTAATCTTGGACAAGGATACTGAACTCTGTGCTGGAGATTGCATTATTCCAGCTGAGCAGAATCTTGCTCTAGAAGCTAAGACTTCTGCTAAGCACAGAAGATTCCACTTCTCAGTGCTAGCGCCTTGTGTCCTGTACCGAAAATTTAGCAAGAGCAGCTGATACCCACAGGATAATCTGGTTCTGTTGGGCCCTGTCATGTGGGTTTTGGGTGGTGTTGGTGTGGAATAGGTGTGCTTAGGGGTGGAGGAAATGATAGAATTCAGCTCTTTAAGAGGCTGCTAAAGGTAACAACACAGTGGCAACATCTGGGGCTTTCTCCTGCAGAGGGGATTCTCTGCCCTGTGCCAGAGGCTGGGAGCCCCATCTGCTGCATTACCCTGGTTCCTTGGGTATAAATGTCAGGGGCTGTGTGACAGCTGCTGTGTAGTTACCTCTTGAACAATGTCCTGTGCCTTGGGCTTATGAGTCTGGAGCAAACACATCAGCTCGGCATTCTCCTCAATTTTCAAACAGGGAGTGGCAATCTGGCATGAATTTAGTACCTGCAAATTAGAGTGGAACCTGTGATTGCAACCAAATAGGATAGGAAAACACAAGGTTCCAGCAAAAAGCCTGCTGCTGACTCTCACCTGCAGCTCAGGTTCTCCTCCCATTTGCAGCAGGCAGTTAATTCCCTCCAGAATCTGGTCTTTGCGCAGCCTGAGAAACCGGCCCGCGTCGGTGTTGGTGTCGGTTTTTTGAGCTTCCATGGCCAAGGCGGTGTGGGCAAGAGCAGCGCAGTGCAGCGGTGTTAAACCTGCCCGGAGCAGCACAGAAAGGTCGGACACATCCAGCTGGGACATGGAAGTAACCCCCCACAGCAGGGCAATTGTAAGTGCTACCCTGCTCGGGCGGAGCGGTCGACCACAAAATCGATCATTTTTGGCCTCGGTAAAACCTGTAGCTTGTAGCTCCTGGAGTCTACACTAAGCATCAGTACAGCAAAGTGTTTCCTCTTACCGTAGTGATCAGTCAGATTCACTTCTACACACATGCCATTGTCTTTGCAGTTTTTCAAAACCTGGAATCAAGAAGGTTTTGAGGTGATAAATCCTGATTTTGGCACTGCCATAACATCTCTGTTCTACCTCACTTTAACCAAAGCTCATTCTCAGGTTTCACAAAACCCTTGACAATTTTAAACCGAAGAACAAGCATCTGACTTTTGCCCTCTTTTTGCACGTGACAAATGACCAATTTACCTCTAAAACTCTCAAGTATCCGTTCTCTGCGCACAGGTGGAGAGGAGTTTTCCCCAAACCGTCCCGCTCGTTGACGTTAGCTCCCAGGGATATAAGGTCACTGACCATCAGGTGCTGGTTCTTTTCTGCAGCAAGATGCAATGCAGTCTGAGAAGAGAGGAACAAGAGAAGCTTGTTGTTGCTTTAAATCCATCCTTCCCCTTCTCAGTGCTCGTCAGAGAACGAGGAGGGGAGCTGGGGCCTGGGGTTCTCTTCCTGGCTGTGCTAACACTTGCTCTGTGCAGACCACTGCCTCCCTCCTTCTGTTTTCCTCTCTGCCCGAGGACAGTAGCCACTCCTTGCCCAAAAGGATGCCTGGTGTTTATCAGGGTTTGAAAGGCCTCTGCATCTGATAGGGAGTGACCCTGTTCTTTATAAGCTAGCATCCTACCCGCTTCTCCGCGTCCTTCTCGTCGATTTTATTTAGGGATGCAAATCGCCGTGCCAGCGCGTAGGTCAGAGCTCTTCTTCCCTGAGCAACAGCTTTGTGCAGCAGCCTGGAACAGGACAGGTTTTGAACAAGCAGAAGATAAAGGAATAGTTTTATTTATGAATTACTCAAAAGTTACAGAGAGACTGTATTTTAAAGCATGAAATGTTGACGGTCACAAAGACCAAAGCTCATGCTCAGGTGCTTCACAGATGTCAGAGTGCTTGCTGGAATTTTTAGCTTGTCTTTTACTTAAACATTGTAGTAGAAGCTATGTGAGATATAAACACTCGAGGACAGAGTTTTCTAGATGAACAGGAACGAAGCTCTTTTCCACCAAGAACATGACAGTTGATAAATTGTTACGTGTTCTGTCCATCTGGTTTGATGCCAATGTCTTCAAACCAGCTGAACTGCACAGAACCTAAACTAGCTTTCTTTAGAGTGTCTCCAGCATGGAGAAGATCTCTGGCAAATCTTTTCCAGTAGCAATTGTTTGTTTTTCTAGATTTATTTTCCTGCGAATTTACACTTACAGCTCAGTCTCGGATATAGCTCACACTGAATTTGTCCTGATGTCAGCTGTACTCTAGCAATACGACCACAAGCACGACACCTTTCTATTTTTACTAATTGAATTTTCATTCTGTCTAAAACTTAGGGTGCTGAAGCACATCTGAGCTTGCCATTGAGCAAGAAAATCTTTGCTGTAAGTGTGCCCTGAACTAGCAGTTGGAGTTGCAGCAAAGCCATGGGACAAGTGAGGCCCCAGGAAACAGAAATCAACATATTTCTACAGGAAAAACTGGAGACCTGTTGCCATTCTCATCAGGTGCAAGCAGTTTTTCTGCTGGAATATTTCTCAGCAAACTTTCTTCCCTGTGCAGCTGGAACTGGAAGAAAGAGAGGGCAGAGAGGTCCTGCTGTGTGAAGGAGATGGATGTCAGCCTTCGACGTCCCCCGGTGCCTGGGGAGCCCGTGCCCGCCTCCAGGAGCGCTGCCGGGCTGAGGCAGCAAGCTGTGTCTTGGGGATGCCTCCAGAAACCCTTCTGGGCACCGGCGCTCATGTCCTGCATCCACCAGCTGCTTTCTTTCTCCCTTGTCCTTGAGAACATTCCGGGCGAGCTGGGCTCTTGCACATTTGTCTGACCATCACCAAAGCAAGTGTCCTCCTCCTCCTGCAATGCCGAGCTGCAGTCTGTAAAGCAGCAGTGAGAACGCGACTTGGTGAAGCTGTGGCACCTTTCTTGCAGGCCACCGGCTGCCTGCTTGCTTCCTCCAGCTCCCCACCAAGAGGCTTGCAGATCTGCGGGAAAGCCCTGCCAAAAGCCATCGGGCACGGCAGGCAGAGGCTCCTCCTTCAGCTGGCTTTTGTTCAGGTCTTCCTGCAGCACCTCTACCAGGATATCAAGGTCCTCTAAGCCTTTCAGCGTCTGCCCAATGCTCTGCTTGCTCTGAAACAGCAACAAGAGTGGGGAGGGCAGAAGATGGGGGAGGGAAGTCAGACATGAAATCTCCTGTTCTCACTGGGTGCTATAACGTGAAATACGCCCGGGGAGGCTGGCAGCACGGCGCTGAAGGTGTTCTGCATACCTGTCTAAGCTGTTTCTCTGTATAAGGGTGAACTCTTCTCTTTTCTGTTGGAAAGAAAGGAAGAAAAAAGCTCTCTTGAGTTTGGGGCATGGGGGAGTATACAGAAGATATTCTTATCAGGAATTCTGTCCTAGATAACACTTCCGTGGTGATGATGCACAGCTGCCCTGCTCCTGTAACTGACGGGGACTGGTGTGGGCCACTGATCTGGGAAAGGTGGCTCAGCTCTTTGGTGCCCAACAGTGACATCTTTACAAGAAAAGGAGGCTGTGTTACCAAGAGACGGGCCTCCTAACCTGTTTTTCCTGAGGATCCTTTGGTTGCCGTCTTCAGCAATGAAGCTTCCTGAGGAGACAAAAAAAAAAAATAGAAAGAAAATGCAATTTCAGATGCTTGCACATGAGCAAGTGAAACAATTGCTGCCTCTCAGGCCGCCTTTGGACAGACTGCAGGACACACAGAGTAGGACGGGTTCTTGCTCTCACTGTCCAGAACCATGCTCCTAGCACAGGCTCTCCGCCTGTTCAGCGTTTGGTTACTCTCCACCTCCATCAAGAGCTTTAACTCGGTGGATGGGAGAAGCTCGAGCTGTCACCTCTGCAGAATCCCCGCAGAGCGCACGTGCAGGATGCCACAGCTCTGACAGCCACCGTCCTACCCTCGAGCAGCCCTTACCTCGCTGGCAGCTGGCGCCAGGCCCTTGGAAAGCCGGATTTTCCTCAGTAGTTCCCGTACTGGCATCTTTACCCTCACGCCCATGTAACGCCGCTGAGGAGGGGGATCAGAGCGAAGTGCCTTGTCTGGAAAAGTCACAAGACGATGCTGAAAGTAACATAACTCTCTGAGCTGCTACAGAACAGTGGGAGGATGAGGTCACCCTGCGAGCCTGTGATTCTGGTGTTCATCACCAGTTGTGGGAAATTTCCACACCGCCCTATGCCTTCCTCAGCTCCGGCCTTTTATTAAGACACCTGCTGACCAGTTACTGCAAGGCATTGCTTCTCAGGCTACAACAGTCTGTGCGGCCTCACAAAGGGAGTTCTTCTCTTTAGAAACCAAACAAAAACAACGCCCAAAGCTGGCTGTGGGATGCCCAGTCTCAGGGCACAGACAGGGAGCTGAGCTAGCCTGCAGATGCCACAGGAGGGCCATGGCCAAGCGTTAGTGAGCAGGGGTGGTTTTGCTTTGGAGTGAAGGAAGAGGAGAGAGCATCCCAGGTATAAAGGTGCCACTGGAGGGGGAAAGGGGACAATAAGGAGCAGCACAGCAGTGCAGAAGGAAATGCAGGTGGATGGCTGGGAAAAAGAAGGAGAAGTCAGATATTTCTGGTTTGCACTTTGGTGCAGGAATAAAGGTGCTCCCTGGAGACGTGGCCTTGGGCAGTTTCTCTCGCTGTTCTTCAGCTCAGGGTGCCATAGTGGCTCACAGCACATCACTGCTCTTAGGGAACGTGTCCACACTGTTACATTATTGTTCAGCTCAGCCATGTTCTTGTCTGTTGCAGGAAATCTTTTGGTGCAGTTTCCTGTCCTGTGGTTTCTTATACTGACATCAGTGAGAAATAAGGAACAGAACTGTTTCAGAACCAAGATAGTGATGCCATGTCCAAAGTCTTTCTACAGTGGATCTCGGTGTTTTTGGAGGTCAGTGTGGTGTGATGCAAAGGGAAGCAAGGGTTTTCTGTAGCAAAATGAAATAGTTATTTGAGAATATACATAATTGTCCAAACAAGCTTGTCTTCATCAAAACAAGCTGCTCTGAAATTGTTTGCTAGGTCTTCTCGCATCTTAGACTTGAATCCCCAGACTTGAAAGACTTGCCCAGATTAGGAGCCTTGCTTTTGAAATACCTTCTATGTAACGCTGCATCCCGCACCCCTCTTCCCTTGAGGATGATCACCTTCCTAGAACATGCATTCAGTTACAGCTATCAGCGCTACAAAATGACAGTTTGATCGCATTCGTTCAGCGGGTCCCCAGAAAATGGCTGCTTGAAAGGCTGCTGCTCCGAGGGGCCACAACTGCTGGGGTCAGCGTGCAGTGTGCACAGAGCACAGGCAGTCCACTTCTGTTTACAGGAACAGTCACGGCAAGTACAGCCTGAGGTGGCTGCACCACCGTTGCTCCTTGGCCAGAATCCCTGTGTGCTCCGCAGCACTGCTGGGACCTGGCTGGCTGCACGCTGCGCAGGACGGCAGGAGCCCAGCGGAGGTGCACGGTGCAACTCCCTGAGCAGGCGGCGCTGGCACTGAATGCAGCGGCACGAGGGGGGGCGGTTTCTCGCCATGTGATGTTGTTTCCCTTCCCTGCTACGGGCAGGCAGGGGCTGACGCCCCTTCAGCAGGGGCTGCGGCATCCTGAGGAGCTAAGCTGCCATTTGTGAGTGCCCAGTCTGTCACTGAGTACTGAAAGCACTGGGACTTCAGTGCCCGGACTGCTCCAGGAATGGGACTAATTCCTATTTTAGAATTCCTGTTTTGAAGAAGAATGATTTAGTCTTTGTAGAGTATTTTAAAGGCCTCTGTGAAAAGTGTTATAAAAAGGCAAAATTGCTAGCATATTATTACCTCTCAAGCTATTTCACAGTAAAGATGCTAGACGGCGGGTTAGATTACATGCCCAGATGTTTCCTTGAAAGTGAAGAACTTGGCAAAGGCAATGATTCACCCAGCACACTTTCATATCATTTTGTAACATTAATAACTCAAAGGTCCTATCCAGTACATTGCTGTTAATTTCAGAACCAAACTTGCAATTCAGGCTGTAAGGGAGCAGCAGCAGAACACTAGAGGCAGACAGAACTAATGGAGCACTGAGCTGCCCTCCATGAAACAGGCTAATTTCTGACTTCAGCAGCCCACAGCAAAATAAAACAGGGCAGGAGCAGGGCAGCGCCATGCTCCTGCCACAGAAGCTTTGTCTCGCTAGCACGGTGCTCTGCTGGCACGGGGCTGCAGGTCTGTGTATATACTTTTCTGCTTCGCAAAAGCAGCATAAAACAGAAAATATGAATAAAGATTTGCTCTTACCGGTGGAAGCAGGCATCTCCTGAGGCTTGCGTGGAGGAGTAGGGTAGATCTCGGGGCTTGCGACATTGAGTTCAGTTAATCCTGAGTCTGGCAGCGATGGGCTCTGTTGGAAATACCTTTTGGGGCTGGCAGTTTCTCCAGGCTGCGGAGATCCCTGGCCTGGACCATAGCCACTGATTTCATTTTCAGTGTTGTTTTGATTGACCCGGAGCTCAGGACTCATGCAGGCTGTTTGCAGCATTACCTCTGTGTATGGAGAAAATGATGAAAAGGGGTGGGAAAAAAAATCTGAGTTGCAAAAACAAAAAAAAAAAATCTAGTTTCACATCGAGAACATGATAGCTGCATTTAGTTCTCCATTGCAGTTAGCCAACTTCCCTCTTCTGTTCCCTCAGCGAATTACAGTAGCTGCAGAATAAAGCTGCCCCGAGATCCCGGCAGTGACTACAGACTGCTCCAGAGCGCTCCTGGCTGCAGCACCGCCCTTTATAGCCAGGCACGGCCTGGAGGACGTCAGCAGGGAAGGGCCCACCCTCTTTCCCAACAGCAACTGATGAAGAAATGATTTTTCCCAAGGAGAGACGGAGTATGAGTTGGAAAGTGCTTTTCCCTAGATACAAAACACAAAAATCTGTTTGATTTACCGCAGACAGCAGGAGGAGGGGAAGAGATTTTAGATCGGATTGTGCAGATGAGCAGCTGATCCAGCAGCAAACGCTGTGCCCATGCTCCAGCTTCTTCCTTAGCGGATTGTAACCAGTTTGCCCAAGGGGAGTGATTGGCTAGAGGATATTCCAGGGGTTGGATTGTTTACCCCTCTAACAATAAGACAGCCACAGAGAGTTCACATTTTTAACAAAGGACATACTCTGCTCTGCTTCAATAAATATTTTCTTTCTGTCTCACCCAATTCGCCTTGTAGATTGTGTGATTCTGGGACAAGCTGGAGGCAGGGTGCAGTGCTGCCCTCCTTAGCTACAGGCAGCAGTGTGTTCCTCTGTACATGTCAGTGTTCTGCTGGGCAGGATGAGGCGTCACCTCGGGAACTACTCAACACTTGTACAGGTGGGAGAATCTGGCTTGCTGCAAACAGGAAATTGCTGTGTTGAATCACTGCATTTATTGGGCTGCAATCGCAACAGAGATTTCTCATCTTCCTATGCTCTTCCATACTCCAATCCGTATACTGGATAGTTTTCACTGCTTGTTTACAATGTGGCATTACTTTCACAGTGAAGACAGGAGCTAGCCTGGTTGTCTGGTACAGAAAGGACCAAAATATGTTCCTGCAGCCCAGACAGAAGCCCAGACAGAAGCAGTTTTGCAAAACTAGCAACAAAAACCTTGGGATGTGGCCCCTACAAGAAACTGTCTCCCAGGCTTTTGTTTGTTTAACTGGGAGTCTTACAGTTCCTTGGCTTCCAAATTCAACAGGTAACTGATATTTTATGCAAAAACTTCAGTGTTGTCATTTCAAATAGCTCTTATGAGTCTTACTCTGCAACAAATAGTACTAAAATCAGCCCAAACAGGGCACGAGCTGTCCACTCACAGCTGCACCTCTGTCCTGTCACTGGCGATTCTGAATTCCGAGCCACTGAGAACGCCGCAGGTCGTGTCCTCCTGTAGACATCGTGGCAAGTTTCAGCACGCTCAGGAAGCAATGAGATGGTAAGAAATGCTTTCCAGGACCCGTAAATACTTCTTCCGTTGCTACCTCTTGATTCCCACAGCTACGGAAAGGACCGTTCAGCTTATAGCCCAGTGACACCTGGGCTGGATAAAGTGCTTTCTGGCTGGGGCACAGACTGTTCCCATCATCTCCCATAGCCTGAGTGATTTCTGCTCTTTTAGCCTACCATGTACCATCCCAAAGGAAGAACATTTCAAGCATCAAAGATGTGAAGGAATGAGGAGGACATTTGTGTGAGCATTTGGGTAAAGGTCTTCAGCGCTCACGTGGGGAGGGGATGAGGTCCAAATGCAGCTTTGGCGGTAAATAGGAAGGACTAGTTTGTGCTTCCTGTCTTGTCTGCTCCCCCCTCTAGGAAAAACTGCATGCCAGATCTTGGTGTTGGGGGGATTTTTTCCTTTTTAAGTGTACTTACACCGTATTTTCAGAAAAATGGCCGCCACCCTCAGGAAGTTCCAAGTGGATAACTGTAGTTAAAGCAGTTCCTTTCCAATTGATTTATGATGGGCAGCTCTGCCAAACGCTCTCCATGTAAACTTTCAGGTTATGCTGCCAGTGGGTGCAGCTACTTTTATATCTTTGGATGTAGGATGAATGCTCTGTAGCTTCCTTCATCCCTTGTTGCTACATGTTTTTTAGTGCACACACCCACTTCAAGGTTGGCTGGGTTAGGTTTTTGTCTGCCTTTCCCTTTCGATGCTGTTATTTTGCCAACTGTTAACTCGCCTGAGAAATCCCTTGTTGCAAAGATTTCCTTTATTAGTATTCTAAGTATGTAGGGAGCAGGAAATGGTGGGCTAAATTTGCACTGGTGTAGAATGCAAGCACGAGACTTTTCCCTGCACATGCCTTCGGGGTGTCTCAACAGCTTACTGTGTAAGGAGGCCTTGAACTGAATGGCCGCCCGGTAATTCAGAAGGTACTCACTGGATACTGAATGAACATAACATTCAGAACCACTGCAGAACACGGGGATTTCTCCTGCTGAGTGCCTCTCTGTGAATCAGTGCTGTGACACAGGGGTGCTCTCAGTGAAAAGCTGAAGGTACGCTGTGCTGCAGATGTGCGTGCTTCTAAAAGCTTGCACCCACACAGGCGATGGAATGACCTTGTGACACCGCTTCCCAGCCTCAGTCTCACATGCTCGCAGTAAACAGGAGTACCTCATTTGCTATGCTGAGACAAGCCTCTGGGTAATTGCACCTCGGATCTCTGCTGACGGTGGCCAGTACGCGATGCTTCAGAAAGAAACAAACTTCTAATGACAGAGGTCGGTGCCGTGTAGCTGAACCTGAGTAGCTCTTAGTCATGGTGATGACGACGAAGCGTGAACTCACCTCACCTCTTGCTGCACTACAGAACCGTGTTGCAAAACAAAATTAATTTGTCTTACTGGTTGCAGAATCATTCAGGTCTCCCTGAAATCCCTGCTCTGGTAAGCGAGGTCCTGCTTCCTAAAGGCTTTAAATCTTTAGATGAAAGATGGTGTTTCCACTTGGCAGTGATTATTTTTGTCTGGTAACCATGCTCTGTTTTGTCTTTACGTGACAGAAATAGAACCTAAGACATGGACAAGGTCCATCTTCTTATACTGTGAATTCTAAGTGCTTTCTGTCTTTCCTTAGCGATGCTGTGCGTTGCAATCTCCTCTACGCTCTCCCTGAGTGTAGATCAGCAGAGAGCACTCCACTCATGGGCTCCTCTGGCTTTCACCGACTCTTTCTGTACAAGCAACACACAGGAAGCAATGACGCTGCTGGCAGTAGCAAAGGGCGTGGGGAGCAGACAAAGGGGCTCTGTAACAAAGGCAGAGACCCAAGGCCCCCCAAGTATGCCAGACCTTGGAACACACCAGATGGATGTGAGTTTTCTGTCAGAGCATGGAATTTATTGCCACGTGCTCCGCAGCATCGGTGCCACATGGAGTCTGTCATTTGGAAAAGCTAGTTTAATGCTAAATTCCCTGGGGGTGAGTCAAAACGGAGCCATTAGGCAGCGTCTGCTGTAAATGTGAAGAGTACAGTTCTACTCTATGAACGCGGAACAGTTCAGCAGTATCTGTCTAAGGGAGGCTTCTGAAATGCTGCGTGTTGCATCACAGGTTGCTTTGGTCAAGTATCTACGTCCAGCAGCAGATGTGGATCCAGGAGGACAGGGTTCAATGTCAAGCCTCAGGTAAAGCTTAATACCTCTGCTTCTGCTGATTGTGGAAATGTGTTGGATGGACGGCTCCCAGCCTTTTTCCTTTCCACCAGTGGCTTGAAATGCTGCAGAAGAAGGAACACGTTAGTGCAAAGACCAGACTCTCATTAATCAGAGCACATGTGTATCTGAAAACACAAGCCACTTCAGCACCATACGAGCTGTGTGCTCAGCAGCCAGCAAGAGCCTTGCGTCCGCCTCTGGGGTTTCAAAGCCCCCTTCATCCACACTCCGTGCTCAGCACAGTCACCACGGCTTCATTGGGAAAAAGCACCTGGACCTGTGCTGGTTGCTAGACAATGCCAGGCTTGCAGAAGTCAGAGGCTCCTTGTGTAATGTCACAGTACCAGTGCTGGGCCTTTGACATACTAGGGAAATGAGAAGCTTAGAAAATGTTCTTTGGACACTTTCATGATGTCTACTAGCTCTTTACAAAGACAGAGAGCCGAATTTAAGGACAGAAGCTTTGTAATGCCTCCAGCTGAGAGCCCACTGCCTGCCTGGGGCTGCTTACCTGTGAGTTCTTGAATTCCGAGTAGAGTGAGAAAAGGACGTGCAGAGGCTGGATCCAACTCTTGTACACAGGGATGTCTAGAATGGCTACAAAGAAGAGGAGAAGTGCATGAGAGCCAGCCAAAACATCCTCTTCGGACCAGCATGAGACAATGTTGTTACCTCAATGTCTCTCAGAGCTGAACATTTCCATTTGTGGGCAGTTCTTGGGCTAGGCACAATCAGATGCCTTTAAGTGAGAGGAAGGAAGGGATCTTCCCTGCTTACCACATATCATATCGACATATTCTGCCAGGTCACAGTTCATTTCTGCAGTTGGGAGGCCCACCTGGAAAAGAAGGGGTTGTCAGTTCTGTTTCCGTATAGCAAGGGCCTGAGAGCATGCACTAATCTTGGGCCGAGCAGAGGCTACCTGGGCAGCAGCCAGGCAGTCAAACTTTAGGCTGCTCCCCTCTTCTGGTGAGAGAAATGACGACTGAGGAACAAACCTCAGCTGGCCAGGGTGCAGGCAAAGTGGTCAAAGCGGAAGAGAACCGCCGGATTCAAGTGAGATGGTTTTTAATGCCATGTGCTGAACTAACTACATAGCACTTGGACACCATACCTTTCCCAAGAGCTCCTCAAATTCCGGTGACCACTCCTGCATGAGGGTCTCTATGTCAGGCATGGGCCTGCAAAGGAAAAAAAGAAAACAAACAAACACAAAAATTAGGATTACAGGCAAGAGACTGAAATGGCTTCCTACTGCCCCTGCTGCCAAAGGGACAGACGATTCTAACCCGCTGAGACAGATCTGCATGTCTGCTGAGTATCATCGAGGGTGTTTTTATTCATGAAAGCAAGGCTAAGCTTTGAATTCATGCTGAGCACTACAGCTAAAGGATCACTGTGGAACCACCACCTCCTCTGGAGTGCGGCTGAGCTGTTCCGAACTGGGAGTCTGGGCAGAAGGGTGTGCCACAGCTGCTGAGGCCCGAATCAGGACATGGCAAGAATAAGCCTTGCCTCCTCCGTCTTGCCCACATTTTCTTTTCACAGAGTCACTGCTTGCAGGAAGTTGAGAGCTGTGTGTGCTAGCTGTTAAATCACTTTGAGGTATGCAGGGAAAGAGAAGCACAGAGAAGGAAACTGTGTGTCCTGCACACATGGTACGACTCCTCTGAAACTCAGCCTGTCCTCTCCCTCTTACAGCCACTTTGCTAGCTCTACCCAGCGCTCCTGGACGTTGCCACCAGCTGTCCACGGCCCTGACGTTCTGCTGACATCATGGCTCACCGGGTGTAGTGGACAGTGGCGGGAGGTTTGCAGCGGTGCAGTTCACTGATGCTTTCAATCCAGCTGTCAATGGCTTTGGGGTTCTTTTCTACGTTCTCCACACTCTTCACTTTCATCTGCTGCTAGAAACAAAAATATAAACCTGGAAGCACTTTGTGGTGTTTGTTTGCAAAGCCTGTATTCGCTCCTGAATAACCATGTGTTTTCTCTTTCCTAGCTGCGCTATTCCAAGTGATTTCTACAGACAGAAGAGCAAGTGAGAAACAAAATGCTGAGTAAAACCAGGTAGCGACCCCCCAAAAAACCCCAAAGTCTCACCTAAAGGAAATAAAGAGACACAAAGTCTGTACCAAAAGTCACCTGACGCAAGGCTTAGATACATTTCAGTTTAAAGCTATATGTAAAAAAGGGTTCTTTTTTCTGCTTTTAAAGCCAAGTTATCAGTTGTGCTGTGCTGCTATGATCACACAGGGACAGAAGTAAGAGTAAAGTGCAGTGCTTTTTGCTCTAGCCAGCATGCAGTAAACACCTCCTCTCTCTCTGTGACTCACTGTGATGTTGTGCTGTTTGGAATTCTCCGTTAGCCAAAGAGAGAGGACCGTGGGATCCGACTGCTTGGTGGATGGCTCATCTAGCACCAGCAGGCCGAGGTTATCAGCCTTGCCATCAGGACGTGGGACCTGCAGGTAAACACAAAATGTGTTCTGTGCGGGAGTCTGCAGCAGGGGAGGCTGGGGCTGTTTTGTACAGAGCCACCCTGTTGTTTGAAATCCAGACCCTAAAAGGAATTTGTAGGTGTGCTGCTTTGAAAGAGATGAAAATATGCGTTGTTAGCACCGCGGTACCTGAAACACAACAGGTGTTGGACAAAGAAACAGGCAGTCCTTGCCTCAAAGTATGCGTGTACTACGTGGGAGGCCACCAGAGTGACCAGCCAGGTCACAGTGTTGCCAAGTGTGATCTCCTAGGTGTCTGCAACAGCATCCCCTACAGTGCAGGGCAAGGGCACCTCACTGCCACAAGGACGACGTGGCTGGGGTCGCGGCTGTACAGCCTGCGTGGCAGCAGGCATGGAGGTACCTGACCAGATCGTACCTTTAGGAACGCATCAATGTCTCCAACAGCAGGAATAAAGTCTGGGATAAAGGGCTGCAGTTTGTGCTCAATCTCTATTGTTTTTGGAGTGTACCTGGAGAGAGGAAAAAAAAAAAAAAAACCAGCATTACGCAATGGGTGACGGACATTTCCTGCCAAACTTCCCCTTGACAGAAAGGAGAGCCAGGAGCAGGCTAAAACTCCTTCAACTCACCTCCGTATGTATTCAAAGAGTTCTTTAATTTCAGGAGATACTGGCAGGTAGTCATAATCTGACAGATTGTAGTCACTAAAGAGAGGAAGAGAAATTCACGCAAAGATTACTTTGTAGTAGTTTTTGTACAAGCATGCTGAAGAACAAAGGCACGGACACCAATCCGACTGTGCAACAGAACTGAAGGCAGCTGAAAGAGGAGGCAGCTGGTTCTCACTGAGAGAGACTTCTTGCAAGTGAGCAACATTGCTGAGCCCTATTTTGCCATAGGCATCATAGCAAAAAATAAATTAAAAAAAAAAGTACTGTGGTGACGGGCAGATGGTGTTGCCTATAAAGCCTCGTACAGCAGCCAGAAAAAGGCTGCAAAACGAGCTGCAAAATGCAGTCACCAAGACAACACCGAGGCGGCCCTGACTCGTATATGGTGTCAGAGGGGAAAAAAACGGAAAACGAGGGCGGTCGTGAGGAGAAACGGGGGGGGTTTCGGTTGCCCTCGGCTGAGCCCCTCGCGCGGCACAACGCCGCACCCGCAGGGCCCGAGCAGCCCCCTCACCTCTCCAGCGGGGCCCCGTGCTCCTCCG
>VXAV01003166.1:77676-89130 GCA_013399715.1 Alectura lathami
AACCCCCCAGCCCCGCAACCCCCCGGCCGCTGGGGCTCGGTGCTGGCGGTGAGTGCGGGCTGTGCTCAGCTCCAGGAGGCTGCGTGCCCCGGGCTGGCTGGTCCACGCGGGTGTCACCCGTGGCTCGGACGCGCGGGAGGCTGCCGTTCCCGTGGAGAAAGCGATCTACCACCCGCTTTACGACGACGGCAGCCTCGACTACGACATCGCCCTGCTGAAGCTGCAAGTGCCCTTGAATTTCTCGGGTAAGGGGCTGTTGGGAAGTGGTCTGCCTGAGCCTGGCGTTGAATGGCGCACCCGGCCTCTCCTGGCAGCGGGGCCATGCTTTGGACGGTGCCACAGCTGCACATGGCCGAGAAAGTGTCTAGGGATGCTGAGATCCCCAGAGCCAGCTCCGAGCGTTTTGTGCGCTGGGCCGAGCGGCTCTGCGGGCTGCAGCTCGTCCTCTGCATGGCACAAAAAGCAGTCTCGGGCTCACCTGTCCCTGTCACCAGACACCATCCGCGCCGTGTGCCTGCCGCCACCCCGCCAGGACCTGCTGCAGGGTGCCCCGTGCTGGGTCTCGGGCTGGGGTTACACCGTGCCAGGCCAGGGTGAGCACCTGACTTGCCCCCATTTGTCCCATAATGTGACCCCATCCTCCTCCTCTTCCAACCCCTCCACCTTACAGCACCCTGCTTTTTCCCCTCCTGCTCCCTAAGCCCCCTCTTTCCTCCTCCCCAGCACAGCTCGCTGACGCTCTGAGGGAAGCGTTGGTTCCCTTGATCGGCACCAAGAGGTGCAACAGCTCGTGCATGTACGCAGGAGAGATCACCGCCAGGATGCTGTGCGCCGGGTACCCGCAGGGGAAGGTGGACGCCTGCCAGGTAACGGGGCGCAGCGGGGTGCACGCAGCAGGAGCGGGGCTGACGGGTAGGGTGAAGGCCCTGGCGTGCTCCTGCCCTCGGTCCCCTGCAGGGTGACAGCGGCGGCCCCCTGGTTTGCCAGGACGAGCTGGCGTGGCGCTTGGTGGGCATCGTGAGCTGGGGCCAGGGCTGCGCTGAGCCCAACCGCCCCGGGGTGTACACCAACGTGGCTCCGCTTCTGCCGTGGATTTATCGCATCACTGAGGTCAGAGCCACAGCCACGCGCGTTGCATAGAAAACCTGTACGCTGGCATCCTGTGCCTAACTTTGTTACTGCCCTACACTCGCCCTTGATGCATGAAGCTCTGGGAAGCCCCCAACCCACAGGGGCAGCACGGATTCCCTTTATTTTTCTTTGCCTAGATCCACTAGAAGTAAGGAGAAACCTCACGGAGCAACATGTTGGCGTTTTCATGTTGGAAGAGAAGAAAGGTCCAGGACTCTGCTACTCAGTCCCTAGAAGCATCCCCCCCGACAACACCAGAAAACATGGCTGGTATAAACTGTTTATTAAAGAAAATAGCAAATCCCATTTCTGCAAATAATCCACACGGGAGAAGTGGTGGCTGCATTTCTTTTGATTGTTGCGTGTAAGAGGGCAAGGGCTCCCGTAAGATGTGCTATGGGAACATTCTGAGCCCTCAAATAAATTACTTGGAGAGGAAGGGGCGGAAAAAAAAAATGGAAAAGCTTGAGTTTGAAGTGTCAGTCTGATTTTGCCTCACTGTCTGCTTTCACTGTTGCACTCTCACGTGCTGGATGTGGTGCAAATGGCAACGTGACTGCACCTGCTCAGCTCTGCAGTGACTCAGGGGGCAGGGAAGTGCCACTCGGGATCAGGTAGTGCACAACTGCTCAGGAATGCAAACAGAATTCAGATAGAAGTTCAAACAAAAGGATACAATGGTATTAAACCATTTACCTCTGTGTTCTGAACGTCTGCAAGCAGGCTGCACGCCCTCCATGGCAGGAAGCACGTTACGGGCAGCAAGTGGCACACCCTGGCCTTGGGGCTGTGTCTCAACAACTGCTATGGATGAGTTTTCCAATTAAAATAAATGCGCATTTCTCAAAGTCTGAAACACAGCCCTTTGTAACTTGAGGATGGTGCCACAAGCTCACCCTTACTTCCCTTTTTATATTTATTTACATTTATCTCATTCCTAAAGGACAGAAAAGCTCCTACCAGAAAGACAACAGGTGCCAGACCTACCTGGCTCACCCACAAACACAAAGTGGAGGAAGGAGCAGGACTGGCTTTCACAGCTGGCAGTGAGGCTGAACCTTCTCTGTCTTAAGACATTTGCTATGGGAAATAAAGCCATGAGGAATTTTGCCACTTGTGCAAAACACTCCCGGTAACCAGTTCACATGGCACAAGGTCTCCTCTTTTCCCCCTGCAGTTTCACTCTTTTGAGGTCTGCTCTTCTAGGAAAACCTGAGCAGAACTGGTGGGTCAGAGCAAAATTTGGCACTTGAGCATTCTTAGGACACCAAATGCTTCCAGCAGCTGTGGGTTTCATTTGTGATAGGCAGGGACAGAAGAGGTAAGACGCAAAGGGGCTACGTGTCCCCTGCTGTAAAACTGCATAGATAAGATTCACAAGTAAGCAATAAAAATCCCTCCACAAGACCCTGAGGTGGGCAGGCTGGAGCTGACGCTGCACAGCACGCTGTGTGACAGGGCCCGGTCACACAAAGAGAAGCTGGGTGCAGCACGGGATTTGTTTGCCTATCGTGGGCCTGCAGGAAGATGAGCTCCAGGAGGATGGAATTTAGCAAACATCATGAAAAGCATCACCTCCTCACCAGGACTGCACACCCGCCAGCTCAGGACGCAGAGCCTAGGATCTGTGCTTAACACCTCCTGGGAGGAGCTGGAACTTTCAAGGCCAAACCTCGCCTGCCTGGCAGGTGGAGCAGCAGCAGCTGGCGTCCGTGCGTCACCACCTGACTTCCTGGTCCGAGACTCATGGAGCCATCCCGTCTGCCCGAAGGACAGGGAGCTAGGAAAGTTTTCTTCTCCCTTAGTCAAGCGTGTACTAATGCTAAGCGTTTTTAGAGTCCAGTAGGAGAAGGGTCAGATCGAAACAAACAGCGAACAGACTGAGCTCACCCCTGCTGCATCAGGAGACGCAGCGTGTCGGAGCAAGCAGAGTTACTTGATCCTGGCCAGGGCTGCTGCTCTCCTTTCTGTGTTCTGGAACAAGGCTCGGATCAGACTCTTCACTTCAGCTGGGGAGAATTCAGCTGCAAGAGGCCCCTTCCCATCTGCCCATCTGCAAGTGAGAAAGATCTCTGTTAGCAAAACCTCACGTTAGAGCAAGCCGTCAGAGCACTCAGCCCAGCCACGGTTCTCCTGTGATGGTTAAAGATGCTTTTTGCACCTCAGCCTGCTTGTAGCAGCAGGAGGTCTGGATGCAAAACAAACCCAGTTCAGCACCTGTTAGCTGCACGCAGCTTCAGTGCAGAATTATTGAATCAGATACACGGAACAACAGGGCAGAGGGGGATTTTTGCCCTGTTACAGACGTCTCAGTGTAGCCTGCAGAGCACAGGATGTTTCCTTGTCGCTCAGAATGCAGGTGGACCAGCTGCAAGCAGGACACAGCTAGCTTCTGGCAACTCACACCAACTGATGCAACAGGAGGAACGCCACACATCCCCCTGCACACTGTAAACACAGCCCAAAACAGCGGCGGAGCAGCCATCCGCCCCTCACCAGGGTGAGCGTCTCTCACTCGGAAAGGCTCCTCCCGAGCGCGGTGCTCGGCTGCCACCAGCGCGCTCCCTGGTTCCCAATCCGGGAGCTAACCAAGGACACCTACTGATCCACTATTTCCTGGAGGCTGGCTTGCAGGACGATCATCAGCTGCTTGAACGTCATCCACTTCTGCACGTAGACTGGAACCTCCTCCTGGTATTTCTTATTTTTGTCCTCCTCAGGCAGTGGAGTGAAAACTTGGGGTCCCTCCTCCACCATGGTCCTACAGAGCGAGTGCAACCTGTCTGCGTCTTCTGCAGAGATATCCTAGAATTAACAGATGTTAGTAAAGGAGCAGTTAGATGTGGTTTTGGAGTGCCGCACGGGGAAAAAACCCAACAACCCAAAGAGGGCTCTGCGATGGCTCCCCTGAAGCCTCAGCTTGCAGAGAACTTCTGGAGGCCGTAGCTGCGAGCTGCTGGCAGCGGGCACATCTGCCTTGCGCAGTTACCTCTAGGGCAGTGATCCTGGCGGCCACCTCCGCGAGCGCAGTGTTCAGCAAGGTGCCCATGGCCTTGCAGTACACGGTCACCGGCAGGACGTCTTGCCAGACCTTCCCCAGTCTTTTCAGCTGGTGCAGCACCTGGAAGGTAACAGCCAGGTGCTGTCTGCACGGCAGCAGAAAGAACGTTGCGAGGAGCACGAAGCGCTAAGGTTGCTGCACGTGGACAGAAACAAGTTGGGAAGAAGCGTAAGGCAATGAAGCATCACGCACAGCAGATGTTCCTGGAAAAAGTGCAGCATCTCCAGTTTGCATTACAGCTCATCAGAAGCACAACATTCTTCCCTGAGAAACGAAAAACCCTCACTATGTACTGCAACAAAGTTCACGATTAAGAAAGTGTCATCTTGGTGCAAGCGGGCTGGAAACCAGCATTCCACAAAACGATGCCCCGCCAAAAACAAGTGCCAGAACTTTGCAAAATCCTGCTCTGCTGAAACACTGCACAGAACTCAGGGCTGGTGTTACAGGCTGTTCCCTTCCAAGGATACCTACAGACAGCAGCAGATTCAACTTCGCCTCTGCCTTGCTTACCTGCCTTACTGCTTTGTTCGCTGCACGGTAATTTTCCTCGTCATCCATATTAGAGAAATTCCTGGCACTTGACAGCCTCTCCAGGATTTCTCCTTTCTGCACTCGCATCTGGGCCAGAAAACACTCCATCCCTTCAGGAGCAAAAAACAAGGAGAGAGAAGCAATGAAGCAATGACTAAATTCGCTCTGCTGATGCTGATTCACCGACTGTGAGCGCTGAACAATAAACTTGCCATCCTGCTGCATTTGTGAAAGAAATTTCCAGTCTCTAATCAGACCAGGGTGAGTCTGGTTTAAAGAGTCAAGCCCCAGACATCCATCTGCTTAGAGTCACGGTGCTGCCATGCCTCCCTAGCCAGAAGATCTCCTCACCCCAAACTCTTCAATAACAACTGACTGCCTGAGCCAGGGGCCACGCGGACGTCTCAAATCATTCAGCAGCAAATGCCAGGATTAACTACCACACCACCCATCACAACACTCCGGCACTGAAAGGCAAAGTTACCAAGCCTCCTAAAACCAGGCACCAGATCGACAAAGGTAGCGGCCCCATCGCACAGGATGCTGGTCAGGCGGTACCGGAACTGGTGGCCCATGGTGAGCAGGTGGTGAGCAATGTACATGCAGTTGTTGTGATGAATGGCCGCAAGCTGGGGTAGCTTCTGAAGGTTCTCTCTGTCCCAGGAAGAAGAGGAAAGGAAGAAATGTAGGTGTTTAGACCTGGCTCTGTTAAAAAACCGTCATTCGTGCACTAGAAAAGCAGACAGTCTGTCTTAAGACAGGTGTTGCGCCTGACTGCAAGCAGTGCTTCACTGGTGCTCTGTATTACAGGAATAGCATCACGAAAATTCTTCAAGGCCGAGGCCTCTGTTCTGGCTACTCAAGGTCTGCATGTGCCAAGCTGACAGGACTCAGCTGCATCCTGAACATGCAGCCTCAGCTCGCGGTGCCTGCGCTCCCACGCACGCCAGGGCCGGCAGGCACAGAACCCACCTCACTCACGTCAAAGGAATACTAGGAACTCCCTCCCTGGTCCTCAGACTGCCGACTCAGAAACGCTCGAGCAGGTAATCTGCAGCAGGTCTGATTTAACCATGGATTCAGGGCAGTATTTTCCCAGCGGAGGAAGCCCTTAGCCATCTTTGGCTGAGCTGGACAGAAGATGGGACAAGTGGGGCCGTTCCACCAGTGCTGCTCGGCCTCCAGAGCAGCCCCAAGGTAACACACACACACACACACACTCACTCACTTGTGGTACGTGGGCACCACGTCGTAGAAGAGCTGGAAGATGTTCCGCACGGAGTAGAAGAGCTGGATGCAGCTGCAAAGAAAACAAGGCTCACGTTAGTTTGGCTGTGGAGCTGGTGTTGGGTTTGCCAAGTGACTCTCAACCCTGCCTGACAGAAAAGTTCTGTCAGCGGTGGAGCACGCTCTCCTCACCAAACAGGGCACAAATTGTCAAGATCCATTGCAGCCATGTCAGCAAAGGCAACAGCCTCAAAAATTCACAAAGGCTTCTCACAAAAGCTGTGATGACCTTGTAAGCTCCGTGTGGAAGAGAGGAGCTTCGGACCACAGTCAGAACAGACACACGAAACCCTGCAAACAGAGGGCACAGTGTCCTGCCTCCAGCAGGCACGCGCAAGGAGCCAGCCCTCTGTGAGGGGCATTCAGTCCCCAGGAACCTCTCCCTCTTCAGGGTCGTGGTCTGCAGTTTTCAGAACTGGCTGCGTGTAGTTTCTCAGGATGTTCAGCTGCTGTCTTTGAAGAGCCCTGCCAGACGCAGAGCTGGGGATTTTTGCTTTCACCCAGCACATGTGCAAAAAGAAAGCAAGAACCCTCCTCGGAATGGGTGCCATCACTTACTTGGTTGGAACAAAAGAAATGTTTTCTGTCTTTCTAGACAGTTGAAAGGTAACACATGATAAAGAACTGAAGGGAACGCAGCAGCAGCCTCTCTCCCAGCTAAAAGACTGGAGCCACAAACTGCCTTGTGCACACCACAGTCCCCTTGTTTTCACTGCTGCAATAGCTAAAACACAGCAGAACCTCCCTGAGCGCTCCCTGAGAACACAAGCCTGAAGGGCTGCTTAACCAGAGCACTGCAGGGAACGCATTCAGCAGCTGTTCCTGCCGCCTCACTCTGCTGCACAAACCCAGGGACGCAGCCTCCAGCCAAGACGCAGTGTAACTTTAATGATTCATTCTAATTTTTAAGCATCTTCTGCTCTTACACATTTCTTTTATCTATCAACAGATGCTTAGTGCTGCCACAGGCAATAACCACCTGACTCCCAGAAGCCGACACGTAATCCCTACCACTGATCTGTGCTGGCTGTAGCCTCCAGCAGCGTCTGATAAGCCAGCTCCATCAGCTGCTCCACCGACGAGCTGATGCGGCAGGCGGGCAGCGAGAATGTGTACCGGCTCAGCTTGGTCCCGTTCTCCAAACCCACCATCTCGTCGGGAAGGAGCCTGGAGGTGCTTTGCCTTTTTACATGATCTCCAGACCCAGGATCGGGAAGCTTTGGCAGGGCCACACAGGAATCAGGTGTGATCTAAGGGGAAAAAAACAAAAGAAAGGTGTAACAACAGCGAGCGCCCGCAGGAAGGAGGCTGTGCAGGGCTACAAAACATCGAGTCGAGCCTCAAGGTAAGCTCAAAGCTGCAGAAGTCCCCCAGTGACACAGCAGAGCATGAAACAACCCACACAGCTTCACGTCCAGAAGCAAGCCCTGCAAGCGATCCTCTCTTTTTCCTTATGCCTACGACGCTAGCCAGAAAAGCATACACAAGGAAGCTTCAAGTATTTGAAGAAATACCTTGTTAGCGACACAACCCACCGAGCACGGTAAAAAAGGGCTTTGAGCCTGCAGTTTGCCAAGATCGCCAAATAACCCTGCGTAGTCAGTCCTCTACAAAAAGCACCCAGCTGTCCAACAGCTGCATCACTTCGCCACCCAGAAGCCCAGGATATGGCAACAACAGCACCTTGACAGTGTTGTGTATCTCTGAGGTCATCAGGTTTCTGGCTGCCACGATCACATCCTGGCATTTCTTGTTAGCAAAGTGGGAATTGACGTTACGGGCGTACTTCAGTAAGTCTGTCGTGTCCCCTTTCAAAAACTGCATTTTCTTCAAGGCTTTTTCAAATTCCTCTGTGGATTTAATCACCTGGGAAGAGCAGACACACATTCTGCATTGATACTGCAAGTTATAATTTCCTAAAACCAAAGAACAAAACTAAAGCTGGCTATAAACTCTTCCCCTCAGCTGAAAGCAAAGGGTAAAATTAGGCTTTAAAGAGAACTATCTAACAGCTCTTCAGCAATCTTTATTGATCAGGATACCCAAGATAGTTCTTTATTAAGACATTAAAAAGAAAAAAAAACGTGCCTACACAAGAAACCCCCATGATCACTAACAGCAAAGTCAAACGCAGCAGTTTGCCCTCAGGAAGCCAGAGATCCCACAAGCCAATTCCAGACCAGCAAAAGACAGTTTCAAACGGCCGTGAGGCATTTCCGCGACAGAAGCGTAACAGATTTTGAGACCTACCTCTATGTACTGCTCTAATTTGCTGCTGTTGGTGGGGATTGAGTTCACCAGGCACTTCTGAATGAGGCAGTCTGATAACTCTTCCCAGATCATACCTCCCAGAAGTTCTGCCAGCGTCACTCTGCACTCCTTATCCCCCACGCTCTGCTCGACAGGCACGTCTGAACGGAAGGGAACAGAAGTGGATTTTATGCACCTGCTTCCTGGAGCAGAGCCTCCACCGGTTCACTCACTCCCTCCTGTCCCACAGTTTTACAGTGGAGATATTCTTCACATCCAAACCTGCGTGGGGATGGTGGACTCGCCCCCATCCCCATCAAAACACACCCAAATTTATGGGTTTTTAACCTTAAAAGCTGCTTCGATCTTACAGATAACAAACAGCTCAACAAACAGCTGTTGAAGAGAGAGCTTCCACGCCGATTACACGGCCAAGGCGTGGACTGCCAACTCAGCCTCATTCCAAAAGGGAGAAACCACTTACTCAGCAGGTATTTGTGGAGAACTTCAAGAATGAACTTGATCTTGCCAAAAACCTCCACAGGAGAGGAATGATCCAGGTTAGGCTCCTCAGACTTAAAACGCAGGGTGACCCCATCGGACTGTTCTTCTGCGAACGGCTGAATGAAGGGGTATGAAATCAGTGGCTTGAGGATGTATTTCAGCAGTAACTGGCCTAAGAAATGAAAAAAAAATATATATATATATATTTATATGTTTCCAAACAGCAGGGGGCAGGCAGTTTTTTTCCAGTAAGGCCCAAACGTGACTATTTTGGATGCAGAGATTCTTCACACAAGTGGCAGAAAACATTGCCCAGACTGGCCGTGTCCGAGAACATTCATGAGGCGAAGCACTGCGTTTGGTTTCACTACAGCTCACGTAGAGCACACGCAGCGCTCTGACAAAGAACAGCACGTCTGATGGGCAGTGAAGAACAACTGAAACAGCCAGGAGCATGAAACCCTGCCCCGTCATCTGCCATACTTCCTGATTTATTTTATCAACACCTGGGAATGCAGAAGCCTACAAGTTGCCTAAAGCCAACAGTCTTGCTCTTTTCAGACAAGGAGGCTGTAACTGGAAAAAAAATTTAAACCAGGAAACCACAAAGGCGCGGATCAAAACAGTATACCAGCACAACCTGATGGGAGCAGACAGATAATTCTGGGCCATTGCATATTGGTAAGAAGCAGAGGATTCACCTCACGTTCAGTGGGAGACACCAGGCAACAGAGAAAGGTGTCACCCAGCGTGCTGCTGGAGAACTGCACCTCGATATCCATCCCGAACCACGGCTGAGCTCCCACCCACGCAGGCTGTGACAGACCCCAGGTCTGTCTTACCAAACGTTTTAAGCTTGGTGCGCAGCTCTCCCAGGACAGCAAATGCCTGCAGCACAGAAGCGACAGGTGGGCCAGCGATCTCCTCCTCCTTTGATGGCAGTGTGCATAAGTGCAGTTCCGAATGCGTCACTGACTCTGGGCTGATGGTTTCTAGAGAGGAGGAGGAAACATCTCTGTCAGAGACACAGCAGGTCTGGGAAGTTGCTGCACTCCTCAGCTGGTAGCTAAGGCAGTGTTCTGCCTCCCCCCACTTCCACAGAACACAGATCCTGTCAGAGTGTCAGAAGAGACCACTGAATTCCTCTGTCACAGTGCAGGGCCTTGGAACACGAACCAGTCCCTTACAGTGGTCCAGAACTCTTATTTCAGCCATCGTGCCAGACTACACCAGACTGCTTGCGGTGGGACCTAAACACCGCAGGAGTGCAGCTGTTTCCACAGAACGCTGCCACGCACCACTCCCGCTCCTGAGGTTACCCAAAGGGCAGAAAGCTCCGCAGACCAACCTTCCTTCAGCAGCATCACTGCAGCTCCTACCTTGTAGGTGCTCAAAACCAGACTCACTTCAAACAGGGAAGCAAAAACGGTGCAGCAAGCTGGAACTGGGGGTACCTTTTGAAGGAGGAAGCTTCCACACAGCCAGTTTCTGCCATTCTTCTCCTAGGTGATAGAGCATGTTTTGCGTCTGCACTGTCAGCTCCGTGCCGAGCGCTTTCAGGATCTTCAGCTCAAAGCCCTTGCGGGATTCCAGCATTTTCAGGCTGCTTCGTGCCTGGAGGTAAAGGTCAAACAAACCATGGGTAGCTGTTGCCCCTGCTACTGAAAAGGATCTTGTGAAACCTATTGGAAGTACTGATCAACAATTTTGTAGTATCTTTAAGGAATCATTATTACCTTTTCCAGTTGCTGAGCTGCTACGACATACTTCTTTTCCAGCAGTGCAATGTTATACTCTTTGAGAGCTGTATCAAACTGCAACAACGAAACAGGACCACATGTAACTACACATCTCCACGGGACTACAAAATTTCGAACGACATGGGTAGAGACAGGGAGCTATACTTGGTTATTCAAAAGAGAAGCCCAGAACAGTGCCATCAACAGAGCAGCAGAGAAGACACCCACTGCTTAATGATTTTATGCTGCACCCTTCCACCCCCTCCTCACCTCCTGCAGCTTTTTCAGAATGCTCAGAACCAGCGTGTCTCGCTCCAGCTGCTGCTTCAGTTCAGTAAATTCAGCAATGGCCACGTTCAGGTCTCGTTGAACCTACCACAAGAAACTTTTCAGTTCATTTACAGCAGCCAAATGCTAACAGGCAGATTTCTTCTTAAAGGTGACAACAATGTGAGATATCAAGTGTACCAACAGCACATCTGCTCTGGGATTAGGCAGTGCCTGTGTCTGTCACTTACATGGCTGTTCATTTTACCCCCTGCAGAAGGATCCTTACAAGCACTGGAAACTCTTACCAACTGTTTCTGTTTTAACTCATTACAATTTTTTTCAAGGCACTGGAAGGAGATTTAGTAACAAAAGGCTGCCAGAAGGACCTGAGTGTTCCCACTCTGCCCCAAACCACTGGGGGACCGACCCTCAGCTGACCCATTAGGGCGTCACACGCCACGTCCCACTCTGCCCCAAACCACTGGGGGACCGATGCTCAGCTGGCCCATTAGGGATGCCACCAGGCTGACCCTTCAGCCGTGACACACCGAGCCGGGAGCACTGCCCCACCTGCACGCTGGCAGCGTGTGTCACCGATGGCATTTATTAGGGGCGGCCTCACCCCAGGTTCTTAGGCTGGTGCCCTCCTTCCCCAGCCTCTCTGTAACCACCGGGATG
>VXAV01003166.1:89508-108187 GCA_013399715.1 Alectura lathami
GACACAGCGCGTGAATGCGGCCACAAGGCTGGGGACGTGGCTCTCGGGCCCCCCGGCTTCCCTACAGCATCCCCCGTTGGAGAACAGCTGGGATGGGGGTTTGTAAGCACGAAACACGTGGGGCAAGCCAAGGAAAGGCCCTGGTGCGGTGGGTGTGGTCGGGGGGCTGCAATGTCACCTGCAGAACAGTCAGTGCCCATCCTCGAGGCAGGAGCAGGCACAGCTGGTGACGGGAGCCCTCCAAAGGGCAGCACGGTGCCCACAGGTGCCCTGTGGGATCAGTAGGAAGAGGGCTTCGAAATCCTCATCACATCAAACAAAAGAGAGCAAAAAACCCCAAACCCAACAGCCCCAAAGTGCTGCGCAGCTGCAGGTGGAGTCTGACAGCTCGGAGGGCAACAGCTCAGGGCGACCGCCTCCGCTCGCCTCGCTGGGACGAAGAGCAGCAGCCGCTCCGCGCCATGCGGGAGGGACGGGCCCTGGGCGCCTGGGCGCTCCTCGCCAGCTTGGCCGTGGCCGGTTTGGGCGTCCGCGGTAAGTGGCCGGGGCGTTGGGTGCTGCCCAGCGGCTGCTGCCGTGTGGGGGCGTGGGGTTGGCAGCCGTGGTGGGGTGCCCGGGGGGCTGACAGAGCCCAGAGGCTCACGCTGCACGAGACTTGGCGGGACCGTGGTGTCAGACGGAGTAGCCATGGGCTGTGTGCCTGCACAAGTACACAGGCAGGAGAGGCTGCACGCTGCTCCAGTGCTCAGCAGTTGGGATGTGGAACTTACTGTCCTCTTGCAGACTCCGAAGGCAATGCCTTTGGGCCAAGGAAGCAGTTCAGTGCTTTTTTTTTTTCCATGGTTTTCACTAAGAATATTTGTTTCCAGTGTCACCCTCCCTGGGGTTTTGCCTTGCCATTTGGGTTTAGTTCCTGGCCTTGTTTGCAAGAGAAACGTTCCCTTCTCTGTTGAAATGTCTCTCGTGCAGTTGCACTTCGTTACCAACACGATCTGTGTGCAGGAGGAGGCTCACGCACACACAGTCTGAATAGAGTCCAGGTAGATGCCAGTTAGTTTTCACTCAAAGGGAAATTGGATCTCTGCAGTACTCAGAGCTGCATTGCTGAATGCTGGACTGTTTTTCCAGTGGACAGTCTGCTTTTTGCAGAGGTTTCTGATTGCGGCATCCTTTTTCCTGCTAACCGGACAGGCTAACGCAAGGCTTCTACAGCAGCCATCTCTGCGAGTGACGCTCTGGAGCTCTGCACCACTGTGAGGGCTGAGAACTCAGCTGTGAAGCTCTCTGCTCTCCTTTGTTTTACAGGGCAGAAAATAACTGTGAAAGAAGTCAGTGGGAAGGTGTTCCTGCAATGCGACGCAGGTGAAGGAAAAGAATTCTCATGGTACAAAGATGGGAATGAGATAATCGCAAAGGACCTGGACCTGGGTGCAGTTTACGATGATCCCAGAGGCACCTATAATTGTTCGGTGAAAGGTGGACAAAGCGCCGCTCTCCAGGTGCACTATCGAAGTGAGTGTCAGAAGCGCGGTTTCTAGAGCCAGGGCTGCTCTGGAGTTTTCATGCCAACAAGTTTTTAAGGGAAATACTGGTTTCCCAGAGCTTGCGGGTGGTTCCACTCCCTGTCCGTGCTGTGGCTTACTGTGGCAGGAGTGGCTAGCCTGGAGTGCTAGGCACACGTGGCAGCTCGTGCCACTGGCTTGGCTCACGCATGCAAACCAAATGTAATCCCTCATCTGTCTTGTCCCGGGAGTGGAGCCTGCCTGAACTGGCAGAGCTCTTTGGGCTCAGATCAGCCCAGGTGGCAGGACAGAGACCATCGCTGGAGCTGGAGGCAAGAGGCAAGATCCTGGTCTTGCTCTCAGTCTTTGTGCCCTTTTGTGTTTCCAGTGTGCCAGAACTGCATCGAGGTGGATGCTCCCACCATCTCGGGGATTGTGGTCGCAGATGTTGTTGCCACCGTCTTCCTGGCAATTGCTGTGTATTGCATCACTGGCCAGGACAAGGGACGCAAGTCACGAGGTGAGGGGAGAGCCCTGCTGGCTGCCCACGGGTGGGGACAGGAGGTGCCTGGGTGTCTCTGGGGGCTGCATGGGACCTTCCCGTGACTGCCCACAGAGCTCAGTAACTTCATGCCACCGGCAGCAGCCAGCTTATCTAGGATAGTCCTGGGAGGGATCTCTCCATGTGCCCTTCATGCCCTTAGCTTAGATTCCCAGAAGTCATCAAATGCACAAGGCTCTCCGAAACATCATCCCTAGGACAGCAGCTGGTGACAGAAACATAGGAGGCCTTGCAGGGTGCAAGATGCAAGGGCTTTCCACCATGTCTCCTAGAGGAAGTCAAAGCAGCCAGCCACTTGGGTTTGTTTGCAAATGCTCACCGCATTGCCCATGGCTCCCCCTGATCTTTAACCACAATCTTTCTTTATTTAGCTTCTGACAGGCAGAACCTGATAGCCAACGACCAGCTCTACCAGGTGAGCACGCGCGCACACGTGTGTACGTGTCTGTGCATGCATGGGTGTCAGCAGCCCCACTTGTCTGGAGTGGCGTGGCCGTGATGGCGCAGCTGCTGGGGAAGTGGGGTACGCTGCTAAAGGTCACTCTCTGCTGGGGAGCTCACAGCTGCCTCCCCTGGAGTAACCCAGAGGATGGTGCAGGCTCAGCTGCTCCCTGCCTCTCTGGGGTTGTTGAGCTCGAGGAGGGTGGAGGGAGCTTGCAAGAGGCTTGGCAAAGGGAGGTCTGGGCCGGCATCCCCTCCTGAGGCTGGACAGACGCAGCTGTAGCTCGCCTTGCCTTTTTTCCCCCCTAGCCCCTTGGTGAGCGGGATGATGGACAATACAGCCGGCTGGCACCTGCCAAGGCCCGCAAGTGAAGTGGGAAGACACTGGGGCCAGTGAGTCCTTCGCACAACGAAGCCATGGCCAGTGCCCAAGAGCACCAGCACCCTGCCCTGGCACTGCCTTTGTGAACTTGCTGCTGGCAGAAGACAGTGTGGGTCTTTGCCTGGAGAGCCCTCCAGCTCCCTGCCAGGACAGGCTGCTTGTAGCACTCTGCTTTTACCATGACCAGTTGCATTTCTGTACTCCTCTCATTAAAGAAGAGCCTATTCATGGCCTCCCTGCTACGTGAGTTGTGTTAAGGCTGTGCCTTCACAGGGGAAGGTGTGTGCTGCCTGTGATGTGCTGGCTCCCTGCAGAGCCGGAAGGCTCTTGCCTGTTTTGGTGGGACACTGCTCTGCCAGTGCAGGCACCAGGTGCCTGTGACTGTGCCACCCCTCTGTGCCTGGATGCAAGTGACATCCACGTCCATTGCTGAAGCTGGAGACGGGGGACCTTGTGAAGAGACAGGGTTGCTGCTCCTGGCTCATTTAACTCCACTTCCAGAACTGGGGAACCAGTAGTCCAGCAGCTCTCAGCAGGGCTGACTCGTGGGCTGACTTTGGCCAAAATCGGAGGCTGATTGCAGACAGCATCAGCTATCTGTCTGAAACCCCAGAAACCAGGTCATCCTCCATGTGCCAGTTGCGCACGTCTGTAGGTTTTGCTTTCCTGCTTTTCTAAGAATCTGGGTTCTAAGAGTCTAAGGCTTTAGAGGGCACAATGCTGCAAACTGACTTGTGACTCAATGGTGTAATAGAAGCACCAAAAGAGTTCACACTCAGTTTCACGCTCGGTAAGAACTGGCCATAAATCTGGCACATGTGGCACAGCAAGCAGCATACAGCCTGCGCAAAGCTGTGGGGGCCCCCCACCTGCCCTTACAGGAATCGCGGTGTGTTCAGCTTTACAAACAGCAAACAAGAAAGTGACCCATTTTCCCCTGGTGTCAGATGTTTACACAACAACGTTTTGCTCTTCATATCTTTGTGGCTTTTTCCCTCCAAACTGCTCTGGTGAAGGCTGAGCCTGATATTGCCATTACAGGTAGGATATGCCAATATCCTCCTTCCATCTGCAAAGCCACCTGGGTAGGAGCTTACTAAAAAAAAGTGACCAGCACACTGCTTGGCTCACAATGTTTCATCACGATCAGATCTCAAAACATGTAGCAAAGACGTTTATCCACACCCAGACAGCAAGAGGAACCCACAGCCTGGTGGAAATGCTCTGCACAAATCAGAGAGAGAGCGGGGGCAGTGTTTACAACTGCTCTGTTTGTTGGGGGCTCCTCAGCACCTCACCCTTGGCAGGATGCACAAGTGCTCCTGTAGTGCAGCTAAGCACGGAGGCAGAGAGGGGTTGGCACCGTGCACTGATTCCACTGAGATAAGGAGAGCGTGGGATGGCACTGGTTGGGGCAAACGCTAGGCAAACGTGCAGCCCCGTAAATGGTAGAAGCACCAGGGTGCAGCTTGAAGCAAAATTTAGTTCTTGTGCACCCAGAGTGGTCCAAGCTTCTCACATCCCATCTGCGGCAATGGTCCATGTGGCGGGGCGAGGTGAGCTTCCCTGGAGCAGTGCTGACTTGCAGGGGGGGAGAACGTGACCCAGAGCAGTTTTATTGCTGCTGGGGGTTGGTGCTGTCTGTATCTTGCGATCTCCCTCCTAGATGTTTAGTGCTTTATATGGTATACCAGCTGTACTGCCTTTAAAACCACATCCTGCAGGGTAAGTACAGCAGTGTGAAGCGATCCTCGCTAGGCTGTTCATCTCCCCGTGCTGAAACTCTAGGGTTAAACCGCCCGCAACCCCCACCTCTGCTGCTGTTTCCTCTCTTCAGAGCTTTTGCTCTGCAGAGCAACAGAAATGTGGCTTACTCAGCCAGTCTTAGGCCAGAAATGTTCCCACACGTCAAAGCATCTCCTGGGCCCTGTGTCACTGCTGCTGCTTTGGAAAGAGCAGCTTTTCAAATCATGTTGATTTAGGGCTGCTGTGTTGAGCGTTTGGGACCTCAGCTACCACAGCACACCCAGTCCCACTCCCAGCTCCTGTTCATCCCTGCCCTGCTCTCAGACTCAGCTCTCTGAGGCATGGCCATGCATTTTTGCATGTCATGTGTCTCCCCCCTATCCTGGCGCAGTCTGCTCCTGAGCGCTTTGTGGGGTACTGTAAGGTACCAGCACAGAGCCCCAGAAGCTGTCACTGTCAGAGACCGTTCCTGAGCTGGGAACTCAACAAAGACTGGTTTTCTCTAACAGAAGCAAAAACACAGAGGAAATCTTTTTCCAATGCATATCTGCGGATGTTGTCTCCCATTTTATTAATATATTACAATTTTTACACGTATCTAAAAAAAAGCTGAAATCGACCTTTACCGACGGCAAAGCAGCCTGCCACCTTTCTAAGAGAACCCAAGCAGAGCTCAAGTGACAGAGCTGAAATAGGGAGAGATGACTACCTCTGTTCCTTTTGTTACAATTCTGGGCAGCAAAAGCTAAAAACATGAGAGCAGGACAAGGTCAGAGGCCAGTCACTCTGAGAAGGACCCACTCTTCACCCACCAGCTACCCAGGGAGGCATGAGCAGCACATGGAGGCACTCAGGGCAGAAAATGAAATCGGAGGGAAAATCAGAGCATGCAACTGGAGCAGAGAGAGAGGAGAGGGGAAAGGAGGCCAGGAACCACAAGTGAGGCTCCAGTCCCTTAATGAGAAGGAAAACACTTCTTGCCAACAGGCTCAGTGGTTTCTTATCTCTAATGTCAGACTGAAGGAATGCCGTGGGGTGGACAGTGTATGGCAGCAGGATGCCTGTCCTCTAGCTGCCCGGCTTTACCCCAGAATGCCTGGGCCTCAGCAGCGCTGCAGAGAATCAGTAGCAAGCTAGCCAGAAGCACTCAGCTCTTCTGCCACTGTTTTCCATCCAGCCCGTCATCTGTGGGAGTTTCAGAAGCCCCTGGATTCCAGGCCTGCATACACTTCCCGCTGGCCTTTCCGGATGGGCTGTGGGGACAGCAGAGATGTTAGTCCGGGAATCCTTACTAACACACCCTCAAAGACTCCAGGTTCTTGGTGCACACAATACTCAGAGAAAACCACAACAGAGGGAGCAGGTACAGAGCGCTGCTTTGGCAATGTGAAGTCTGCAGGAAACTGCAGTTCTGCCCCTGACTCCCTGTGTCATCACCGAGAGGAGGGCTTCCACCCTCGCCACCTTTTTCATCCAGGAGAACTGGATGCTACTTCAAAGGAGCAAAAAAGGACAAATGCTACATAGCTCCGGCTCCGCCTCCCCAGCCAGCACAGAGATGTGGAAGAAACGCAGGTTCTCCATACCTCGTAGTCTGGGTTTGGAACAGGAGGAGGACGCTGCATCTTCTTCTGACCTGCAACAGAGGCAAAGAGGGTCACCTTTGGCTTATATCGGCTTTGTGGACGCTAGTAGAGAAGTGGCAACGTCAGATCTGCCCAAAGCTGAGGTGGTGAGCGCCCACTCTAGTTGTCTGGCAGGCAGCCCCTTGATACAAATATCACCGTCGACAATTCTTGAACAAATCTGAACTAGCATCATGAGGTCATGACCCTGCACCACTTTACCCCAGCATTTATAACCCACGAGCCCCACTGCTGGGCCCACTGGGCCACCAAACACACTTCTAGTTTCAGTAAGCCCATGATTTCTAATCACATCTTCTGCATCTGCTCCAGTTCTGGGTCTTTGAATGCTGGAGGCAGCTGGGGTGTTTTCTTCATCACAGCCTCAGTGCTGCTTCACAGCAGCCTGCAAAATGGTTTCCTAGGGGCAGGAAGCCTTTGACACACCACGACGGCCGCACCCAGCCTGTACAGAAGGCAGCCCAGGGCAGCAGAGGTGGCAGCCAGGAGCGGAGTTTGGCAAAGCCCTGGGGGCTGCAGGGAGCAGAGGATGCTGGGCCCAGCAGGGACGAGTGCTTCGTTCAGCACTTGGCGCACATCGTGGGGAGCAGACACACCTGCCGTGGGCCCTACCTCGTGGCTGGCTGCTGGCACCAGTGCTTCCTTGCCCCTTCTTGTTTTTGCTGAAGTAATAGACCAAAATCAGCACCCCAAAGGTGATGAGAAGATCTGCAGTGATGATCCCTGTCACAGCCAAGGCATCCAGCTCCACACAGTTTGTGCACACTGCCAGGAGGAAAGATAACGGTGCTCAGGAGCCAGGCAGCCTTGCCTTTGCAGCAGAGGGCAAAGGGAAAGGCTACACATCTGAGATGTCAGTCAGATGCTTGCTGCTCGCTACGTTCAGGCTTTACTCATCTGCTCAATGCTAGCAGAAAAGATACAGTTTGGGGTGAGAAGGAGCAAAGAGCAAACAGAAAGGAAGAAGGAAGGTACGGGCCATTCTATCCCCGCTCCGTATCAGTCTGCAAACAGTCCTGGGGCTGGGGTGTGCACCAGCTTCACAACGCTCTGCTGTTTTTTGTGGCCTGATAGAACATCTCCTAGAACATTACTGCTCTTCTCATGCCTATCTGACTTCTCCTCTCCCTACCTGTGCTGGATTCTAAGTGCTGAATGCAGAGCAGCTGCCCAAAGTGCCTCTGCAGAATAGCGTTCGCTCGACCCAACAGCAGCGGGGATCAGGCCTCATCTCTTCACATTCATCACCTTAAGGTGGAGGCTTTATCTTTACCCTGTGCAGTTTCTCACAGACCGGGTACTTTTTCACTCACCTCTGGCCTTCAGGTACATGTTATGTTCATTTCCACCACTCGAGCAACTCACATTGAGAGGAGAGCTGTCATAATTCTCTATAATGTACTTCTCCGTATCGGTGCCTGAATTTGTCACTTGTTGCTTCAGTTTGATGATGCCTTCAGGGAAGGGACACGCGATTGTCACAGTGGTTCCAGAAAACTCCACCAGCAATTCTTTGGGAGATTGGCCAACGAGAAGAGAAACCATCGTTACAAATTGCTTCTGGCAAGCTTCCCTGCCCACCCATGGTCCCACCCAGTTTGCTCTGCTCTGTCTTTGGTTTTATTGTATAATGTAAATGCCCTGCATGTGTCTTCTGCGTGCATGTTTTCTTTGACTTTCACACTGACCTCTTTGCAATGCTAAGCAGTAGCCATCACAGAATATCACCACAGAAGGCTGGAGAGTTTGGCCACACACCATTGCTAGTTTTGTTTATCTGTGTGCTTGCTGGTCTCTGCAAATGTCCGATCCTGCTTGGAAATCACTAACAGTACCTAGGGTCAACTCGTTACAGCTGATTTTTCTGATCAGTGATGGCAGTAGAAGCTAACAAACTGGACATTTTTCCTCCCGAAGTATTGCTTGAATTCAAGTATTTCTATCTGCCTTCTAGTGCTTGCTGTTGAAGGACCTACAGCTTTTATATCGTGTCACATCATACCATATATATATCACCAGTAATAATTAGGGACAATTCATGTCCGCCAACGAAAAGGAATTTCTTCTATCCTGAAATATTTGTAGAATTCAAATATTTCCATCTGACTTCTAGTTCTCACTTGTGGGGCACAGTTGCTCTTTTTACCACAATAAATAGTTAAGAATGCCAGTAAAATCCACTTACCCTCCTGACCTGCGGCGCCAACTACAAAAGAAAGAAGTGTTAAGCAAATTAGCAAGAGATATCGTATACCTTTCCTACTTCAAGGATATTCTTTCTGAATTCAGCTGCTTAAAAAAGATGTTCATACTCCTATACTTGTGCTAAATGAGACATTCTGTTAGCTGAGACAGGATGTTGTTTTGAAATGAAGTCTTTTTCTTTGGAAGCCATTTTTAACACAGACTACCCCAGGGCAGAAATTTGAATGATTTTTGAGCCTGTTTAGAAAAAGCTTTTCTGCAAGGAGTGCACCCAATAGTTTTGCTCTGTTTCCATGGACCAAACAAACGCTGGTCAGCTCAAACTGGTAGCATGGAAAACGCTGCCGTCCCCCGTGATACCACAGTGAATCAGAACATTTACCCGTGATCACAAAATGGTTTGTGAAAAGTGCACAGGTAAAGAGTAAAAATCAATAAGAATTCAAAACTCAGAGCCTTACAGTTCACACTGCTGCAGGAAGTAGTGCCTCAGTCTCCAGCTCTTAAATTCACCCATTCTGCTGCATAGATTTTGGAGACCGTGTGTTTTAGTGACCCAGCGAGCAAGCAAAAATTCACTAGGGACCCAAGGTTCTTTTCTCTATCCTGTGAGACAGTCGGATCCCTGTTTCTGTGTCCTCCGAGGGGAACACTCACTCTGGGAAGCAGCAGCTGGACACGCCAGCTTCAGAAGGCGTGGAGGCAGGCACTGTCCAAACCAGCCGCACGCTGCCATGCTCCCTGCGCTGCAGCCCCGGAGCCACCCTTCCAGTCCCCGCGGGCTTCTGCCCCGCTCTACTCACCCACACACAGCAGGAGTCCCAGGAGGGGCAAGGACAGCTCAAACCTCATCCTTGTGCTCCTCCTCTTGCTCTTCTGTACTGTTCTTGATCAGATTGGCATCGCTAAGGCTGGCTGTGAAGGAAGGAAGAACACGTTGGCTTTTCAAGTTCTCGCTTACAAGAAAGAGGCCCAAGATTTTTTCCCAGAACTGTGTACGGCGATGAATGGAGCAGTGCCGAGGGGACTCACTGTTTCCAGTGAAACCTGCAGCCGGGAAAGACAGAACACGTGTGATAAAATACACCCGTCTCAGGAAGTGCGGAGGCTCAAAATGTCCTCGTGTAACGTCACTGACAGCAAGGGGTGGCTGCTCTGCACCAGCCCAGGTGGAGACCTGTTGTATCTGGAGCAGCGGGAGACATACAAGCCCTATTAGATTCACCTTCAGGACCTTCCTAACAACTTTCCAACGTGATTATTTCTGGAGTTCAAACTACCGCAAGCAACTTAACGTATCGAAGGAATAAACAAAGGAACCAGGGACCACAGAATGGTTTGGCTTGGGAGGGACCTTAAAGGTCTCCTCATTCCACCCCCTGCCATGGGCTGGGACACCTCCCCCCCAGATCAGGCTGCCCAGGGCCCACCCAGCCTGGCCCTGAGCACCCCCAGCGATGGGGCACCCCCAGCTGCTCTGGGCAGCCTGGGCCAGGGCCTCACTGCCTCTGAGTAAAGAATTTCCCCCGCACATCTGACCCAAATCTCCCCTCTTCAAGTCTAAAGCCATCACTTACACTCCCTGATACAGAGTGTGCTGACTTTTGAAAGGCTGACTCTGGGGTTTAATAACCCGAGCCAAGGTGCCCTGGTTCCACTAGAGGGGGCTCCTGCCTCTCCAACGCGCTCTGCAGAGCACAGCAGAAGGAACTTCAAGCTTTGCTTCCAGCAAGGATGCTGCCACGCGGAACGCACTGTCTTTCTGTTTTCCTGTGCCTGCAGACTGTTACGGCAGAGCTGCTCGTTCAGGCATGAGGATGCTGGGGATTTCTGGGGTACCTGCCCAAAGCAGACATTGCAAAGCCAAAGCTTCCTCCTTCCACAAGGGTGCACTTTGTTTCTGCACCTGCCATACAGATCTCAAGGGACTCCTTTCTGGATGGATGGAAGGGGCTTCTTGCTGCTTCCGAGGAGCTTGCTGTTAAGGACATGACTAATCACAGTGTTGTTGGCTTTTATTTAATTTACTGAGCTGCTCCCATTAGCTGTCAGACCTTTCTTTTACTTATTTCTGTTTCAAAATGAAAAATTTACACTACTAGTAATGGTGCCTGAGACTTGATCCTGTTTTAGCAGTTGGAGTCAGCATGTTTTGAAACAAGATGTTGAAGCTTAGGAAAAGATTGCAAGTAAGGACCAGAACAGACCCTCCTCCGCAGCGCTGTGCATTACACAGCTCATGAGAGCCAGTGTTGCTGCTGAGTGGCCAAAGGGCAGCTGCAGAAGGAAATGCACTTGTCCTACTGGACTCTGCACGGGCTGCCTGAGGACAAGGAGTTGCTGCTTTGCAGGAAGATGACTGTTAAGAGGTGCCAGCCTTGTCTGCAGGAAGATGTGGAGCTGCTGTGACGCCTGTTGTAATGAAGCACAACAATACATCAAACTGGAAACAGCCTGGCTGCTGGGTGAGCTGATTACCTGCAACTGAGGTGCACTAATCCGTGTGGTGCTGCAGTGCCTCAGGCTGTCAGTGATCAGCATGGGACTGGTGACATCCTGTGCCAGGGAAAGCCACGAACACCTTTCAGAAACCAGCCCAGCGAGACTCTGTGAGCCAAAACCAAATGACAGTGAGGGAGGGAGCTGTGGAGTCTTGCTGTTCTAACCACGCAGTTGTGCTTCTGCCTGAGCATGTGTGAGGGAAAGGTCCGATCCAGTGCTGTAGCTGGTTCCACCTGCCTCCGAAAATCTAAAGAGGAAATCCTGCTTATTGTCTAGAAAACATGAGTTGAACATTTTGGTGCCTTCTGAGCATGAGCTGCAAGTCAAATGTCCTAGTAGCAGGGTGTATTTGGAGTCAGAGCAAAAAGCTGGTGCTTGCTGCACAGCCAGCCATCCGGAGGCAGCCTGCTGGAGGTCTGCACTCTCTGTGGAGAGATCTGCCTCAGCTGCCTCCAGAAGTACTGCTGCACTAGTATGTTTTCTTTCCCCATGATGACACTATAAAAATGCATTTTCATGCTAGAAGAATTGACAGCATCAGTTCCCAGAAGAATAAACTCTAGGAGCCAACATCAGGATCACATTTCCCTGCTTCCTGGCAGTGTTTCCACATCTGCACCGAATAATTCCTCTCCTCTGAGGAGACCCAGTTGAGATGCAAAGTTTCCCTCTGAAACCACTGCAATTGCAACAGAGCAGCTCCTTCCAAATCAAGAAAGTCTTGCTTGGAAAGACTGGACCAGCCTCTCTTACCTGAAAAAGAATCCAGTGGTTAAAAAACAGAGCCTTTGCCAACATGCTTCAAGTTCAGACCTGAAGTACTGTTAGGGATCTGAAGCCAGGCAATTCTGCAGAATTATCGACCATAGCAAGAACTTGCCCCTTCCAGCACGTCCTACTTGAACATAACGTATAATCCTACGCTGAAAGTAATGCATGTGCTCAGACCATACACCGTGAACCCGACATGTCTGAGATATGTCATTCGTACAGGTGTTAAAACACCTCCTTCCCGCTTTGGCACCACTGCAAAGGGAATTAGCACCAGTCACAATGGAAGCTTCTAACGTGGGATGGCTGCTTGGAACGAGACCAAAGAGCAGACAGAAACACAGCCACAGCCAGTAGCAAGTTGAATGCTGTTATGTGATTTATGGTCTTCTAATGCAAACATCCTTCTGTTGCTAACACACGCGCACAACTTAATTTCACGCTCACATTTGCCACGTGCCACTGGAAAAACATTTTGTGCGCCACTGATTGTCTCTAGCTCCTTGTGCTGCTCGGTAAGCACAGTGGGGCTTCCCCAGCTGTGCCAGGACTATGCCTGGGCTCGACTCACATCTGATGTAGTTGGTTTTTGACTTTTCCAAGAACTTCACAAACATTAGAAAACAGTTTCCTAGTTCTTCTGCAGGATGGCTGCCAACAAAGGCAATGTTAGAATGATCACCTCATTTACCTGTGTTTCATAGAACCCTTCCACCCTCTGAATACATACCCACAATGCTGCTACAGGCTGTCTATTTTGTCTTGCCTTTTTTCTTTTTTTTTTTTGTACAATTTGCAGGTTTTTCTCAAACAAATGGACCTCATTCCTTCAGGCCATCTATAAACACCTTAAGGCAAATTGACTTTTAGAAGCAAAATTACCTCCCACAAGAGGGGAGTGGTTTCACGTGGAAGCTGGGAGGAGGGATAATTGCAACACAAAAGAGCAAAGGAATATGGGAGGCAGAAGAAATTAATCTTACCTTGAGAATCTCCCCGCTGTGCTCACAGCAGTGAGCCGTGCTGGCCGGCCGCACCTTGCCTTTCGGTGCAGGGGCAGGGAGCGCTCTGTGACTCAGGCAGGAAGAAGTGCTCACGTTGCCTTCCAGGCCAAGCTGGGAGAGAGGAATGTGCTCAGCCGTCCCAGGCAGACTTTGAGAAGCTCATCTTTTATCTAGTTACTGAGAGCCTGAAACGAACTTCTCCTTCCTGCACCGCTCAGCCTGCAGAGTACGGACGCGTTTTCCCGATGCCTAGCCCCAGCCGGCTGGGAGCTGTGCTCTTCCTTGGGGTACAGCTCCGAGGTAAGGAAACCTGGTATCGTCTGGCCTCCTTGCCATCCTGACTTTCCTCTTCTCATCCCTTAATTATCATCGTCATTAAGGCAGAAACTTTGTAGGACTCTCAGATACTTGTGGAAAACGCCTGCGATTCTTTTGGTCCTGGGGTCACTTGCAGTGGCGCGGAGCGATTGAATTTCTCTGACAAACAGGCTCAGGTGTGTTCGAGTGGAGGAAGAACACTGATCTAATTCTGAGCTCTGGTTACACATCTCTTCCTCTCCTGCCTCACTCTTTGATCCTACCAGGAATCTGGACTCTTAGATGTTTTTTTTTTCACTGTCTTTGTTAGCAGACAATCAGGGATTGTTAACAGTGCTGGGTTAGATCCTTTACGCAGCAATAAATGACAGCAAAAAGTCAGTCACATGTTCAGTGGCTTATATCAATATAACTAGAATCAACAGTTGGTCTAGGAACACCACGTCCTCCTTACCCAAAGGTATCAGCATGCAGATACTCTCAGTAATCTGTCTTGAAAAAAACATATTTTACACTTAGTTCCAACACTTGCTCTGTTTCAGAAGTTTAAAATGAAAACAGGAAGATTTGGCACAAGAGAAACATGATCTCTGCCAGTGAGGTTTGCAAATATGAGCACCTTCAGTGTTTTGGCATTTCAAATATCTTCTTCTTTGAGAAAAGAAATTATTTGACAAGGAAATCATTAGCTATAAACTATTTTTGAATACAGGAATATTAATGGTATTAACTGTCTTTGCTATGGAACTGTATTTTACAAGCCCTGATAAGCTATTTTTCCTTTGAGTCATACTGGGGTGAGTTAATTCATCTTCCTAAAGTGCCAGGAAATTATTAATATTTATTTTTTCTAAGGTGACATTTTTTTTTTCTTTTCCTTTTACTAGTGGAAATTAACCCCACTAACCCAGAGGGACTGCATTTGGCCTGTTTGGCAGTCAGGGAAGCAACAAAGTGATCACGGAAAAAAAAGTGGGACCTTAGAGCACCAGGATTTTGATAGCCCCAGTCTTTACAGGGGACGTTTCTTTGACAAAGGTTTACAGATTTACCTTGAGGATTTCCTCTAGAGTTCCTCAGCCTGCTTTGCCCATAATTGTGGTGTTATTAACCTCTCTCTCAACAGCCAGTTCTTACATTAGTGAAAGCAGTTTTCACCATAGTGAGCATGGTGCTCGAACTAATAATACAAAGGGTATAAAAGAATGTTCTGGGATGGGAGACGGCAGCCGTTCACAAGGTGCTCAGCAGTGCCACTTTACTACAGAGCTGCTTTTCTGAAGAAATCTGCCTGGGGTGCAGTAGGGTGTAACCACCTGTGATAATGTGCCCTGGACAAGCACATGAAGTTATACGTCATCTTAAGTGCCAGTCAGGAGCAAGGGAATATTGCAGCAGGGCTGACATTTACAACAGCATTGCACCTCCTAGGTGTCGTTCGCTCATGCCTGAAGAGAGCCATTTCCTTAAAACCAAGCCAGTGTCTGCTGTTCCTACAGGCCAGTCCCCCTCAGTGAGCTGTCTCAACTAGTTACCAGATCTGTCAGTGTTTAACCGTGCAGCCGCAAAGCTACAAAGGAAGCGTTGTCCTAACGATGAAGATGAAAGCAACTCTGGTGAATGCAGGGCTGTGCAGCCTGCGTATCAGCTGACAAAAGCCACCAAGCACGTGGCATCTTTCGGATTCTGCATGCACAGGACCACCCCCCTCAGTAATTAAATCAATGTGCTTTTAACTGTTAGGTTAAACATTAACAGGGACGGACAAGGCAGGCTCCTGCACAGATCACGCACGGATAAGGGTAAGTGATGAGCTTACTCCCAGACAGCAGCTTTGGTTACTCCTGACCCCTTGCCGTTTTCCCTGCAGCACTGTGGCCTGTCGCAGCCATAGAAGTTTACACTTCCAGGGAGCTGGATGCTGTGAATGGAACTAACCTACGGCTAAAATGCACCTTCTCCAGCAGAAGCCCTATTAGCCCACTGCTGTCAGTAACCTGGAACTTCCAGCCCGAGGACCTGAGCTCTCATGAGCCCGTGAGTGAGACCTTTATGCTCCATTCATTGATGCACACTTTGCTCAGATAAGCCACTCCCAGGGCCCAGCACCCGCTCGGTAACAATTCCAGGTGTGGGTCTGGACATGCACAGCTGAAACACAAGTATGCACATCTTGGGCCTTTCTCTGCTGTTCGTAAGGATTACTCTAAACAAGAAGGTTTGTTTACAGAACCTGGTTCAAGAAAGGCGCTTTGTGCTTAGTTTTGGGTTAAAATATCAGGGGGCTGATGAAATTCTTCCTGCTTACAGCTGAATCCCCTGTCTTAGCTAACATCCCACACCTGATGACTTATGTTTCTCTCTGGCCAACATGTCAGGGCAGGCAGCTCGACAAATACTGTCGTATGACTGAAAGACAGCTGAACAGCCTAACAAAGCCTTAGGTCTGAGCAGGACTGGGGCTGCATGGCTGCTGGAGCACAGGCATGATCTTCTGAAATGGCTTCAGATTCCTCTGAGAGAGGCTGGGCCACCACAGCTCTCCTCAGCTCAGGCTGGGTCCCTCAGCTGGCGCCACTCCGCTTTCACATTCCGCTTCCATCAGAAACACTGCCCAAGCCACAGGAGTGACAGTTTGCTCTGTTTCTGGCAGGTCTTTTATTACCTCAAGGAGCCCTACCCGCCGTCTGCTGGACGGTTCAAAGGGCGGGTCACTTGGGATGGGAATATTGAGCGTTACGATGTTTCCATCATGATCTGGAATTTACAGCCCGATGACAACGGGACTTTCACCTGCCAGCTGAAGAACCCACCGGACACACACGGCACCATTGGGGAAGTGCGACTCAGAGTCGTGCAGAAAGGTGAGAGGCCGAGAACCCCACCAGAGGCCGTGTGGGTTTAGCCAGTGCAAAACATTGCTGGGCCTTCCTCCACACCTGGAAGAATGGGTGGAAGGAAAAGGATCATAAAGTGAAAGCCTGAGGAAATGTAATGGCTGTAACGGAAAAAGGGGCCTAAGAAAAGGTTTTATTCATGGGAGCGGGTACCCAGCCTCACACCAAAAGCCCTCAGTGAGCCTCTCTCGTTCATTCACCTGTTTCTCTCCACGCAGTGCACTTCTCAGAAATCCACTTCCTTGCCATAGCCATTGGGTCTGCGTGTGGCCTGATGATCATTGTGGTGACGATTGTGATTCTCTGTCGGCACCATTGGAAGAAACGTCAAGAGAAGGCGGTCAAAGTGGCAGACACTGAACTGTAAGGACAAAGGGGAGAAGGAGAAAGGCATCTGGGAAATCTTGTCAGCTATGTCTTTGTGGCCTTTCTGAATCACTGGCTTGGGCCATACATTAAGCATCTGCAATGTAAAACTGCCGGCGGAATTAGCAATAAGTGGCTGCTTACTCGCAGTCAGAGCAGAGCCCCAGGACTAACGAATTGTGGAGTCCTCATTTTGCTCTTGCCCTTCAAGGTGGCTCCTCGCTCAGAGTAGGAGCCTGCGTAGCTCCTTGTTGGATGTTGCGTATGTTATACATAACTCAGACCCTCACTGCTGCTCAGGATGTCTGATCCTCATTTTTTCTTTTTTCCTAACAGTAGAGAAAAGGAGAAGCTGAAGGTTACAGAAGAAAAGGAAGCCACTCCACTAGAAGAGTAGAGGTCTTTGATAGTAGGCACGATGCAGGTATCTCACCAAACATCCTCTAATTAATGTCTTGGTGCTACTGCTGCTGTCTTGGTTTTACCTAGATATTTCACCTCCATTCCACAGTCAACAGGCCACTGTGGCCGTAAACATGAGACCAGCCGTGTTTTGCTCTTGAGGAGCCCTCCGAGGAAGGCTGACAACTGAGCAGGCAGTGGTGACAGAACTCCCTGTTAACCACAGGAGAGATTCCTCCACCTTATTGTTGAGGATCATCATAGGAAAGCTGTTATCGCTGCTTTCCATGTCGTGCCTGCTTGGTGGACAGAGGAATGAATGAATTTCCTCTCACTCATTTTGAATATACTTTTTCATTCATTTAATCTTTATTTATTTATAATTGCTACAGGAAGACTGAAACTCTTTCCAGATTTGCTGGCTTTGCTGAAATATTTCAGCCTAATTTTTACCCACTCAGTTCCTGAGGTCATCGGATGCCACCACTATGTTTGTTTCCAACAACAATCATGAGTAATGAATCTGTTTTGTTTTTCTTATAATCTTTCTTCTTAGGCACTTCTAAAGCAGATGGTGAAAGCTTGTAATTTTGGATGTTAGAACAAAGCTGAATTACAGACGCCTGATGCTGCAAGTGCGGTATCCCTGCTCAACCTGAAATTCTTGCAAGAAAAGAGGGTGACATTAACATAAGTTGTAAAGTGTTATTTCTTTCACTGAAGCACAATGGGAGGAACTTGCCCCATGAACAAGGAACTTTCCTTAATCTTCACAGCTGCCGAATGTGAACAAATTGGCTCTGAAGATGAAAAAAATTGCAAAGATTTGAACAAAATGCCAAGATAAGTGACTGAATAGATATATGCCTTGTCTGAGCAGACATGCTCGTGCACCTTAAAAATCGAGAGGTACATTTGTGTTGCCTGATTTTTCTGCCCTCAAGAACCTGGCTGATGTCACCACAAGGAAGACTGACTAGGTGAGGGATCAGAGGAGCAGCCAGCTGCTACAGTGTACTTAAGACTCTTTGCTACTGTAAGTGGAAAGTGTTACAGATAGGGAACCTGTGCTGTTTCTTACGGAGAACGTTTACAGTGGGTGTGTTTTTCTCAACTCCAGTACATTTTGTCGATGTGACAGCGGAGAAGACTGGCACAGCTCGGCCGTGTGTTTTGGCATCTCCCCTCCTCCTGCTCCAGCCTGACCTCCTCCTCTCCTCTCCTCTCCTTTCCTCTCCTTTCCTCTTTCCTTTCCTTTCCTTCTTTCCTCTTCCCTTCCCTTCCCTTCCCTTCCCTTCCCTTCCCTCGCAGCCCTGCTTCCCCCTGGCTCCCTGTGGCTGCAGCCCCTGGGACGTGGGCTGGCTGCCCTGGCACACCAAACCTTAACGTGAAAACAGCACTCAGAGGCTGCCAGCGTGCTACCAGGCATCCAGAACCACCAGCACCAGGATTCCTCTGGATGCTGCTTAAAGCCCCAGCCTAACACCGGCACGTCGCTCCCGCACTCCATCTATTTGACACATACCCCGTATTTCCATTGACTACCCGAGCAAAGGAAGCCCCAGATCATTAAAACCACTGAGCTACTATTGTATTTAACCAGCACTAAATCAAAACATCGGCCTGTTTGTTTAAAACGGAACTTTATGACTTTATAACTCTATGTGCAATGTGCCGACCCCACTATCTGTTTGTACAGTTTTGTTTTCTATCATGTTTGTCATAAATAAACGTGGTTTGTGGCTAGAAGTGACAGCGTTATGTACGTGGTGAGACTGCAGAAATTCGCAGTCTTCTGGTTCGAGAAGTCCCTAAAAAGTCGCAAAATCGCCCGCGCAGAAGCGGACCGCGCTGTCTCCAGCGAGCCGTGCCGGCCTCCGGGCCCTGCCCCCGAGGGCCACCGATGCCCCCCACCCCGGGGCCACCCCGCCCCTG
>VXAV01003166.1:108568-124978 GCA_013399715.1 Alectura lathami
GTTCCCCACCTCCCGAGGTGCGCTGGAGGCTTCTCGGGGCGTTGGGGATAAACCGCAATGCCATGGATAATACGTTAGGGAAACGGTCTGCTTTTCTTTGAATCTTGTGGAGGTGGCGGTCGGTATTGAGCTGCAGTCTTTATGCTGCGGTTAAGCCGCGCGTGCATCGACAGGTCTGGGGCATCGCTGCTCCCACCCCTCCCAAACAGCAGGACCCTAACCCTTGTCTTCTGTGCTCGTTCCGTCAGGGGTCTGCAGCGCTCATTCCCTGGATATTAAAACCAGCCCCGAGGTGCGAGCTTTCGTTGGTGAAGAAGTGTTGCTGAAATGCTCTTTCAGATCCAGCGTTCCCATCACCGAGAGTCTGACGGTGGACTGGACGTACCGGCCCCTCGCGGGCGGCCGTATGGAGACCGTAAGTGCAGCGGGGGGGTCGTCTTCAGGTGGGTGTTGACCAGGGCCCTTTTTTTCCAAACTCCAAACTTTGGAGTTTGGGACTGTCCTTGTTGCCTTCTTTCTCATCTGAAATTGATTTAGTGTCCTTTGCGCAAAAAAAAAAAAAAAAACAAAAACATACAAACAAAAAAACTAGGTAAATACATATTAACATAGAAATTATGAAGTAAACGTTTTGGATTTTGACACAAGCACTGCGTTGTACCCTACAGCTATGCTTAAAATGACTGTAAAGCGTTTGATTGGGATCTTTCTTGAAGGCAGCTCTACCCAAGGAATTCTGTGATGCAATCCGCTCCCGATACACCTTAAAGTTGTAAAAATGTGTGCAGTGGCAGTCTGAAGGCAGTGATGATGACAGGCTCTGAGGCTTACGGGTTGTTACTTTGTCTTGGCAGTAGCACTTTGAAACCTAAGCATAAATATACAAATCTGAACACCTGCTGGAAGTCTCCCATTCAAGGCAGAAATGGGTCTGATTCAAAATTATCCAACAGGAACTTGGAGAGGTGTCCTGTGTCAGGGTTACTCTCTGACTTGTTAATGTGCATTTCTTTACATTTACAATCCAAAAAAGTAGTTTATTTTGGCTTCTTAGTAGACTGTTTTGTTAGAGCAGTAATTTTCTTTCCCTCCTTTTAGATTTTTCATTATCAATCTGTTGCGTACCCAGCAACAGTGGGAAAGTTCAAAGACAGGGTATCCTGGGTTGGGAATGTTGCCAGTGGCGATGCTTCCATTGCTATCCAAAGCCCAGTGATGAGTGACAACGGGACGTTCATCTGCACCGTGAAGAACCCTCCAGATGTGTACCACAACATTCCCCAGACCGTGCTGGTAGTCACGGAGAGGGGTAAGCCTCCGTTCCGACAGCGTGCTCTCACCTAGGTGATGCAGCTTTGTCAGAGCCCTAAAAATCTGAGCGTCGCACATGGAATTGGTTCCTACAGTTCTGTGTAAGATCTTCAGCAAGTTACCTCAGCTCTTCTCTTTTTGCTGAACGCGCTGAGAACCACTGAGTATACTGGGAGAGAGGAAGCAGTGGTGATAACAGATGAAAAATGTGCATTTGTTCAGGAATTCCAGTCTCCAAATATTGCGGCGGTAGAACAAGTTAGGTTTTTGGGAATTGGTGGTCTAAAAATACTGTCACACCACAAACACTGATTCTTAGTCAAACTGAATTTCCTCATCTGCCCTACATGGGAGAAGTGCCCCAGATCTGTAGCTAGGATGTGCTGATAAAGCTGCGCTGTGACCTGCTGCCTTTGTAGCTTGTCACATACAAAGCGCCCTGCTGCACTGGGTGTGTGGCGAGAGCCCCACGGGTTCAGTGACAAGCTGTTCCGAAACCGCCAGCCCTGTGCTGTGTGGAAGGAGCCCCAGTCTCCCTGGGGTGAATATTGCTCACAGACCCTCACTGCTGCTGGAGCTGGGCTGTTCTCTGTCTTGCAGGCCTCTCCTTCCAGCTGACGTCAGCGGTGCTGCTGTCCATTTTAGTGTTCCTCCCTTCCGCCGTTGTGGTCGTTCTGATGCTGGTGAGGATGGGGAGGAAATCTGGAGTGCTAAAGGAGAAAAAGAAGCCTGCCTGCAAGAAATCCTCTGTTGAAGAATCTGAGTAAGTTCTGCCTGGAACCTAAAGCTTTTCCCACCTTGCCCTGGTGACACCAGCCAGTGTTTCTCCAGTGAGAAACACTCACTTCATAGCTCTCAGCATCTGCAGTTCAGCTTCCTCTCTGAGTGTATTTAGCTAGTGAGCAGAAAGCCTTCGAAAATCTCCATTTTGAAGCACAAATGAAATGCTCTACATCCCGTTTTCTGTCAATTTGCGTGAGGCCAGGGAAGTGAAGCAGTTCAGGGTTAGACAGCCTTTCACTTCCACAAATTGGCTTATTTCAGCCCAGGTCAGCAAGATATTTTGCTGATGTGGCCTTCATGCTTCGTTTTGGTATGAAGCAAAGCAGGTCTGCGACCGCTGGAGTTGCGCCTGGCATTGCCAAGAATTCATTCTGTGCTAAGTTCTAGCACTGCTCTTCCAGTGTAGTGCTTTGGTTAGGTGTAAGATTTTCCAGCTGAACAGCAGCTCTTGCGTTCTTCGTGGCACTTGTTCAATGATATTTCATTGAAATATCCTTTAAATAAGTGCCTTTAAATAAGTGACCTGACACTCTCGATTCTTTCTGGGCTTGCTCTGTAGAGTCGAAGAGGCAGTGAAAAGCTTTCAGCTCAGTGTGATGGAAGCAGAGACCGCAGTCTGTAGGAGATGCTAGTTTGTGCTGGGGGGGGAAGCCCAGCCTCTTCCTATGCTTGTTTTCCAGGTCTGAGTATACGGAGACAGACAACTGCCTGGGGAAATTCAGAGCCTGGTGCTTGAACTGTGTGGTGAGTGAAAGTGCTTCCATGGGTGACTCTGTCCATATCAGTGCCGAGAGGAGGTGCCAGAGCAGCAGGCAAAGCTGTCTGTAACCTCTCTGGGCGTCAGAGAACAGTCCCAGCTGGCTATGCTGGTGCTCCTTGGTCCTCTTCACGTGTGAGGGCTGCAGAGCTGGGTTGTGAGGATGCTGTCAGATGAGATGACTGTGGTTAGAACAGACAGCAGGATCTGAAAGTGTGTGGTTGGTCATGGCTGAAAAACTCAACAGCTTGTGCCGCTCTGAGTCTGCTCTGCAGGGACGGGGGTGCTTTTTCAGATGTCCTTCTGCACTTTATTGTTTTCCTTTTGTTGAAGGTTTAGCTGCTGCTTATTTTAAAATACATTTCACGTGTTAGTTAGTGTCAGTTCACCTGTGTGTCTGTGGTCAGTCAAACAGATCTAACTGCAAGTGTTTGTACAGCTACGAGTCCTAAGATTTGTTCAAGCACACCAGGAATTTGGAAAGCATTGAAGGTCCCGTCAGAAGCCTAGCAGGCTCCACATTCTGTCAAACTAATAGCTGGGTTCACGTCTTGGTACCCAGTCTCAATTTGTCTCTCCACGCTCTCCATTTAGGACACAGATGACGAAGATCTATACTGATGAAAGATGGGATTTATGGATAAGGAACAAAATGGCAACGCCGTAAATCTTGACTAGATGAGTACCAGGGCTGCTGGGTGACCAGTGCAGATCGGAGGAGCTGCTCTCATCTTGGTGTTTGGGAAGAATAATGCTGACTGGATGATTCTCTTTTACTTAAGCACAAGATAATGATTTTTGAAATCTTTCTAATTTACTAGAGAGAGGGGGGAAAAATAACCTCACTTGTTCAGTGCCTGCAGAAACCTCAGTGCCTGCCGCTGTACAGGCCGTTTCCCACCAGCAGTTTGCCAGTGCTCCTTTCTTAGCTGACTCGCTGATTGTTTCCCTTATGGCTGGTGATATCCCTCCTTTCCTGCGCCCTTGAATTCAACTTGCCTGAAGAACAGAACACTCCAGTGACGCATCAGCTCTCTGAAGTGATCATCACAACATAGGTGGTTTTTTTTTGTTGTTGTTGTTTTTTTTTGCAACATGCTTGCTGAGGACTGATGAAGCTGTTGTGTGGCATCCTTTGTGTTGGAGCAAAGAGAACCTACTGGCTTCTAATTGTTTCTTGGCTTGATGTGCCTCTTAATTACAGGATCACCAGTTTGTTCCTGCTGTTCTCTGATTTTAAGTTGCCAGCTGCACAGCAGCGTTACCTCGCGTTGAGTTCACTTGTCCGACAGCTGCGTTACCCAGTCCGTCTGCTACCTGCAGCCATGAAGCACAACTCACAGCCAGCTTACTTGTGAATCAGGAATGTGAATGGGGACTCTGTATCTGGGGAAACATAACCCCATCTACCTCAACCACTGACTCAAGGCCTTGCCCAGAGGAACACTCCACGTTCAGAACAGTCCTGTTCCTCCTCTCTCCTAGGGAAACAGTTGATTTTTGGGAAACAGTTCAACAGGTCACCGCCCTGTCTTATAGGGCGGCACTTTCTGCTTCACCAGCCTCGTCTGATAATGGATGGCAGGGAGCAGTGGAATTCTTCTCTAATCTCTGAAAAGCTGCTGGTTTTTGCTTCCTTTTGGTATGTCGCAGTGGCTGAATGATCTCTGCTCACGTGTGGTGGAAGTTTGCGGTTGACTTTACCTCGTTAACAATAAATTGCTTTGTTTCGTTCTGGGCTGTGGATTTCCTTGTTTAGCTACAGACAGGTACGTGCAGTTGTTACTCCTATTGCCATCCTCATTTGTGGCTTAGTTCAAGGAACTGGGGTGTTTGGAAAAGGTGGACCCAGTCCGCCTTCAGCAGCTCAGTGGTGGCTGCTGACCACAGGTGTGATGGACTGCGGTGCAGGTTGGCCATAGATAAATTCACATAAATTTATTTTTCTCCTGTCTGCAGTAATACTTAAAATGGTTGTGCCTTGTGATGACACAATGTTTCTACAAACCAAGCTATCCTGAAAAAGGATGTTGGGATTTCCACCTAGAGAAGTGGCTTTGTTGTTCCACTTTTGGCTGAAGTGCATCACTCGCTTGAATAAGTTCTGCTTCCACAGAATGCCTGCAGGCAGTGGCCCAAATGTCCCCTAGCAACTGAGGGGTCCGTCTGCCATGGCGAGAGGAGGGGGGCTCAGCCACACCTTGCATCTTGGGTGTTTTCTAGAGCTGCATCCCACCGCCTGCTCTCAGGCACGCGCGTCTGTGAGTCTTGCACCTCTGTGGCAGTCCCGTCTGGTTTGTCGGTACCCTCCGTTTAACTTCTCACAGGAAGTTGAGAACAAAAAGTGACCACCAAGCAGAGCCTTAAATAGGAGAGCTGAAACCAAAGGGTGCTGTGCTTTAAACGTCTTGCACGCACAGCCTCAAGGAGATGTAGGGTCTGATTAATTCAGAGACTCCAGATAAGTCACCAAAGAACTCTTAGTGCAGAGGCCAAGCAGACGACCCCAAACCACACTGGGTGAGTGTTCTTTTTGCTATAAAACCTGTTTGGTTTTGATGCTTGTTTTATTTTTCCTTCATGAGAAGAAAATTAGTGAGTCACGCAAGTCCGTGGAATTCAGATCCCATGTGCAGAGGTAGGGAAACGCGCAGGCAGTATGGCACCTGCGTATTTCTTCTTCAGTCTGTTTAGTGGCAGCAGTTATCCTTCGAGAGGGTTTGGCTGTGTCAGCGCCGTGCTCTGACAGCCTGGGTGGGTGGACCAGAGCCTCAGCAACAGAGGACTACTGAAGGTCTGAGTGTACATATCCCAGCACGCAGGCTTCTGTGTGCTGAGGGCTTATTTTAGCTGGGTCCTGTTTCTTCTCTTGGACGAGGGTGGCCCCAGGAAGGTGTAGCTGCAGCTGAACGTGTAGGCGAGGAGAGCAGGATGCCCTGACCTGCTGCGCTGCACCACGCTGCACCAGCGCGTCTTTGGAGCTGTTTGTAGGTCGTGCGTGCACAAGTTGCACTGCAAACTGTGTCATGGCAGGCATGCAAACAGCGTGCCCAAACCACAGCTTGCTCCCCTCCACCTCCACAAAGCCGAGCCCCCGGGCGGGCCGTGGTTTTCGAAAGGCACGTCTGACATCTGAGAGAGCCACGGGAGGCTTGCTGCCGTTTTCAGGAGTTTGCTTGTGGAAGGGGAGGACGGTGAAAGGCTGAGGCCGTTTTTCATCACCAGCCATACGCAGCTTCCAGCGCTGGCTGGAAGCCTTCGGGACATTTTCCCAGCTGTGGGGTCTGTTCTGGCTGCGGGGAGCCCACACTGTAGGAAGGAGGCACCAACGGTGTTTAGAGAGACGTGCAGCAGGTCGAACCGTGCGGAGTGACCAGGCGTGGCCCTGCCTGGGCAGACCCCGAGAGGTTCCAGCAGGACTTGTCACCGTGTGCAGCGCTTTGAGGCATGGAGGAGATTTCTAGGGTAAGGAGTCTGTGTGTTTAGGATTTGTGTCCAGCCTTCTCTGAGTCTGTAGGAGAAAAACCACCGGAAAGGTGCACTAGTTAGGGGAAATGCAAAGATGCTTCAGGCTGAGCCCTCCCCCAGTCTCGGTTTTCCTCTCCAGGGCTCAGAGCACTCTCAGACCAGTCACAGCTGACATCTGTGTTTCACTGAATGTCAGGCTCCCAGCTGGGGCAGTGGCTGGCTCTGAGAAGCCGAACACTCAGGGGAGCAAAGATCGTGTCCCTCTGAAGAACTGGAGGAAGCCTTCTACTGGCCTCGGGGTCCAGCTCAGCTGCAAGCAGTTGGCGTCCTGCGTGTGTCCCCTCTGCTGCTCTCTGGAATAAGATGAAGGCGTTGCTGAGCCTGATCCTGCTGCTGACATTGCTGGGTAAGCATTAAGCCACCGTGGCGGTTTTGTCTCTCCCTGCCTTTGCTGAAGGACCCATTGCTTCCTCTCCATCTGCTGTGAGAACCGCCTGGAGCTTTGCAGGCAATGCAGGGCTGGGAGCAGCGAGCACGCCGGTAACTCCGCTGGTGTCTGTGGCTGCATGTTCCCTTCCTGCGCACACGTAGGCCTGGAATTGTCACGGCATCCCTGTGCGGAGGCCTGTACTTTACCAGGCTTTGGAAGAAGTAGAACTGCTTTGCCGAGTCTAAACACAGGGTTTCCAAGCTATTGATTTTGGCTCTGCCCAAGGCAACTGTCTCCCTTGGTCTCCTCTGCTGACAAATAATCTTCGTGTTTGCCTCCGCAGCTGGTCAAGCCCAAAAGAAACCTGTTTGGGAAGCTGTGGCACCCTGTGTTCATTGTTTATGGGGCACCAGACAAGAATTTGGTGCTTTGCCAGGGCCCAGCCCTTGGTGGCTTGTGGAGCCACTGAGCAGTGGCTAGGCCACCAGGAGAAATGCTCCTGCCTGAGCAGCTCCTGCTGCATCAACTCACCCTTCCCCTGAAAAACAAGCGCTAGAGGTCAGCTGCCGTGAGATTCTTGCTGCGTTCTGCCAGTGCTGCTTCTCTCCCTCCCGTGCAGACGGCAGTGCTTCCCTGGCATGGCATTTCCCGTGGCTCTGCCCTGCTTTTCAGCCAGGCTGGTGCCTCGCTCTTTGCCATTTTGACCTCACAGACTTTGGGGCACGCAGGCTTTCTCTTGACAAACTTCAGGGCCTTTTCTGCCCCATTCCACGCTTTGTAGCCCTCCATGGCAGCAGCTGCTTCACGCTGGTTTTGTCAGCCCTGTGCTTTGACGTTGCTCTGTTTGTTTTTGTTTGGTTTTGTTTTGTGCTGCCCGCCTTCTCTAGAAACCCTTAGTGGTAGTATGTGGCCAGACACGTCCAAGCCCAGGTCAGGAGCCTGTGAGCAAGAGGCAAGGAAGCCAGATGGGCAGGTTGTGAAAGGACGAACTGGGATTCATGTGAAGGGGTTGAATTGCCTCTGGCCTGGCGTAGATGAGCGTGACACTGGTTCTCCCAGCCAGTGACTCACAGGAGCCACCGTGCAGGAGCCTTCGGCTCCGAGACGCAGAGGGCTGGGGTTGAGCCACGAGTCCCGAGGTGCCTTCCCCACTTCCCTTCCGTGCGGCTTCAGTGAGCGCAGAGCCCTGGGTGACCTGCGGCCGGGAGGATGTGCTGCCCCGCATCCCCGGCACGCCGAAAGCAGGGCTCAGGGAGGGGCTTTGTGCGCAGGGGAAGCAGGGCCGCCCCGCTGCACCCCAGACTGCTCCGTGCCATTAGCCCCAGGCTCGTCCAGAGAGGAGACACCTATGGGGACAGGCAGGCTGCACCTGGCCGTGCTCCCCGGGCTCACCCTGCTGTCCCTGTGCCTGGCAGAGCGTTGCGGCGGCTCGGCTGGCTGGGTGCTCATGGAGCCTTGGCTTCAAGCCAGCGCCGGGGACTCTGTCCTGCTGCGGTGCCTCTTCCGAGAGCCGTCGGCCACGGGCTGGATGATGACCAAGGTGGACTGGGTGCACGTGCCAGGAGCCGGCACGCAGGAGGTGGGTTGGGACAAGGGGTGGGCATGGGGCAGGTGGCAGGGGAGGGGGAGGGAGGCAGCTCCACTGCTCGCGGGTGCCCTGGGCACTGCAGGGGGAGGGTTCCCCAGCCGCACGCCTCCGCAGCCCCACGTTGCTAGGAACTGTGGCGCTCGGTGCTGCGTCCTGGGGCTTTCCGGGGAGATGTAAGAGCGAGCCAGGCTCTTGTGTGCAGTGAGCGCTGCACAGCGGAAGGGAGAGGCTGCAGGCCCTGCTGTCGAGCAGGGAACACGCAGGGCAGCGCCCTGTGTTCTGGGCTCTGCTCACTGGGTGCTCTCTGTGCCCTGGCAGGAGATGGTGTTTTATTACTACAGCAACTATAGCGTCCCCGTGGGCCGTTTCCGGGAGCGGGCGCAGTGGCAGGGGGACATCTCCCGCTGGGATGGCTCCATCCAGCTGCGGGACGTGCAGGTGAACGACAGCGGCAGGTACACGTGCGAGATCCGGCTGCTCCAGCACAGCAGCATCTTCAAGAACCACACGGTGCTGCACGTCAGCCCCACGGCACACAGAGGTACAGCTCCCCTCGCCTGTCACAGAGGGGCTGCAGAAGCTCTGGGAGGCTCCACACCTGCCAGCGCGGTTCTGCAGCGGTGCCGGTGTCCCCGTGGGTGCCAGCCCCTGCCTTGGTGTCTCCACAGCAGATGGAGGAGCAGCGAGCGCCCGGGGCTCCGCGGTCCCAGGACAGGCTGGCGTTTGGGCCGTGACGGTGAGCTGCAGCGCTCTGGCCATTGTGCTGGCTTTCCTGGCAGGATTCAGCCTGAGCAAGAGGTACCGACGGTCGCTTTTGGGTTTAGTGGGCTGAACAAAACACCTCCTGTGTCCCTCCTGCCGTGCTTCCCCTAACCTGCCCCAAGCAGGCTGGGGCTGCAGGAGGTGGAGGAGACAGCTCTGCTGGCTGCTCCTGCTGCCCTCTAGCGTCACCCCTTTGCACCCAAACCTGCTGGGCTCCCTGCTGCTTGCAGAGCCCGCACCCTTCTGGGTGAGGGCAGCTCTGGGCGCTGCGGCTCTGCAGGACAGAGGCAAAGTGCGGTGGGCTCCCCTGCGCCTTGGTGGCCAACATCACCTGGTGGCAGCAGCCCGGAGGGTCCCAGGAGAGGGACGCAGGGACAGGAGGAGCAGGCGATGCTTCCTGCTGGAGGTGACATTGCTGTTGCTTTCCCTCAAGGTCTGCAGCTAACACGGCCCTGGAGCAGACCAGAAACGATGGCAGCAAGGGCAAAGCCAAGGTGAGAGCTCAGGGGACCCAAGTGGAGCAGAGCACAGCTGTCCTGCCCCGGGACACCAGGCCAGAACCAAAGAGGGGCAGGGAGAGAAGGGGCGGGATGGGACACAGTGCGGCGAGGCCGACACGGTGCTGGCCAAGCATGAGGTGCTGTGGCTGTTGCACTAGTTGTATGACCGGGGTCAGAAGGCCCTCGTCTGCCTGGGGACTGCTTGGTTCCATGTGTCCCGCTCTCCCTCTCATAGGAAGAATTTTACTCCTCAGTCCCTGAAGCTGAGGTACCCAAGGCTGAGCAGGACACAGGGAAGAAGAAGAGAGCCGAGGAGACCTACATAACCATGGTGAGGAGGGAGCAGCTGCCCCGAGCTGTGGCAGGCGAGGGCAGGGGCTTCCTGCAGCTGCAGGGCTGCTGTGACCCTTGCATCACCCCCATCCAGGGTGGTGGTGCCCCTGCCCCACTCCAAGAGGCCCCAGTGCCTGCCGAGGGACTCACGCCCTGTCCCTGGCTCCTTGCAGCACCCCTCTTTCTTCCGTGAGAATGGCATCTACGTGGAGCTGGCCAGGAGGGTGATCCCGGCAGAGTGGATGGCAGAAGGCACACAGGACAACGGGCAAAGTGAGGAACCCTACAGCAGGCCCCAGGAGGAACTTTCCTGTACCCCGGAGTGGGAGAAATAGCCACGCTGGGGGCTGTAAACCCCTTAACCAGCAGATGTGTGCAAGACATCTTCGTTCCTTCAGCTGGCCACCATCACGCTGCTGTCAGCCCTTCTCCGAAGCGGTGCCGCTTCACTCTTACCTCTGTGCCAGAGCTGGCACTGGGACGTGGCCCGTCCGGGTACCTGCAGGGTGACCCAGGCAGATGGCTCCCTCTGGCTTCCTTCTTCTGGTCTCCAGAGGGGAACACGGCGGGCACAGCCTCCACTCTCCATCACTGATCCAGGTCCGTGCTGCCCCAGGACTGGAGAGGTGGAGGAGGTGCAGTGGAGCCATGCAGACGTGCCAGCGCTGTCTTCTGAAGTGAATAAAACTCAGTGAGGCCCAGGGTGTCTTCCGCCTTCCTGGCTTCCTTTCACCTCCTGCTTACCTGTGTGATGTCCAAGCGCGTCCCGTGCCCACCACCCGCAGTGATAGGTGACCTTGGTGTCCGCCCCTACCTGCAGCCCACTCCTGGGACTCACTGCCCTGGGCGGGGGGGGACCAGCAACCCCTGCTGGGCCTTCAGCGCTGCCGCCTTGGTATCTGCTGGCTCCCCTCCTGGCCCTAAATATAGATGTTTGACACCTCCAGGTGCAGAGCTGGGAGCTGGGGACCACCTCCCCGGCTCTGCTGGATGGGAGACTGCAGCACAGGCTGCTCCAGGCTGCACTCCTTGGTTTCACGTTGACACCCTACCCGTTTTTTCCTGGATGGAGAGAAGCAGTGGGATTGCAGGAGGAACCAGCACCGGAGCTGTTCTTGGGGTGCAGGGGGTTACGTGCAGCCATCGCTGCCTTGCAGTGAGGTGGGACCTGTTCCAGCAGAGCAGACCCGGCTCTGCCTGCCCAGTGTGGCTGGGAAACTGTGCTGTCTGCAGCCAGAGTTTGCTCAGCAGCTGCCTGCGTTCACCTTGGTGCTTCTCTGATGAGTTCCCCTCCTGCATCAGTGCCCTGTGCCTTCCTCCCTGAAGACCCTGTGCACAGGGACTGAGATGTGCACTGGTTCCAGGGCATCCCTCACTGTTCTCCTTGCTGATGCTGCCACAGCAAGCCTCACCATCCTGCAGCTCGAAGACCGAGTGGCTGTGTTGCTGCTGTCGCCAGCTTTGTGGTCTCCATGTGGTCTCCTTCGTGCACTGCTCTCTGCAGCCTGGATCCCTGCAGCTCAGAGTTCCTCTGCTGGTGCATGCTGCCCGGTGCTGTGCAGGAGCTGCCTCCGTGGGAACTTCTGCTCTTTCCAGGCCCCATCAGTCCCTCTGCTCTCTGCCTGGCTTTGGGAGAAGGGTTTCTGGGCTCCCTGGGTGCAGCTGAACTCTCGGGAGAGGGAACTGCCATTGAGTCCCCAGCTTCAGGTGGGGCAAAGGCGACACATCGCATGGTGCTGGGGAAATGGGGGCTGCAGGCGCTCACAGCCTTCGTGTCAGGTCTGGGCTGTGGGCACTGCTTGGGGCACCGGGCTCCCGGGGGAAGAGGAGCCCTGAGTGCTGCTTGCTTACCGAGGGGGAGTCCCAGCAGAAACCCGCACCTTGGCCATCCTGGGCAGGGTGCTGAGGGGATGCTTGGTCCCAGCAGGAGGATCTGAAGCTGCTCTGACACAGCCCACGACCAGACCCCGCAGTATGCAGCAGCAGCACGCCAGGAGCCTTTGCTTCAGTTCAGGGGAAATTTTTTCTGCCCTCCCACTTCCTCTGCAGAAATCCACCAACCACAGCATTTACTGCTTTTTTCAGTCCAGCACCGCTCCACCGGCCATATTGGGCTGTGGAAATAAAGCAGCTCTAATGTTATATGTCACCTGCAAATAACCCGGCCGTTCGAAAAAAGCAAACCACCACAATCCACACCAACACCAAGTCCTCTCCACACACAAAACTCCTTCAAAATGAGCCCGGAACCTTGGCTCCTGCAGCCCACCTTGTGCCTCACTGGCCTCAGCTTGCTGCTCTCGCTGGGTAAGTGCTGACCCGACCCCTTGCATGCACACGGCTGCCAGGGGAGAGCACCCAGGTTGGGGAGAAGCCCCCCTCCCCACATCCCGGCCCTGAGGAGCCCCTCCTGCCCCGGGGACGAGGAGCGGGCCGGTGAGAGATGCTGTGCCGCAGGGACAGGGTGGAGGTGGCCCGACGCGTGCCCTGCTGAAACCTGCAGCCAGGGTGACCTGCTTCTGGGCAGGGTGGGGGTACGCTGCGGCTGCATCTCCTCTCCAAAAGCCGTGCACCCTGCTTGCGGGAGGGTTGTCTGAGCGCAGGGCTGCGGCAGGGACGCCGGGGCGCTTCTGGCTTTGCTTGGCTGGGGTCAGCGCCCGGTGGGCTGCCGGGCGCTTTGCGGCTGTGCTGTGCTGTGCTGGGGTCGGGGTGGCAGTGGGGCATGGGGTGTGTGGGGGGGTGTGGGGGCTGCGGGCTCTGCTCTCTGCGTTTCTGCCCTGCCCTGCAGCCATGAGTGTGTGTCAGCAGGTTTGGGGCTGTATCGATTGGAAAGCAGGGATGCATCACTTCCCCAAAGTGCTGCTCAGCCTGGCCTGGAGCTGCTGGTGGGCTGCCTTGGCTTTAGGATGGAGACTGGGAAACGGAGGATAAAAAGCCCAGCAAGGTCTCTTTCAGAAACTGCGTGTAATGTTACCTCCCGAGTCCTGGGGAGCAGGGTGTAGTGTGACAGCATTTGGGAGAGCACGGAGCACCGAAGGGCACAGCCTGGATGGTCGGTCCTGGGGATTTCATTTGCCCCTCATTTTGTCTCTAGCTGCTGGGGTGCCCGGGGCAGGGCCAGCGTTGGGACCCCCATACATCAGTGCACGTGTGGGCTCCCTGCGACCCCCCCCCCCCAACCTGTGCTGTGGTCCTGCAGCGCCCGGCGCCTGTGCAAAGCTCCACAGCGCTCCTGCTGGCACCCAGCCCCCTGCAGAGCGCTGGGGCTCCTGAAGGATGCAGCACAGAGCCAAGCGCAGGCTGAGAGCCCGGGACATGGCTCAAGGGCTGGGGGGCACTCAGACTGCGAGGGGGCTCCTGGGGCAGGCAGACACCCAGATCTCTCTGCAGGATGGTTTGTAAGGGTCTGAGTTGTGCCCACGTGGCTGGGCTGGGGCAGCAAGGCTGGGACAGCCCCCGGCACTGGCTGTTGCAAGGTGATGCAAAGCCACCACGCAGGTGGCTTGGGGATGGCACCCACTCCCATCTCCCAGCCAGACCTGGGGCATGAAGAGCAGGGGCTGCCCGTGTCCCTGTCCCTGCCCCCGCGGGGTGCCGCAGCCCCCTGCAGCCCACCCCTGCCCCGTGCGCTCCTGCGGGCGCAGCCTCAGGGCCAGCGGCACGCAGCAAGCTGCTGGTGGGCGCTGGGTTCTGGGTGCTGCCTGGGGCAGCTGGAGGTTTGGGGAGCTGCAGGAGAGGGGTGGAGTGGGACACAGGGCACAGCAGCTCCTGCTGCCTGCGCGCCAGGTGAGTCCTGCCAGCCGCGCCGGGTGGTGACCCAGTTTCTGTGCCGCAGCAAGGCCAGGGTGCGGGGAATGGCTTTGTGTCCCCCCCCACCCCAGGAGAAATGGACATCTTGACCCAGCTGGAAAGCCTTGCTCGAGCCCCGTGGGCCGGGGCGGGGGGGGCATCTGCAACCCCCATCCCGCGCTGCCGTACTGCGTCCTGCTTGGAACGGAATCTGATGAGCGCAGCCATAAATTTCCCAGCGGACGTGGCGCGGAGCCCTGCACGCTGATGCTGCATCCAGCCCTTTGCATAGCGTTATCGATTCTGCAGCAGCAAAGCCTTGTTTAAGCGGCAAGGAGCGGGGATTGCGCGGAGTCAGCAGAATTTGGTGCTGGGCACCAAAACAGGGGGGCTCTGAGCCCTCCCAGCAGTGCCTGCCGCCTGCCGAGGGCTGCTGCCAGCGATGGGGCTGCCCCTGTGTGCCCCAAAGCCTGCAGCTGGTGGACTGCAGCGTGCAGAGGGGGCTGAAGGGTGCCGGGGTGAGCCCTGTGAGCAGCCTGGGGTGGGAAATGGGTGTCTGGGCCCTTTTAACTCACCTGCATCCCCCTCTTGTCTCCGTGCCTGTGGCAGCACCCGCGGGGCTGGGCATGGAGGTCATGGCCCCCCACACCATCAACGCCCTGAACGGCACCTCCGTGAAGCTCTCCTGCCTCTTCAACTCCTGCTACAAGGTGGAGAACAAGCAGTTCTCCCTCAACTGGACGTACCAGGAGTGCAAGAACTGCTCTGAGGAGCTGGTGAGTCTCCGGGGGCTGGGGGTCTGCCGAGAGGCGCTCGGGGCGTGCGCGGGGGGACGGGGCCAGGCTGCTGGGTGAGGGCTCGGGGTGCCCAGCGCCGCCTCAGCGCCTCCCCCCCGCTGCCCAGTTCCTGCAGTTCCGGACAAAGATCATGAACAAGCAGCTGGACCGCTTTGGGAACCGGGTGGAGTTCACTGGGAACCCCTCCAAGTACGACGTGTCCTTCACCCTCAACAACGTGCAGCTGGAGGACGAGGGCACCTACAACTGCTACGTCCTGAACCCCCCTGACCGGCAGCGGGGCCACGCCAGCATCAGCCTGAAGGTGCTCACCAAAGGTCAGTGCGGAGCCGTCCCCGCTGCTGGCGGCCCCCGTTGTTGCCAGGCCCCGCGCTGCCCCGGCGGGGGCTGCTGGCCCTGACGCTGCCCTGTCTCCCCAGAGCCCCCGAAGCGCGACTCGACGGTGGCTGTCATCGTGGGCGCCTCTGTGGGCGGCTTCCTGGCCGTGGTGATCCTGGTGCTGATGGTGGTGAAGTGCGTGCGCCGGAAAAAGCAGCAGAGGCTGAACACGGACGACCAGAAGACGGAGGAGGAAGGGAAGACGGACGGCGAAGGCAACCCGGAGGAGGGCACCAAATAACATGCCCTGCCCGCCCCCTTCGCCCTGTACAGTGTGACCCCTCGGTGTGCTTCCCAGAGCAAGGATTTCTGTCTCCCCAGAGCATCCCTCCTGCCACCTGCACAGCCAACCCACCCGGAGCAGGGCACGGAGCGGAGAGGCCCTGAGCCCGGCCGCAACTGCCATTGGGGCTGAGGGTGGGCTGGGGTCTCTGCCCCGCGGTCAGCCTGGGACCAGCTTGTCCCTGCTCCACTGGACACAGCCTGGAGCTGGGAGAGGAGCTGGGGACGGGGAGGCAGAGGGAGGGACAGCGGCGATGTCCCCAGCCCATCCCCGAGGGCTGCCCGCACCAAACGGCCCAAGGACAGCCCTCAGCCCAGGCGCTGCTGGCTCTCGGAGCAGCCGATGGCTCCCGTGTGTAATGGACGTACCCTTGTGCCCCTCGGGCTGTATTTGGGCCTGAGCATCTCAGCCAGAGGTGTTAGGCTGATTTTTTTGCGCGTGTGTTTACTTCTCAGGAAGGTGACTCTAATGGAAGGTGTTCTGCTGATGCGCCAAACCGCGGCGGCAGGGAGGAGGAGGAGCGCTTGCTGGGAGGGACTGGGTACTGCGCGGCCGCAGGTGGGATGGCTCTGTCACCCCACTCCCCGTGACCCTGAGCTGCCTCTCCCGGCCTCCTGAGGGGCCCTGCACAACTCGTAACTGCCACGGCCACGCACTGCCAGCCGCGGGCCCCCCCCAGACCCACTGCCCAGCTCCTGCCCTGCTTGCAGCAAGCCCCTGCCCTCCTGTGCCTGCGTCCGGAGGCTCAGGACCTGGCAGGGGACCGGTGCCAGCAGGGACAGCGAGAGGTGGCCTGGAGATGTGTCCCTTGCTGCACTGTGCCCTGCTGCTCCTTGTCCCACCACAGCTGGGACGTGCCCTGCTCTGCCCCAAACACCCCCGGCCAGCCCCAGCCTGGGGCGAGCCCACGCTGCCTGCACCCACGCACACCACTTCGCTTTCCCGCTCGGCTGCGAGCGGTTTTTGGGGCCACCTCCGGCTGAGGCCGGGCTGTGAGCATCTCCCAGGCACTCAGCTTGTGGCCAGGGCCCATGTCTGCCTTCGTTTCATTCACGCACTTGGATTGCAGCTTGCCAACGTGTCTGTATGTACATAGCTGTACACAACGGAGAGTCTCTACAAATATCTATATATATATGTACAGGAGGCGCTGCTGTCGGCCATGGCTGCGCTTTGGGTTTGCGCCTTCCAGTGTTTTTTTTTCTTTTTTTTTTTTTTTTTTTTTCCAAGC
>VXAV01003166.1:132338-147264 GCA_013399715.1 Alectura lathami
GGCAGTGCCTGGGGGGGGGGCTGCAGGGCTGGGAGCCCCCACCCCGACCTGAGGCCCCTCCACCCCTTCTGCCCGGCAGTGGAGAAGACGGACAACACGGTGACGCTAATCATCGTGGGCGTCGTGGGGGGGCTCATCGGCCTCCTCATCCTCTTCATGCTCGTCAAGAGAGTCGTCCTCTTCATCATCAAGAAGACGCAGGATGGGAANGCTGCCGTGTGCTCTCCCCAGGAAGGAGTGCCTCGTCAGCTCCTCGGGCAACGACAACACCGAGAACGGCCTGGCAGGCTCCAAGGCGGAACAGAAAGCCCCCCCGAAGGCATGAAGCAGCCCCCAGCCCCAGCCTGCGGGAAAGCAGGACAGGGGGGAGCCTCTCCCTTTTGTTTTTTTTCCAAACTGCCGATGCTCGAGACATGTTTCTATTACACCCGTGCCTGCAACCTGCACTGCTTCTCGGAAAAGACTTCAGCTGCCGCGGGGACGGGGAGCTGTTTGTGGACTGGGTGGAGCGAGCCGCCCGCCCTGCCCTGCACCGAGGCGAGAGGGGACGGGTGGGTGCTGTGCCGTGGGTGCCATGCCGTGGGTGCTATGCTGTGGGTGCTGTGCTGTGGGTGCAATTCTGTGGGTGCTGTGCCATGGAGATGCAGGGCAGGGGGCGGCCGGTGGTCCCAGAGTGCCTCGGGGTAGGAGTGCCATGAGCTCGGGGTGTCTCATTTAGTGCTGGTGATGCTGAGCCTGGCGTGGGCGGTTTGTGGTGCACGAAGCTTGGAGCCTGCGTGGGTCTGGCTTGCAGAGCATGGATCAGGGGAAAGAGGGGCTGCAGGACAGGCTGGGCTGCAGCCCCTCAGCTGGCACATGGCAGGGGCTGCTCCCCCCAGCCGCTCCCCAGGTTTGTGCAGGTTCTGTCCTTACTCAGCATCCCCTCGTTGGAAGGCGGTGATGCTCTCAGTGCTGGCTTGCCAAGGCTTAGCTCGTTGTGCGGGTGTTGTTGTATCAGGCTGCAGTGGGAAAATGGCTGAGTGCATCTCCCTTTCCCCTGAAGAAAACTGTTTGGGGAGCACGGTCGGGTTCTACAAGAGGAGCTGGGCCAGGGCAGCCCATCCTGCTCCTGGTCCTTCCGCTAGCTGGCGTGGTGACCCTGGAACCTTGCCGTGCCTCAGTTTCCCCATCTGTGAAACAGGGATATCAGCTCTGCTCTGCCTCACAGGCACTGCTGTGAGGCTGCTTTGGCTAATGTTTGTAAAGTGCATCAGGATCCCTGGGTGAGGGGTGCTGCTGAAAGCTGGAGGGTCCCTGTGGAGGGTCCTGGCAGTAGGGGCTCAGGCACAGAGCCGCTGGTGTTGGGGAGCTGTGGGCACCTGCCTGCTGCCCTGTGCAGGGGGCCCCAAAAAGCTGGAAGTGGACGTGAAGCATGAAGGGCATGAGTTAATCCTACGACTGCAGTGGATGTGTCCTTTAAGGCACGACCTCTTCCCTGCCCCTTTCCCCCTCATTTGTGGGTATGCACTAGTGAGGCTGTAGGGCAGGCTGCTCCCATGCCCCTTTCTCAGGAGGAGCTCGGTGGAGGCTTCGCACCCGGATGGAGGTGGGTGAGGAGCTGGTGGCAAAGCAGAGGAGGAAAGTTTTGGTGCTGCAGCTGCAGGACGCCTGCTGGGGCCAGCCGTGCTGCGGGATGGGGTGCGTGGGGATGTGGTCCTATGCAGGTCTCCTTGGCTGCTGGCTGCATGGGCAGGTGGGAGCCAGACCCAGGGTCCTGGTCCCCCTCTGCCCCACGGGACCCTCGGGTGAACCACTGGACTTCGCTGTGCTTCACTTTCCCCACCTGCAAAACGGGGCCAGCAGCCCTGAGCTGCCTCCCAGGAGCTGCGGGGCTCCCTGCTTTGCTCCGAGGTCCCTGGGCACACTGCGAATGCCAAGAGTTATTGAGGCACCCTTGACACGCATGCGAGCTGGAGGCACGAGATGTCCCCGCCACCCCCAGGACCCCGGCCCTCTCCTGCAGCAAACCCCCTGGGGGGCGGATGGTGAGGGGAGAAGGGATTTTTTTAATGAACTCTTTTTAGCTGTCCTGACCTGTCAGCCTTTTTAGATGGCATTGGGACACAGTTCCACTTACCACGGGATATGCAATGCTGCACTGTGCATGGATTACTCCTCTGGCTTGACGGAAAACATCAAAATAAGCGGTGTCTGGAGTGCAGCTCTTACCTATATGCCTCGGTGTGTGGTGCTGTGCATGGCACAGGCTGGGGGAGGGATGGGCTGGGGAGCCCCGCGGGATCCCCTCCACCCGGGGGCTCTTGTGGGGTCTGCAGGGCTCTTCTGGGGCGAAGGTGCTGCCCGAGATGTGAGCTGTGACAGACACCTGTGTACAAGCATATACAGATTCCTGTAGGAGATACCTGCAAATAAACACAGGGTGTGTACCACGCGCTGCGTGATGACTTAGAACACCTTTTTGCACTGTAGAGGTTTGGCTAGCTTTGCCTTGAGTGAAATAAAGTTTAAGTTTGCTAGGGAAAGTCGCTGGTTTGGACTGCGGTGGTGTTCATCTGGGCTGGCGTCAGCTCTGCCAGCAGCCGGGCTGCGTTTCCCCCGTGTGCTGCATGAGCTGCAGCCGCTCGTGGCACCCCGGGAAGCGAATTGACGGACGGGGCCGGTAGCTTGCAGCAGCCTCGGGTTGGTGCAGTGCTCTGCAGTCATGCTTGCCTTTCCCGGCGTTTGGCTGGGACCATCCTGCACCCAGCATCACGGGGCTGTCACTGCCGTCACCTGGCCCGCAGGGCTTGAGGCCCTGCTTACTTTAAGAAATAAGCCGACCTGCAGCCCTGCCAGGCTGCTCCTGAGCAGGGATGGGGAAGGAGCACCAGCACAGCACAAGGGGTTGCAAAATAGCCCTGCGAGCAGGAGGGACAAAGCCTTCAGAGTCAGTACGAAAAAAAAAACAACACTTTCTTTTAATGGGGATAACTCGACAGCACAAACGTCATCATTTATCTCTGTAAAACACTAATGAGCAAACAGCAGCTTAGACCCTGACACCGCAGGATCAGCACAGGGCAATAAATTAACCTCCCTCCGGAAGGGAGTTGAGCCGGCCGCATTCCGTGGTGGTTTCGGTAGCCCGAGCTGCCCTTTGCCTCCTCGGCCGGCCCCTGCTGCAGCTGCCGGCGGGGGCTCGGGGGCTCCACTGCCTCCGGCACCATCGGATTTCTCTCCCAACTGCTGCTGAGCCAAGAACCTAGCACAAGGGGATGGGAGAGGCACAGGGGAGCTGTCCTGGTGGGTCTCAGAGCTCCGACTGCAAGGGAAGAGAGGAGAGGAGGAGTCGCAAAGGGAAGCCACGGCAGAGCTGCGTCCTTAAGGTGCGAAGGGCACTGACCCTGCGGACGGCGTAGATCCAGCCGAGGTAGGCTCGGACGTTGGTGTAGACGCCGGGCATGCTGGGGGTGCCGCAGCCCTGGCCCCAGCTGACGATGCCCACCACCTGCCAGTGCCCGCCGGCGTACAGCAAGGGCCCGCCGCTGTCCCCCTGCCGAGGGCGAACACCAGTGGTCGGGGATGCGGAGCTCTGTCTGCCCCGGGGCTTGGTTCCCGGGCGGTGGGAAAGCACCAGGGAAACCCAACGCTGTCAGTCCCACATCACTCGGGGCGTGCATCTCTTCCACGGGGCTGTTTCACCGGCAGGCACGGAGCCACCTGCCCCGGTTCTGGACCAGGCACCCCATGGCAGGGGGATGCCCGGTGCCACCCTCACCTGGCAGGTGTCCGCCCCGCCCTGCGACAGGCCAGCGCACAGCATCTTCTGCGTCACCTCCCCGTGGTACGCCGCCAGGTTGCAGCTCTGCCTGCTGATCAGCCTGACCTCCGCCTGCTGCAGGGTCTCCGACAGTTTGCCTGCGTGCAGCAAAAGGGGCGGCTGCTCGGCGGTGCCCCCAGCAGCCCCCGCAGGGCGGGGAGCAGCAGGAAGGGCTGGCTGGGGGCTGCTCACCTTGATGCTCCGTGTAGCCCCAGCCTATCACCCACAGCGAGGTGCCTGGTGCCAGCTCCTCGTCGAAGTAGGGCAGGCAGATGGGCCTGGTGCTGTCTGCAGGGCACGGTGCAGGAGGTGCTGGGGAGCGGGGTGTGGTGTGCGCCCCGTGCAGCCGGCACAGCCTAAGCTCTGCATGCCCCCATCCCCACCCCCAGCACCCCGTGCGTGGGAACCTGGGATCCTGGGTGCTTACGCAGCCAGGTGCAGGGTGCTAAGGGCAGGTGCTAAGGAGACGCGTGCCACGTCTCACCTGAGATGTGCACGGGGGTTTGCAGCTTCACCAGGGCGATGTCATTGTCCCTGGGAGTTGCCGGCGTCACCTTGGCCAGGAAGACCTTCTCCACGGTGAGGGTGATGGAGCCCGAGAGGAGGTCAGAGCCGGCTTTCACACGCCAGCTCTGGATGATGGGATTGTTCCTGCACACGGACATGCTGTTGCTGCTCCTGTCGTTCCCCCAGTGACTGTTGCAGGCAGCACGGCCCTGACCGCTCGCTGCTCAGCATCCCTCAGCCGCGTCGGACCAGGAGCACGAAGCACGGGCAAGTCAGCCAGGGGACACTTCAGCATCACGCTGCTCAAACCTAACGCCAGAGGGACCCAGCCCAAGCAGCCACCCAGCCCCGCTGCAGCTGGGCGGTGCAGGCTCACCTGAAGCAGTGCGCAGCGGTGAGGATCCAGCCGGGGTCGATGATGCTGCCGCCGCAGATGTGCTCCCCGCGATACTGCAGGCTGACCTGCCACGGCCAGGCCTCGATGGCCGCTGGCCTCCCGCCCAGCACGCGCGGCGTCCGCACGCTCTCCCCGCAACCTTCGCCAGGAGCCGGGGCAGAGCAAGATGTGAGCTCGCGCAGCATCGCCCGCATGGAGGCTGCCATGGCCCGGCACCACGCCCCGCGTGAAGCTGCTGTGCCACCCCTCGGTGGCACGCTCGACACACCCCCTTTTGTTCCCTGTTTGCACATCGTCCCCAGGCTTGCCCAAATCTGTTCACCCCATTGTTTCCTTCTCCAGCCCACCAACGGGGTTTGTTTAATCAAGGTTATCCATCAGTAAAGCAAAGCCATCCGGGCAGCTGGTTAAGCCTCTCTCAGATCTTTCGGTTCTGGGGGGTTTACAGCAGCTTAGCAAGGGGGGCACCACTTAAATCTAAGATTTCTGGGAGCAGGGAAAGGCTGGGACTAGGGCCAGAGCTGAGCTCTCATGGCTGCAGCACATGGGGCCGTGCCAGGAGCAGCACAAAGCCCTGCATGCCCGCAAGGTGCAGACATGTCCCCATACTTACTGGAACAAAAGAGTGCAACAACTGATCCAGAGAGGCATTTCCTAGAAGAGGGAGGAATCGGGCTGGGTCGGGTGCAGGAGCGGCTCCGGCTCGGCGCCGGGCAGGCTCCCACGGGCGGCACTCACCTGCCCGGCTCGGGCACCTGCAGGCGGCCATCGCTCAGCACGAGCTCGCGGGGAGGCAGCGGCTGCCCTGCGCCTGCCTCCACCGTCCGGAAGGTCGGCGTGCTGGAAGAGGTGGGCACGGGTTGGGGCGAAGCCAGGGGGGTTGGCTCAGGCTGAGCCAAAGATGGTGTTACCCCGTTCTAAAGATTTAGGGACTGAGGCCTAAATATCTGCTTGTGGCCCCAGCAAAGAGCTGGCGAGACGGAGAGGGAGCAAGAGCTTAGGAAGGGGGTGGGAACCCTGTGCAACGACCAGAGGAAAAGGGGTGGGGGCAGAGGGAAAGAGGCTTTGGGAGCTGGGCATGGTGGGGACAGAGCGGGGGCGCTGGGGCACGGCACTGTTCTTACCTGGGGAGCTGCCAGGCTCCCAGCACAGGGCACACGGAGTGCCCTGCGTGCTGGGGATGGGCCGAGCCCATTAGTGCGGAGCTCTGAGTGCTTGGTAGGTAAACAAAGGCCCACTCCAAGAGGCTTTTATGGGAGAGGGATAGATAGGGAAGGTGAGAGAGGTGTGGAGAAAACAGCCCCGTACCTGCTGTAGCCCATTTCCTTGCAGGCTGCTTTCGCCAGCTCCAGGTTGAAGTGGTCGGGGCAGACGCAGGACCAGGTTCCCGTGTTCCTGTTAAGCACCTGCAGGATCGATCTGTCCTTGGAAACACGGGCTGCGGGGAGGCACGAGGTCGCCTTTGTCCTTGGTGACCCTTGGCAGGCAGGGGCTCGCGGCAGCAGCGGGTGCCCGGGACTCACCGCCCGCCTGCGGCCCCTCGGGGACCTGCTGGGGACAGCCGGCCTCGTCCTCGCCGTGCAGGCAGTCCATCTCCCCGTTGCAGAGCTCCTTCAGCGGCACCAGCTTCAAGGGCTGTTTGCAGATGAAGTAGTGGTTGTCCAGGTAAACCTTGACTAGGGGGAAACGGGGAGCTCAGCTCGGGGCTGGGGGCTCTGTGGAACGGTGGCACAGCCGGTCCCAGCCAAGTCCTGGGTCCAGCAGGAGCAGACGCAGAGGGGAGCAGGAGCCGCACCCAGGAGCCCAATCGCAGCCAGGCAGGCGAGGAGGAGCACGGTCACCAGGACGGGGACGCCGATCCGCTTGAAGCGTCGCCGTGCCGCGGAGTCTTTGCGCCTCGTGTCGGGTTCTGCAACACAGAGCGGGGCTCCCTGCACTGCCAGCCCCGCCTGGCTGCCCCCGCAGCACCCCTGCCCCCGCGGGCATTACCTCTGCCGTTCAGCCGCTCGGAGGCTGGGTCCTGCAAAGCAGAAGGGAAAAGCAGTCAGCGAGCTGAAACAGCAGGAAAAAGCTGCTGGCAGGCGGCAGGGTCTGTAGGCACACGGCCAGCTCTCCCCATCGTGGCTGCCGTGCCGAGTGCTAGGCTGAGGGTGCCCGGAGGGCCACGGACGCGCTGTGCTGCGCAGCCACAGGGGCTGCCGGGTATTTGGCTCGCTCGAGGCCCGTGGCAGGGTTAGCTGGGAACTGCCCCAGCTTGCAGCCGGGGTTGCTGGAGAGACCATGAGGAGGGAGGCAGCGATGGGAGGAAGCCGTGTCCCGGTGCAGCATCACCCCGGGCGAGTGGCTGTGGTGTTCCTCAGGACATCACCCGCACAGTTCCAGTAACAGGCTGTTCACGTCATCGATTTATTGTCCTAATGCATCACAGGCTTAAAATTTCAGGCATTATGAGAGAAGCACTTCCTGATGCACCAAGAAAGGCTGAGTCAAAACGCGAGTGCCTGCCAGGCTGTGCCACCCGGGCATGTCACGACGGGGTTATGGTCCTCAGCTGGCCCAGTGCGGGGTCAGAAGTTGAGTGCTACACTGGGCAGGGCTGCTGCACCCCTGCAGGGCTGGTGGAGCTGCTGGAGAAAGCAGCCCAGCCCATGGGAACGATGCTCTCGGGTGGGCAGGGAGGGCTGTGCCGCTGCTAGGAGACGTGGCAAACAGCGCCGGAGCAAGCGATGGGTACGGCGCTGATCCTGCTCGAGCTCCTCAAGGCTGTTTTCCTGGGCGATAGCTCCCCGTGAGAGATGCCTGGCTGCAGGAGGAGAGGTCCCGCGAGCTGCTCCAGCCACCCACTGCTGAGGGAGCAGCCCCGGTCTCGGCAGGGACATTGGCGAGGGGCTGAGACCAGAGCCCTGCTGGGGAGGGTTCGGGCGGACACGTCTCCTGCTCTGCGTCACATCCGTGTTTGTGCCATGCTGCTCACAGCTGCGTGCTCTGGAAGCACGCTCCTGCCCTTCAGATGCTGTGGGGATCAGCACGCTCGCATTTCGTTTTAGTGCCCTTGTAGCCCAAAGACCATTTCCTTGGCTGCCGCTTCTGGTCTCCACCACGACAGGTAAGATTGGACTTTTTTGCAGGGCCTGCACGCGGCATGAATACAGGTAAAGGAGATTGAAACCGCTGCAATAACCCCACAGACCCAGGAGCAGAACTTGGGAGTCTGGGGTTCAGAAGCTCCTCAGGTTTCGGGGCAGCGCTTTCTCCTGGTAGAGACTGCATTCATTTTCCATCCTCCTGTGGAGCCAGCCGGGGCGTGCAGGGCTGGTCCCTCCTGGGATGAGCCAGATAATGGGATGCTAACGGCTGCCTGTGGGAACGGTTCCAAGGCCCTGGATTCTGAGGGGCACCAGGAGGCGAAGGGACAATGCTGAGGTGCTGTGGCCTGACGAAGGCATTGTCCAGCGATGATCCACATTTTGTGTATTCCCTTCAGTCCACGGGCCTCCTCACTTCAAAATGGATTCACAGCCTGGAGTTGCCCAGGTGGCCGCCTTTGCAAGAGCACCCACTTGCTCTCAAAGCCACTCTAAAAGCAAGAGCTGCACTGGTTAAATTCAAAGCACGAGCCGTGCCAGCTCCTGCGTGGAGTGTAGGCACCTGATTTCCTTGGGAACTCATTGCTACCGTAACTAATTGCGCTCCCATGCCTCATTGTCTGGAAAAAAAACATTAACGCAGCTATGGCCAGCCTGCCTCATCCACGCAGGGACAAAAAGCAGCGCAGGAGCCACGGGCTCCTGGAGGAGCTGCTGCACCCGCTGCCGAGCAGGGTGCGTTCGGCTGTGCTGCTCGCCATGCCGTGGGGCTTCTAGGGACAGCCGAGCACTGCGTGTACCCCACAGCAAGTGCTGGCGGGCGGTGAAACCCTCCCTGCCCAGGCAGCAGCGGTTTCTCCAAGCTGGGGCTGCCTCTTCGCCCATGCATTGCTGGTGCCTGCACGAACCCTTCCCAACAGCAGGGCTGCTGCATGCAGGCAGCGGGCACCGAGGGGAGCAGCGGGTGCTCGGAGAAGGGCTGGGGCTGGGGAGCAGAGCAGCAGAGCACTCACCATGTTCCTCCAGCTGCCGGGGGGTCTTCTGCCTGCAGAAACCCGGTGAAAATCCCAGGCACCAGGAGGCTGCGGGTGCCCACGGCCCCGCGCTGCTCCCACCACCCCGCTCCGTGCCGCTCTGTCCGCGCTGCGCTGCCACTGGGGCAGGACCGCCCCAGCACTCCTTAAAACCCACAAGAGGAGTTGTGAAACAGGAATTATGATTTGTATTGTAATATAACACCGGTCTATCAGCAGCACCATCACCTGCAGTAATCTCCTGGGGTTCTGCCGCTGGGGTGACTCACTGTCACAAAATAACTTATCGGGAGTGAACTGACTGACAGAGCAGGATTTTTTCATGCTCCTCTACTGATGATGAGAGGAACCACAGCCTTCCCGCTCCTTGACCATCCCTTCCGCATTGTACCAGGCTGTTTTCAGACAGAGATGCTAGTAGGTGGAGGAGGAAAGGAGAAGAGTTTATGCATGAGGTTACTGGGCCATCTGTGCCACTGTCTCTGGGGTCACTCGGTGTGAGCGTGCCTGCAGCACCGTCGTGACACGGGCAGGGAGATGCAGTGCTGGGAGGTGGCGTGCAGGGCAGCAGCAGCTCAGAGGGCACAGGCAATGCCCTGGGCTGGCTGCAGGGACTGGCTGCCGTGGTCCAGGGGCTGTAACAGCAGAGCCCCAGCAGGTGGATGCAGCAGAGGTTAGCAGGTGGCTCCCCGAGACTCCTTGCCCTCTGGGACAAACGGATGCTGGTGGGTGGGCATGCCTTTCTGCAAGCTTGGTGGAGCTGCTGCCCTGCGCTGGTTGGGCTTGCACCAGCAGGTGCCTGGGGAAAAAGGCAGGCGCTCGGGTTTCGGTGCAGGAGCTGCTCCAGCTGCCTGGAGGCTGGTGCAAGGAGAGGGCTGGGGTCAGGGAGTGTGCAGCTTGCTGCCTGGGCTGCCTGGAGAGACGGGACCTGTGCGGCGTCATGGTGGAAGTGGTGGGTGTGCAGGATTTGACAAGCAACTAATTGCCTCTCGTCTTTTTATAATCAAGCTTTCCCAACAGGGGAAAGCCACTGCTGCCAGCTGAGAGCACTGTGCCAGCAGACGGCTGCAGCCCCTGGCCGGAGACGTGCCCCCTCCCTGTGCCAGACCCCCCAACACCAGGACCCTGCCTGCTCTGGGGACAGGCAGCAGCACACAGCTGTATCCTGACGAGGGATCCTGGCATCCACACACAGGTAAGGGATGCCTCTCCTGCTCTCACTGGTGGGAATCTGGCCCCCTCGGGGTGCATGGGGACCTGGGCAGGCTGCTGTAAGCAAAGGTCCGGTGGGTTATAAGACGCAGTGTGATGGAGTGTGCTCTCCTGCTCATTCTGGGCCCCTTGCCCATTGTCAGGGACCAAACTGTGACTTAAAAGTGAAAGCATCTCAAGAGGTGGGTGCTGCTGGGGCAGCAGAGAGCAGGCAGACGCTCTGGAGCAAACTCAGTTCCACGTGCACAGCTGCCGCCCCGTGCCCCACTATGGAGAGCCTCTAGCAGCATGAAGCTGCCTCCCAGAGCACCCCAGTGCCCGGTGCTGGCCCCGTGAGCATCCATGGGGCAGGAGGTGGCACCACGGGGAGTGGCTCTTCCACTTCTGAGGTTAAGTGAAGGCTTTGAGGAAGCAGCTGAGGTTTGCAGATGTTATGTCACAGCCACAAGCGCCTGCACAGCTTTGCTTCCTGAAGCTTTCCTACCCCAGCTGCCCTTCCCCAAACTCTTCCGTGCGCAGCCCTGGGGTGACGTGGGCTCCGTCTGGGGTCAGCTGGGGGCCAGGCAGGGCTGGCCTAGGGCTCTGAGCAGCCACCAGCACGCAGAGCTGCCTGGGTGCTGCAGCACTTGGTCTCCTCCTCTCCTTCCCCTGCCCCTCTGCCCTGGGCATCGCCTCATGGCCCTGGTGCTGAGAAACTCACTCAGGGCTCAGCTCCTGCCCCGTGCCTCTCACATTGCAGGGATTTCCCCTGGCTGCCCACTTTCCAAGCTGTTAATGGCTATCCCTGCTTGCTGCCTCCCGCCTGCAGCCACAGCAGCTGGTTTTCTGCAAGTGGGCAGCGATTCCCGCCCTGGGGCTGGACACCTGTGTGCCTGGGGCATCCCTACCCTTGGGCTCACAGCGCTACGAGCTTGACCTCTGCCAGGGCCGCATCCTGCCAGCAGCAGGAGGGCAGAGCTGCCTGCACTGCCCAGCCCTGCAGGGAGGGGAGGCACGGGTGAAGCCGCGTCCCTCACACGAGGGCGACATCTGCCAGGGCTCTCTGCTTTCTCCCCTGGGAACCAGTTGAGCCAGCAGGAGAGGAGCAGTGTCTCTGGGTGAGGAAGGGACAGGCAGGACACGCTGGGCTTTGGCAGCAGCTCCCGTGGGAAGGCAGCAGGCACCGGGAGATGGACTCTGAGGAAGGTAAGCATATGGCACATTTCTCCTCATTATGAGCGGAGGTGGAGACGTTTTACAGCACAAGCAAGGGCTTGGAGAGCTTCCCTTGCCCTCCGCTCTCTTTGGGGCTGGAGGCTCGGGGTCTGGTTGCGGCTCTACCTCATCAAGGTGCTGATGCCACCGCCTGTGCGGATATCGGGGCAGGAAGAACTTTCCTTACATAGGGCAGAGGCTGGGCACGCAGTGGAGCACTGGGCACACCCTCATCCTCCCACCAGCAGCAGGCAGGGGATGGGGCAGTTTCAGCAGCCGGCTGATTCAGGGAGGTGATTGCACCACGCTCGGTCCTCGTGAGTCACAGCGGCAGGAGGCTGCCTGCCCTCTCCCTGCCGGAGTGGCGGTGCTCATGGCTCGCCCCTGGCCTGGCAGAAGGGAGCATCGTGCCCACATGTCCCAGCCCTGCCAGGAGGCCCAGCACAAGGGCAGGGCAGGCTGGTCCTGCTTGTCCACTCCGCCAGCCGGGAGCTGGCGGCACGATGCTCTGCGGCTCCCCGGCTGCCCGCCGAGTGTCACCAGGAAGAGCAAGAGCTGCAGGTTGCGGGACGATCTGGGACGTTGCTCACTGTGTAAACACCATGACCACAGGGGAAATGTTCTCACCCCTCCGGCATCTGTCTAAATTTAGCTGCTGTTAGGTCATCCCTTTCCACCCGCTCACTCCTGACGCTGCAAGGCGCAGTGCCTGCCCGCGCGCCAGCGCCTGCCCCAAGCCCCTGTGCAGCCAAGGAAGTGGCCGAGCCCTGCTGTCACCTCCTGGGCACTGCAACCAGAGCTGTGCCTGCCAGCAGCCCTGCCTGCACACGGCTGCTGGGGCTGACTGATGGTCAGGGAGCACCTTGCTTATAGCGGCCTTCCAGTATCTGCAGCAAAGAGGGATTCTTTACCAGGAGGTGGAGGGGCAGGACAAGGAGTAATGGTTTTAAACTAAAAAGGGTGTGTTTAGATTAGATAGAAGGAAGAAATTCATGATGAGGATGGTGAGGCCCTGGCCCAGGCTGCCCAGAGCAGCTGTGGGTGCCCTGGAGGCGCTCAAGGCCAGGCTGGGTGGGCCCTGGGCAGCCTGGTCCAAGGGAGCTGTCCCTGCCTATGGCAGGGGGATGGAACTAGAAGATCTTCAAGATCCATTCCAACCCAAACCATCCTACCACAGCGACCTGCACAGCTGTGGAGATGCTGGGGTGCAAGCAGGCATGCGACGGGCTGCAGAGCTCTGCCCAGCACTGCACGGCTCTGCACGGCTCTGCCCGGCGCTGCACGGCTCTGCCCGGCTCTGCACGGCACTGCCCGGCTCTGCCCGGCTCTGCACGGCACTGCACGGCTCTGCCCGGCACTGCACGGCTCTGCACGGCTCTGCCCGGCACTGCACGGCTCTGCCCGGCACTGCCCGGCTCTGCCCGGCTNCTGGCCTGGCAGAAGGGAGCATCGTGCCCACATGTCCCAGCCCTGCCAGGAGGCCCAGCACAAGGGCAGGGCAGGCTGGTCCTGCTTGTCCACTCCGCCAGCCGGGAGCTGGCGGCACGATGCTCTGCGGCTCCCCGGCTGCCCGCCGAGTGTCACCAGGAAGAGCAAGAGCTGCAGGTTGCGGGACGATCTGGGACGTTGCTCACTGTGTAAACACCATGACCACAGGGGAAATGTTCTCACCCCTCCGGCATCTGTCTAAATTTAGCTGCTGTTAGGTCATCCCTTTCCACCCGCTCACTCCTGACGCTGCAAGGCGCAGTGCCTGCCCGCGCGCCAGCGCCTGCCCCAAGCCCCTGTGCAGCCAAGGAAGTGGCCGAGCCCTGCTGTCACCTCCTGGGCACTGCAACCAGAGCTGTGCCTGCCAGCAGCCCTGCCTGCACACGGCTGCTGGGGCTGACTGATGGTCAGGGAGCACCTTGCTTATAGCGGCCTTCCAGTATCTGCAGCAAAGAGGGATTCTTTACCAGGAGGTGGAGGGGCAGGACAAGGAGTAATGGTTTTAAACTAAAAAGGGTGTGTTTAGATTAGATAGAAGGAAGAAATTCATGATGAGGATGGTGAGGCCCTGGCCCAGGCTGCCCAGAGCAGCTGTGGGTGCCCTGGAGGCGCTCAAGGCCAGGCTGGGTGGGCCCTGGGCAGCCTGGTCCAAGGGAGCTGTCCCTGCCTATGGCAGGGGGATGGAACTAGAAGATCTTCAAGATCCATTCCAACCCAAACCATCCTACCACAGCGACCTGCACAGCTGTGGAGATGCTGGGGTGCAAGCAGGCATGCGACGGGCTGCAGAGCTCTGCCCAGCACTGCACGGCTCTGCACGGCTCTGCCCGGCTCTGCACGGCGCTGCCCGGCTCTGCACGGCACTGCCCGGCTCTGCCCGGCTCTGCACGGTTCTGCACGGCTCTGCACGGCTCTGCACGGCGCTGCCCGGCTCTGCACGGCTCTGCCCGGCTCTGCACGGCTCTGCACGGCTCTGCACAGCTCTGCACGGCTCTGCCCGGCTCTGCACGGCTCTGCACAGCTCTGCACGGCACTGCACAGCACTGCACGGCTCTGCCCGGCTCTGCATGGTTCTGCCCGGCTCTGCACGGCTCTGCCCGGCTCTGCTCGGCTCTGCACGGCTCTGCCCGGCTCTGCACGGCTCTGCCCGGCTCCTTGCCCTGACGCCCGCGTCCTCTAGAGGGAACTGCGCACCCGCGCACGGGCTGCTGCAGCGCTCGCCTCCCCGCACGGCCCTGCCTGCTGCCTGCGGCTCTGCTGCAGAGTTATAGCCCAACTGCGTGGCTAAAGCCTGCCGATCGCCGGCAGCACCCTGCGCAGCTGGGAGAGGTGCTTCCTGCCAGAGCGGCGTGGGACCGGGAGCGGGATGTGCCACGGCGGCTGGCCCCAGAGCTCAATGTTGTGGGCAGCAGACACGGCCAGAAGCTGCCTGGGGTTTCTGTGAGCCCCCGGCAGGGCCAGGAGCAGGAATAGCATGGTTATGCTGATGGGGATCACGGGCTTCTGCTTACGGCCGCTCCATGCTGTTGGGGCTGAGGGCAGCAGGGCCCCACAAGGCCCTGGGTCCCTTCCCAGGTCTCATTCATAAACCCCAACCTTCCAGAGGCATTTGTCTGCAGAGCCCCTTCTCCCTCTGCTTTGCAGGACGAGAGCACATCAATGTGCTCGGGTTCGTCATAGGCATGGGACTGACCATGCTGATCCTGGTCCTTTTAGGCTACGCCATTTTCCGGTGTTACCAGCAGGGACAGTGCTGGCGCAGTGAGTAGGGGCAGAGCACAGGGTGGGTGCCAGCCGGGCAGGGAGGGGGCAAAGGAAGGGGCTGCAGGGCCTGGGGGGTGAGGAGCATGTGTGACATTTGCTGGTGCCCAACATCTGCATGCGGGGTGGCCCTGGGGCAGGGCTGGGGGATGCCGAGGAGGGATGCACAGAGATGTCCCGGTGCTGCTGCTCATCCCAGGGGGCTGTCCTGTCCCTTCCCTGCACTGCAGCACAGACCTCTACCAGCACGGCAGCCCCTCTGACAGCCTCTCCTTCCTTTCTCCTCTTCCCAGGGCCTGACTTCGTCTTCAACCTCTACCACAGCCGGTGAGTGACATGGGCAGGACATGGTCTTGGCCACCTGCAGCAGTGCCTCCCATGGAAAGCAATGCCCTCTGCACCCCCCCCCCCCCCCCAACCCCCCGCGGGGCTGGCGCCCCCCCCTCGC
>VXAV01003166.1:149667-162445 GCA_013399715.1 Alectura lathami
CCCCCAAATTCAGACCTGCTACACCCTGCGAGGCGGTGCTCCTGTCTTTTCCTGCCTCTCCCTGCGGCGTGCCTCTCGGTGCCGCCCCCGTAAAACCACGACAAGCTGGTCAGCTCTGTTTGCTGCTCCTGCTCCCAGGGCACCAGGTGGGCTGGGTTTGCTCTCCTTCCCCCAGTTCTGGTGTGAGAACACAATTCCTTGTGCGAGGCAAAGGCACGTTGCCCTTGTCTGCTGTGGGGGAATGGTTGTATCTGAGAATGGAAAGCACAGCTTGACCTTAGAAGAGGACAAAAGATGAATGGAGCAAATAAATAACACTGCATCCTTGCTGTATTTACAAATTAAATAGAATAAATAGTAACTGTAAAGTGGCAAAACACTGATCATTGTGCTGGGCCCTGGCGCTGGCCAGGCACACGGTGGGCGCTGCTGGGCTCAGTCAGCATCTGCTGCCTGCATCCTGCGCTTGTGCCAGCGTGGGCTGGGTGCTGCGGGCTCCGTAGGGTCAGGGGAGCCCCTGGCTCCCTTCGAGGGCAGCCAGCAGGGTGGGAGGTTCCCATGGAGGCAGAGGGAGGGCTGAGCTGTGCCCTGTGCCCCGTGCTGAGCTGCTGGCGAGGGCTGGACGTGGGGACAGGTGAAGGACGGACGAGGCTGAGGTGCCCTTTGGGAACCCCCAGGTGTGTGTCCTCAGGCTTGGTGGTCGGAGGGGCGTGCAGAGCCCCTCCAGCACAGCCTGTCCCTGTGCCCCGTTAGTGTCCTCTGGGGCGCTGGCTGCACTGGGGCTGGCGCTTGGTGGAAAGCAGCTCCGGGTGTAGCGAAGCCGGTGGCTCCCAGGTGAGTCTCTGCTTGAGGCTCTGCTCAGGTCGATGCGCTGACATTCAGGGGTCGGCGGTAGCTTATTGGGTGGCTGCTCCCAAGGGGCAGTGGCCGGAGAGGTAGTGGTGTCAGGGCTCACGGGATGGCTCACAGGCGGCTGTCCTTGCTGTCCCCGCTGACCGCGGTCAGAGGGTTGATTTGCAGCGTGAGCCACTCATTGGAGCTGAGGCTGGAGGTGAGAGGCAGTGTCCCCAGCAGGTCAGCGTTGAGGATGGCCAGGTCGAAGGGGACCTTCAGGAGCTCAGGGCTGGCCTTGGAGGCCAGGGCAATGTCTGGAGCCCCATAGCTCAGCAGAGAGGGGGCTCGGGGCCCCACCTGGCTGCAGCAGTCCCAGACAGGGGGCTCCTGAGGGGACCCCAAGGCAGCACGGTCCAGTGCGTGGCTGCGGGGATGCTCAGGAGACGACTGCTTCAGATATCCTTTGGTCACCGGCAGCTCAGAGCAGTCCACGTCCAGCACAACGTCGGTGCCGGTTGGGGCCCACGGAGACCAGAGGGACACCCCATCAGCTTGTCCCTGCCTCAGCTCCACCGTGCCCTTGGACTGCTGCAGGTACCCACGGAACTCCACCTCGTGCTGGCTGTCCCTCCTGGTGGCAAGGCAGAGGTCAGGCTCTGCTTCATCCCCAGCCTCTGTGAGGCTGCTGGCAGGGCAAGGAAAGCTGCTCCCCAAGCCTACGCCACTGTCATCACTGGCAGGCAGCTGCTGCTTGTAGCCATGGCTCTCAGGGTGGCTCAGCTCAGAGGAAGAGGAGGAGGAGGAGGAGGAGGAGGAGGAGGAGGAGGAGGAGGAGTGCAGGCAGATGCCGCTGTCAGTGCTGGTGCAGCTGCTGTCCTTGCGCCCTGCTTCCTGGTCCTCGGGCCATGCTGGCAGGAGGCTGCTCTTCTCCAGGGGCAGCTGGGCTGTGCCAATGCTGCTGGGGCCACCGTGGTGCTGAGGCTCCTTCTGGCACAAGAACAGCTGCTGGATGATGTCTGCATCCACGTTCCCCGAGGATGAAGTCTCCTGCTCCACCCAGAGCGAGCTCTGCTTTATGAAGGACTTCTGGGAGGGAGAGAGAAGAGACGAGTGAGCCCTGCTTTGTCCCTGCTCATGGCTTGCCCTGCTCTCAGCAGCTGCCCAAGCCAGCACCCTTGCTCCAGCCACAAAGGGCACCTGCATGCCCAGATGCCTTACCAGGACAGACGGCGGCCTCACAGTTTTCTTTATGTACGTGCAGACCAGCAGAGCCCCCATGAGGCCCAGGAGGAAGAGGATGATGGCGAAGGAGCTGATGATGCTTGGGGCAAGCTCAGCACTCCCTGCAAGAGAGGACGAGCCCATGTGAGCTGGGCAGCGCAGAGCCCGTGGTGCACAAAGACCCTGCAGAAGGAGCAGCCCCTCCGCAGGGCTGGGGGCTGATCGGTGTCCTGCAAGGCACTCCCGCCCCCCGCTCCCCCCTTACTGTCTCTCCGGCCGATGGTGATGCACTGCTCGGCGGTGCGCACGGCGCGGATGTGCCGGCTGGCCACATCGGGCTCCACGCTGACACAGTACTCGGTGTCCCAGAAGAGGTCGCGGATGTGGAACTCCGACTCGGTCTCCCACACTTTGTACTGCAATGAGAGGGTGCGTCTGGTACCTGAGAGCTGGACCCGAGGCTCTCCTCCCTCCTCCTCCTCCTCCATCCCCTGGAGATGTCCCCACTGACAACAGCCAGCCCCAAAATACCCACGAGAGCTGGAGGACCCGCTACAGTAAAACATGCAGAGAACTATCTGCAGTGCTCTGGCTCAGTGTTAGTGGCGGACACCGCAGGACTCCGCTCACCGTCTGGTTGTCCCACGCCCGCCTGATGTACACCCGGTACTGCCTCGCGTGCCTCTGGATGTCGTCGTACTTCACGGTGCGGTTCCCCGCCCTCAGCAGCAGCTGCAGCTGCACGTGGATGCTGTTGCCTGCCACGGAGATGCTCTGGCCCGACAGGCGCAGGCTGGCTGCAGACAAAGGGAGTCTCAGGAGCGTGTAGGATCGTGCTGGAGTTGCCTCCTGCCTGCGGCTCCAGGAGCAGCAGTCGAGAAGGGCTGGCACCCAGCCTACCTTGCAGTGGGGAGAAAGCGTTGGTCCTTTGCCAGTCGGATGTGCGGTTCCCGGACATGGCTCGCACCCGTGCGTAGTAGCGCAGGGCGGGATCCAGGGTGTAGTAGGTGAGGTCGCAGCTGTCCTCCCGGATCCTCATGCAGTTCGGGATGGCCATCCAGGAGGAGTTCATCCCGTAACTGCTGGGGGAAGCACCCGAGGTGAGCGTGGTGCCGAGGGACCGGCTGTCCCCGCTGCGTCCCCGGGCACCATACTCACACTTTGTGCTCCACGTCGTATAGGACGTCGCTGGGGGTGTTGCGGCCCGGCTTCCACTGCAGCAGGTGGTACACCATCTCCGCCACGAAGCGCACGTGCGTGGGCTTCGGCAGCGGTTCACCTACAGGACCAAGGCGTCAGCTGGGGGCTCCTCACCAGGACTGCGGCCCTGGGTGCTTGCCCAGCCCTGAAAAGCTGTGGGCTCAGTCCTGGGCCAGGAATTTCCCCAAGCCTGTCCTAAGCTTTGCGTTTTCTCGTCCTCCTCTTTCCCTTCCTCTCCCCTGCAGGGACAGTCCAGCCAAGAGCACCTCGGTGCTTTCCTCGCCTGAGAGAGGAGCCCTCTGCGCCTGCGTCCCTGACTGCTGCTGCTCGCTAGCGAGCTCTCTGTTTGGATTCAGCCTTCCTGTTTTGCTCATCTACTGGCTGGAAAAAATAGACTTTTTCACACATCCTGATTGAATTTCAGTATTGTCACCTGGCAGCAAAACACAGCTTGATAACATCTGTCACCCTCTCTGTGTTTGCTCCCCCCTGCCGCTGCTGTCTGCCAGAGAACACCGAGCCTCCCCGCAGCCGATTGTGCTATTGGCTTCGCTGCGCCTAACGATACAAGGCCCCATGCTCTGCGCGAATCCAAGCAAGGTCCGAGCACACACACAGGCTTTAGGCTCACAAATAGGGAAGAAGAAAGGCAAGGGGCGAGCAGGGGCTGGCATCCCAAAAGCACACCCGAGCCGCAAGTCCCCACCGCATCATCCCCGTGTGCCACCCCCCTGTGTGCCCCCCCGATGGCTTCAGTCCCCGGTGCTGTGGCCTCGGGATGGGGGCAAGGAGTAGCCCCCAGGAGCGGAGCACGGGGCAGGATGGGGTCACTCACCGTGTGCCGGCCGGGCGAGCAGCAGGGCTGCGCACAGGGCCAGGGCGGCAGCGCAGGGGGCCATGCTGGCTGCGCATCCTCCGCGGGCGCTGGGCTGGGGAGCAGGGTGTGAGCTGCACTCCGGCGGGTGCGAGCGCTTGTTTTTCCCCCGGAGGCTGGCTCAGTGACGTCTCGGAGGCGTTAGCGCAGTGGGAGGAAAGTATCTGTGCAGCAACTTCCACTTTTCTTTGCTGTCCACCCACTCAGCACTGCTAACCTCTCAGTGCAGGCTGGGCATTTCCTGCCAGTAGCCCTGGGTGGGAATGACAGGGGCTTTTGCGAACAAAATTGTGCATGGCCAAGAAAGGGAAAACAGGAACATGTCACGTGTCTGCCTCCGTGTTACATTTGATTTTCAAAGCACAGCAGCACCTTGACAACACATTACGGGGGCTTCGCTGAGCGCAGCGGTGGCCCCGCGGAGTCCCCTGGGCCCATGTCCGACCCAGCAGCCAAAGCTGGGCAGGTCCCAGCCAGCGCCACGGCCCAGGACGGCTGCTCCCTCGCTTCCCCTGCCCTTGGCTCAGTCTGCTGCTCGCCATTCCCCTTTCCTGGGGCTGAGCGACAGCCTCCTGCCCGCGCACCCCAACGCATGCTGGTGGCCTGGGCACTGCAAGCTGTAGGGCTCAGCTGCGGGGTGAGCTGCAGGCTGTCCCCGGGGGCTGCGCTGCTGTCAGCCCGTGACACACGCAGCTGCGGGGCCCCACGGCCACGTCCTGCCTGGCTGGTGACGCTGGGGACGGGGTCAAGATCTGAGCTGGGTGTGAGCTCTGCTTTGCCTTGCGGCAGGGTGAATTGCAGGAGAGCCTGAGGGTTTTCCTGGGGCCTGCACCAACCCAGGGGCTCTCGTGTGATGGAAAATGAATTGTCTTGAGAAGAGGGATTTCCCACTGCGGAGTAAGGGGAAAGGACACAGACAGAAAGAGCAAGAGAAACTGAGAGCTGTGCTGGGAGAGCTGTGGCACCCAGGGGCACGCAGGGCTCAGCCAGGAAGGGTGACAGTGCACCTGCTCCATGGCTTTATTCAGCTTGGCTTCACTCTCCCCTTAGGAGAGCAGCCGATGTCCTGTCACTCTGGCTGTCACCTCCTGAGTCAAAGCTGGCAGGGACAGAATCTGGAAGTCCTGAGATCAGACACAAGCTGCAGCTTGTTTCATGTGAAGGGATGAAAACCAAAAGCAGCAGGACCAGAAATGAGGAAGGAGGGAGCCTTGTGGAAAAGACGCATTGGGGACCGTCCCGTGGTTGACGATTTAGGGGAAAACGAAACATGCTGAGGAGAAATGACAGCCCTGCTGGAGGCTCCTTCTGAGACTGGGAGCAGCGCAGCCACCCCGGCGCTGCCAGCAGTGCCACGGGGTGTAGCCCCTGCTCTGCAGTGGGTCAGTGCTGCTGGGAATGCTCCTCCTGCTGCTGCTTTCTCGCCCCTACCAAATGCTGCTTGCCTGGGGCTGCTCCCCCCACCCGTCTCAGAGCACCTTGAGGAAACCACAGCCCAGCTCTGCATTAGCCCCGGGTGCTGCTGGCCACTGAAGCACTGCATTACAACCAGAGAATGAAAGAAAAGAGCAGCCCCGCGCTTTCGGTGTTGAGTGGAGAGGTTTTGAGTGCATGGGTAAAATCAGCCCTTGAAAGTACTGCCAAGTTTCCTTTTCATCTTCAGAACGATTGACTAAGCTTTGCATAGAAATTGCTGTGTTTTTAACAACCTGGAAATCACCTGGGCCAGAGCCACACCGCAGCGCTTTCTCCAGAACCTGCCCTAGGAGGCAGCGAGGGCAACAAAAGGACCGGGAGCTGCAGGTGCCCCAGCTCCGCTCCTGTTCTTTCTACAAAGCCACCTACAGAAAGCCAGTTACAGCGAGGCATCATTCCTGGAGCTGTGCAGAACCACAGCTCAGAGGTGTCAGCGCGAGGGCACCGGGGTCAGCTCAGTGTCTCTCCAGTCTCCTGCTCCCTCTGGTTTTGCACCCAGCAGGACACGGCACTCGGGGGCACAGGGAAGCTGCAGAAAGCAGGAAAATGCTGTTGCTCCTGCACGTGTGAGAGGAGTGTGCTGCACGCTGAGGTGTGGCTCAAAAGCCACCCTGGAAGCGAATGTCACCCTTGAATGGGAAGTTTGCACTGAAGCTGGACCTGCGTGGGCAGCCAGGCCTTGGAAAGGGGCAGGCAGAAGCCTTGCTGGAAGAAAACGGGGAAAACAGCATGCCCAGGAGCAGGGTGGGGTCTGGCGGGGGGCCCTGGGCACGGTGGAGGGACGGCAGGTCCCAGACCCCGCCTGGGGCCGTGGAATCAAGAGGGCTTTTAAGCTTGGCAGCCTCCGAGCTCGGATGGCCCTGCTCGTGCCCTGCGCCCCCTAAGAGCAGGTGTGCGTGGGGAGCCAGGTGAGCAAGAGATTTGTGCTGTGAATAATGCTGGGAGAAACAGGCCGGGGAAAGGGAGCGCTGGGCTGGGGCTCACGCCAGGCAGGACAGCCACCAGGCAGAGCCTCCACGGCCACTGCAGATGCTGCCCGCTTCCTCCTGCTCCTCCCTGCGCTGCCCCGCACTCGCTGCTGCAGCCCTCGCACCTTGGCCCGCCTGGATGTCAGGAAGCACACAAGTGAGCTTTTTCCTTTTTTTTTTTTTTTTTTTCCTTTTAATCCAGATTTGTTTTCTCTGTTTACTCCAGACGTGAACTCTGGATTAACCAACGCGCCTCCCAGCTTTGCGCCCACAGAGGAAATCGAAGGCCTTCGCTTTTCTCTTGCACAATTTGCGAGCATCGCTCCATCAGCAAATGAGTGAGATTAGACAGCACTCACATCCCTTCCAGCAAGGCACTCCGACTTCTTGATCACTGGGGGCACATGAGAGTGTTTTTGCTGGGGCTGTGCATCTCTTCCCACCGCCAGCCGGGCAGCAGAGCTGCGGGTGCGCGGCAGAGGAGGGGAGGTCAGGGAGCAGCGAGGAGCTAGCGGCAGGTCCAGCGCCCGCGATGCCCGGCTGGCAGCCTCTCTCCCAAAGGCCAGCCCTCGCCTTGCTGGCCCTCGGTCACAGCCAAGTTCCTCCCAGGGAGCAGGGGCAGGTGTTTTGCACGCTGTGCCTGCAGCAGTTGGGAAACAGGCAGCGGTGGAGCCGGGCGGCAGGTCCGACTGGTTTCCTCCGCGCCTCGCGCTGGCACTGACGTACAAAGCCGCTCGCCAAACAGATCCTGCCCCGTCCCCACGGACCTGACCTCGCTCCGCAGCAGAGGATGGCTGTGCCAGAGCTGTGATCCCAGCCCCGCAGTGGCCCATGGAAGGGAAAATCTCTCCGGTAAGGTGCCGGCAGCTCCTCCGGCTCTGGAGCTGGCTGGGGCGCTGGGATTGCTCTGGGGCCTTTGTGGATCCTCTCATTTTGGGTGTTCTAGGGCTGGCCGGCTTCTGCCCCCTGTTCTCCAGGTAGGGGCTGCTGGGGGGAGAAGGGCTGGCAGAAGCTGCCCACGGGGACCTCGGTGGCGTGGAGGAAGGAGGAGGAGGCTGAGTGCTTACAGCATCCCCAGCCCTGTGCTGTCGGAGGGGGTGTCAGGGCCCCTCAGCCTCGCTGCTTCACCATGTTTGAGGGATCCGCGCCTCTGGTGGATGTGCGAGGGATGGGGACCAGCCGAGGGCAGGCTGCTGAGCCAGGCACGCTGCCGGCGCACCCACAGGAGCCACGCTCTGCTGAACCCCCAGCATTTTGGCAGCACCAACAACACGCAGGCGGCCCCGGTGGCCCTCCCTGAGCTGCTCCCCTGGCATTTTCTCCCTATTCGTTCAGGGTTGAGTTGCTCAGGGCCAGCTCAGCTGGAGGGCCTCTCTGGGGTGCAGTGAGCATCCTGTCATGAGCAAAACATCCCCGGCTGGCATGGGGCTCAGCCCGCCCAGGCAAGGCGAGGGGTAATTACAGCGCGGAGCGCTGCCGGCTGCACCGTGACATCCACGCTGCGTGGAGCCGCAGGGACAGGGCTGGAGGGGACGCGGTGCCGGAGGTGAAGGTGCCTCCGAGGCAGCCCAGATCCGGGCTCGTTGCCGCACGGGGCAGCCTGCAGCCCTGTGCTTTTGCCGAGGCCCTGAGTTCTGGCTGCCCGCCTCCAGCACTGTTTTGCTGTGTGATCCCAGCTCACAGCGGCACCAGCAGCTGGCAGCCGCAGCATTGTCTCAGTGAGAGCAGGGCTGGGATTCAGGCGCTTGCACATGGAGAAAATTGCCCAATGCTGGATATCCCCACCGGGTCACCTGGGCTTTGCCGTGTGGATTAAATGGGCCATCAGGAGTCCTGGGTACCACCCTCGGCTCCCTAACTATGGGAGGGTCATTTCACCTGCCCGTGCCTCAGTTTGCCCATCTGTGGAATGGGGCGAGCAGCGATTACTCACCCCCTGCACCATTTTCTGATCTCTGCCTGAAGGGCTCCTCGCGATGGCATGAGGCAGCCTGTCCCTGACCCGATCGGGCTGACTCAATCGGCACGGCTTGTCACCCATGCTTGCAAAATGTCCCTTACGTGCTTCAGGATTTCACTTCCCTGTACGTGTGGCCCCCGTACAGCATCTGCCTCCCTGCGGTCAGGGGTGCCTCTGGAGACAGGGCTCAGCTCGGCTTTGGGCTGGCCCCACGGAGCTCTTTGTGGGAGCGAGGGGGTTTGAAAGGAACGGGAGTGCCCGCAGGCTCGGGAGGGCTCGTCGCAGGAGCGCGGGGACAATGTCCCTGTTGTTTGCTCACTGAGCTGGCCTGGCACGGGACAGCAGCGCTCTGCTGACAGGTGGAAGGCGATTCCCTGCCCAACAGTGGGGCTGGCTGCAGGTGAGCTCAGCTGGGAAAGGTGATCTCCCGTCCATGCAGCTCCTGCAGCCTATTTAAGCCAAGCTGCCTGCAGCCCCCTCTTGATGCCCTCATTTTCTGGGTGGCTGCTGCTCCCCCAGGATGCTGCTGGGCCTCGGCTCCTGTTGCAACACCGCAGGTGCCGCCTGGCTTCCGCTCTCCCTCCCACTCCGAAACTGCCGGCAATTGCTCTCTCGCTTCCCTCCCTTCCCTCCCCATCACGCCTGGGTCCTGAGCCTCCAGCCCAGCCCCAGAGTGCCTTTTCCCTGGGATTTGCAGCCACCTGGTGTGGATTTGGTGGCTTCACTGCAGGCAGAGCCTCGAGCTGGAGGTCAGTGTGTGGGGTCTGGGCTCCAATGAGGAGGGGGTTGGCTGCTCTGGGCTTGCTGCTTGTGGCTTAGGTGTCTTCTGCAGCAGAGAAGGGTTGAGGCATTGTCTGTGCACATGGGCTCAGCCATGGGGCCATGCTGCAGTTCCCCTGTTGCCTGCAGCCCAGGCTTTGCTTGTGTCAGAGCGCAGAAATTACCGATCCCTGCTCGCATGCCTGACTTTCAGGCTTAAAGCCACCGCAGCGCTAAGTGCTCTTTCAGCAGGTGGAACATTTGCAGAGAGGATGTCAGAAAAACAGCTCAAACCACAGCTGCACATGTGAGAGAGGCATTGCTTCGAGTCTGACTTTTATTCAAAAGCCAGCAGAGGATGAGTAAAGACTTTGTGGCCAGCAGTTGTAGTTCACTCATCAGGGTAGTGCGTGCTCCCGGCAGAAATGTCAGCCTTGTGAAGCTGCTGCTGTTTGCTCTCTGCTCTGGTGGCCACACAACAGTAACAAGTTGTGCTGGTTGCTGGGCGCCGTGATAAAGGCTTGTTAGCTTCTGTGATAGAGTTTAGAACAATATTTGGACTTTAGACTGTTGAGGAAATGGGCAGCTAACAGCTCACCTGAGTGTAAGAAAGGCCATGTGCTTCCTGCTGAGCAATAATACCAGCAATCTAACCTGTAGTGTGCACGGATGTAAATCTGAAATGTTTGTAACACAGAGATGGAGATGCCTTAGCACCCAGCGCTGCCCGCTCTCTGGGGCTGCTCTGCAGGGCGAAGGCAAGGCTTGGCCTTCGCAGCACCGTGGTTCAGCTGATCCCGTGGCTGAAACATCGCCCTCGCTGAGGGATGAGGCACGCGAGATTGCAGACGTGGTGACAGCTTGTAAATGCCAATGTAAACCATATAATCTGGGTATTTACCAAAGCCTCACTGATGTGTAGGAGAAACTCTTTTCCTGGGGAGAGCCTCTGGCACCCTCCCTTTATTTTATTTGCACAGAGTGGTGCATGGCCCGCTGCAGCTCTGCCTTCCCTGCTGGCAGGACACGCTTTCTAGCAATGAAAATGTCAGGGACATTTCACGGCGCAACGCGTTCCGCGAAAACTTGGATCCCATCCCTGGGACTGCTCAGAAAAAACAGAACAGGGCTCTCCTGTGTCCCCCAGCGCCTTTTGGAGAGTCCACAGCAGTGCAGCACTGGCGTCCCTGCATTATGCACATGCAGCTGTGACATTTGGGCATAGAGAGAAGTGGGCTTTGGCTCAGCAAACCCAGGCTTACTGTTGCTGCAGGGCAATGGTGGGTGATGCTATGGGGTGAGGAGGTGGCTCTTGATGGGAAAGGAGATGTGAGTGGTGCATGTGTGAAGGGAGAAGGTTGTGCTGAGAGGGCTGAGCAGCACTCCAAGGCAGCCCTGGGTGCTGTGCCTGGGCTTGAAGGAGGCTATTTGAGAGGTGTTTTCCTCCCGCATGGGGTTTTCATGGTGGCTGTGGCAGACCCCGTGCAGATACTGTGTGGCCACGCCGGGTGCATGACTCAGGGGACAATGCCCAGGAAGTGACACCACCACATTGCACGAAAGGGCACAGCCGTATTTACAAAGCATGAGCCTGAGCAGGCTCCCGACATGCTCATTAGGGCCCTGGGCTCCTGGCAAGAAGCACAGAGGCAGGGAAAATCCAGGTGGAAGAGGTGACATTGGGGTAGGGCTGGTGGTCCCGGAGCTCTGCCAGCACCGTGCCGTCCTCACGTTGTGCCCTGGCTTGGATGTCTCTTGCTGAGATTGTTTCCTAGTGACAGGGAAATGTGATCCCCAGCAGCTGCTGGGCCTTGAAGCGGGGTCAGGCTTGGAGGGATGTGTTCAAGCCTGGCTCCTGGAGGTGGGCTGGGGACTTGGGTGCCTGAGCTCACTGTGCTCTGCTGCCAAATGGATGCAGGCTGCTTTGTATACTCTCTTCACGGGACAGCAGTGGTGCTGTGTGTAGAGGTAGACACGGTCAAAATGGTGCCTGGCAACAGTTTCTGGCTGGCTTCACCAAAGAGCCCTGTGCAGGCTGTGTGGTGCTCAGAGCGGAGGAGGACGGGATACAGCAGCCTGCTGGGAACGGCACACGGGGGGCTCTGCCACTGCTGAGCGTGTCCTCTGCTGCCTCCATAAGGCACAGCCACTTCTTGTTGCCAAGGATGTTTGAGATTTTACAAATGAAATGACAATGGCAGGGGAAAAAACTTTTCTCATGGCCTGCTTGCACAGGTGGTCACTGAAGGAAAACAGGGGCTCTTGCTTGAGGAGTTGATCGAAGCTGGTGAAACACTTGGAAGAGAATATCTGGAGGAAAGGAAACAAATAAATATTCTTTTGCAAATTCACAGATCAAGAGTGACATAACTGCAGAACAGCATTCCAGGGTGCAGGACATTTCAGGGCTTGGAAAGCACCGATTATTAAGTATTACTAAACAACAGCTGGAAATTGCACTGTATTTTTCAAAAGGCTAATTAAAGATAGATGCATAAATTGGGGCACTAGCCCCGTGGAACTGGGCCATGGTGTGACTGCCCCGCTGCCAAACACCCAGCTGATTGCTCTGATCAAAGCAATCAGTTTGGAAAATTTGGCCAGCAGCCTCCGAAAGGGGAAACGCTCTGTGGCAAAGAGGTTTTCAGCCATCCCAGCAGGGTACGGAAAGAGATGGATTTGCTTTGGGCAGCGGGTGGCAGCTGTGGGGATGCTCCGGTGGGTAACGGTCACTGCCATAATGGTGTCCCCTGCTCGCAGACCACGGCATCGCCCAGCAGAGTCCCCCCCAGCCTCCATGCCTCCGCTGCCAGCAGCATCTTCAGCGTCCGCCCCCCGCAGCCTCGGGAAAGCGTCCTTGGCATCAGCTTCAAGCCCTACAGCCCAGATTCCATCCCGGCCCCGGCCACCTGCACGACCTGTGAGAGCACACGTAAGAGGACAGTGCCGAGGGTGGTCTGTGGCCTCGGGCAGCCCTGTCTGGTCCCCCCACAAGGGAGGGGAGTAGGAAATGCATCCCTGTGCCCACCGCCTGGCACGGGGACGGCGTTCCCTGGGAGTGCATGTGTGTGTGGGGGGGGGGTCAGCAGAGTCTGGGTGCCTCGAGGGGGCTGGGGGCTCCCCCTGACCCAGCCTCTGCCCTGCTGCCAGGATCCTCAATGTTCAGAGCTCCCTGCATGAGCCAGCGGCGGCTTGCGCTCATCTTCTGCGTCTCCATCCTCATCGCGCTGCTCGTCGCCCTCATCCTGCTGTGTGAGTGCTTGGGGCGGCTCCGGGGGCACGCTCCGGGGGAAGGCAGGGGAGGGCCGGCAGGGCGGGGAGGCGGAGCGGTGAACGCTTCCCATTTTCTGAGGTTTTCCTGACATCTGGTGGACGGGCAGGCACAGGGAGATGCTCAGCGCTCTCAGCCTTTCCTTGGCCCCGCAGCCCGTCAATCTGGGCTGGAGCAGCAGCCCTGCACACAAGCTGATGGGTGCTGGGGGGGGG
>VXAV01003166.1:170867-188363 GCA_013399715.1 Alectura lathami
CCCCCCGTGCTGGGAAGGATGCTCGGGCAGATCGGCCGTCCCTGCCAGAGACCACCGTGGGGGGACCTCGGGTGTGCCCTGCCTGCCCCAGAGCCTGCCTGGCTCTGTGCTGTGTGCAGCCGTCGAGGAAAGGGGAGGTGACTGCTCCTCACCAAATATTTGGCAACGTTCTGGCTTATGTTGTTAAATATTTTAGTAACGCCACGGCGATACATAAACAGTCGAGTGCTTTATCCTGGGAAGGCGTACAAGAGGAAAGGAAGAGCGTGTCTCTGGGTGTGTAATTAGTGCTTCCTGAAGAAACAGATATCAGAGTCCATGTGGCGGAACTCGGATCTTGCAGGAAAATTTCCGTGGGAGGGAAAGTGACAGGCGGTTTGTGTGGACGTGAATAAGCTTTGCAGCATGGAAGAGCAGCCTCCTGGGAAAAGCTACACGTGGATGACGACGTGCAGCGGACCCCTGCACCCATCAGCCAGCCCGCGGTGCTCCGAGGTGCCGTTGGATCCCGCTGGGGTTCTGAGTCCTGCTGGGCGATCTCAGCCTGGTTTGGCATGAAGATAACTCCAGGCTGCCTGCTGTGCGTGGCGCTGGGAGGCGGAGGGATGGGGAGCGCGAGGGAGAGCTGGCAGTGGAAAGTGCCGTCGCTGCAGAGCCGGGCCACCTGTTGCAGCCAGCGGAGCAGCCTGCCAGGAGACAGCCCGTACCGGCCAGCCGTGGGGCTGGCCGCCTCTTCCTCTCGTGAGGCTCGTCTGTCATGCTCTTGTTCTAATTTTAGCTCCCTTCTCGCTCGAAACTTGCGGAGAGTCACGCTTTTGTCAGGAGTTCAGACTTCAGCATGGAAGACAACTCCCTGGTGCAGTAAGCTGGGAGCTGTGTACGGAGGTGTTCCCTCTGTTTGCCTTTCAGGAGGTTTAGGTCTTTCCTGGCTGTAAAGGAGCCTCCGAGCTCTGCAGCTGTCGTGCGCCCAGGCGCGGGGACGTCCTGCAGGGTGGCTGTGCCTGACTGTCCCTCCTTGTAGTGCGCACAGGGACCTGTGCTCGGCTCGGGCAGGTGTGTTTGCAGACTCCAGCTTCACAGCAGCTGGTTATCTGTTAAGCAAATGAAGAGAGAACAACCAGGAGGAGGTGGCTATGGCTCAGCTGGGGCCGAGGGTTTCCCTGCTGGCCCCCCCGCAGCAGGCGCTGCCTGCCAGCCGTTAGCTCAGCAGCGATCGAGCCGGAGGGCTGCCTCGAACGAAGGGTCCTGGGGGCGGCTTTGTGCCTGCTGCTGCTCACCTGGGGTAATGTGCGTCATCATGGTGGGCTGGGGACTGCCAGCGAGCCAGGTAGGGCCGCGCTTCTTTGTCTGGGGCTGCTTGGAACTTTCGGGCTTACTGTCTGGGGCTGGAAGAAGCCCTGCAGGAGGCAAGGTTGGTGCGAGGGGTGGAGCACGGGGTGCGGGCAGAGCCCTGTTCGGCTGTGTTCAGTGATCCCCCGTGATTTGTGCGCTTACGAGCAGCCACAGGGTCAGGGCTCGTCCATGGGGGCTGCATGAGCCTCATTCAGCAGAAGCGGGGCTGGAATTTGGGTTCCTGGGGCTGCTGGAGAGGGTTTCCTTTGAATATTAACTGCTTTGGGGAGATACCCTGAACGCACGGGTACAGTTTGATGTTAGGCAGGTCAGTTGTGTCTTCCACCCTGCCAGCCTTTGAATCATCACCAAATTTGGGAAGTGCTGTCCTTGCTGGAGTGGTGGGGGCTGGAAATATTCCTTCCCTCTCATTTAGGAAGAAGAGGCACAACAACAGGCACATTAATAGCCAGATTGATGCTGACGTGAAATGGCACAAGAGCACATCTATGCAGAGCTGGAAATGTCCATTCACACATGCACACTCTTAAATGCTTCGGGCAACTGAGCACTGCTGTCACGGTCTTGGGGGCTTTGCACAGAAACTGGAGATTTTAACTAGGTCTGATCTCCAGGAGATGCCCCGAGGGCTCCTGACGGAAGGAGGCTGCCCAGCATTACGGGGTGATGGCTGAGACTTGACAGGGCTGATCTATGCAAAACAATGAAAAGGGAAAGGGTGCTTCAAGACCCGAGACCATTACAAATTTACCTGCCTTGCCCTGGCATGATCTGCAGTGCTTCAGAGAGCTCGTCAGTGAGCAGGGGCGGCTGGGCCTGTCTGCCTGGGTTTCCCCTGCTCTCCCCTCTCACACACACAACACGCCGACCTGACCTAACACGGTGCAGAGCTGTGAGGAGGGGCTGTGGAGAAGCAGGGGGAGGAGGAGAGCAGTGGCTGCCCTGCGGGGGGGTTGGGGCACGCTGGCAGCAGGCTGGGTGAGGTGGCAGCAGGCTGGGGAAGGCTGCGGCCAGCTCCAGTGGCTGCGGGGGCTGCTGTGGGGCTGGGCCATGCCAGGGGCAGCGACCGTGCTGGCTCCTCAGTCCCCAGTGCTGGAGCCAGTGTGCTGGCAACACGGCAGCTCCTGTCCCCATCCTACCAGGGGGGTTCAGTGAAAGCCCAAGTGAGCCCCAAACAGCCAACTCCATGTGCTCCCGCGGTCTGCATCGCCCAGAGCAGCCTCTCCCAAATGTCCTCCCGCTCCCCCAGCCCTGCCCTCGTACAGCACTGAGCTCTGCAGCACCTTGGGTGTGCCCAGGAGCGGGCAGAGCCCAGCTCCTTGCTGCCGGAGCCCTGGGGGGGTGCGGGTGCCCAGCCCCTGAGCACAGCTCCCAGCCAAGTCCCTTGCCTTCCCGACACACATCTTGCTCAGCCGCCCTTCCATAGGGTGGGGATGGGGTGGTGGTGGGCAATAATTTGTTTTCCCTGTTAGCGCTGCTGGAGGGGCTGAGGAGAGAGCCCTGGGCACCGCTGCCCCACTTCCTGCGCTGCTCTGCCTCTCTCTCTTACGGCAGATCTCTCCGTTTTAACAGGAAAAAAACATGTTTTGATTCAAGTCACGTGCCAAGCGCCCTGCGCTCCCTGCTCACGGCGGATTGCGCGGTGCCCAGCCGCTCGGCTCGGCGATCGCAAACTCAGCGCCTGTAACGGGGGGAGACGGAGAGCTGCGGGACGGGGTGCGGGGAGCGGGGCCGCGCGGCCGCCCGTGGTGCAGCGGCTGTTCCGTGCAAGGCACGGCTGGGCTCGGCCGCGAGCGGAGGGCAGCGGGCGGCAGCTTCAGGCTGACAGCACCAGCAGGGAGGAAGGCAAACCGAGTGCAATGTTTGCTCTTCTCACTTTACTTCAGCTTCACACAGGAGTGGGTGGGCCAGCTTGAAACAACCCCAAAAACCTGTGATGCTTCACGAAGCATATGCTTCCTTGGAGGAGAAGCGGGCTCATCTGCACTCCAGAACTCTGTGTTTGTTTTTCTAGCGAGGCCACTGCCAGCCGTGGTGGTTAACTTGTGTGGAGGGAACTTTTGGTGTGCAGAAGTGTGTGAATTTCCAGAAATGAGTTGGAAAAACAAAGAGCATATGTGTGCTGTGTGCTTGGCTTGGCAACAAACCGAACTCTGCTGCACTAAAGTTGAGAAGCCGAAAAGCGAGCGGAGGGCTGAGAGCAGCGCCTGTGCCACGCGGGGCCCCAGGGTCTGCGCTGCATCCGCGCGCACACAGCGGCCTCCTGTCAGGTAATGGCACTGATTTGGCACCGGCCACCCGGGCTGAAAATAGATAACGGACGTGAGATAAAGGACATGGGAAAATGTGCAACTTGAAGTTACTGTATCACCAGCTGTGGGATTCTTTGTACGTTTCTAAAACCTGGTAATTATCCAGAATTACGTGCCTCAGCAAACGAGGGGAATTGCCTGGGCAGGGGGAGCCGGCGGCACGCTCCAGCGTGGCAGCACAGCCCGTGCTGCACAAAGGCAGCAGCAGCTGCAGGCATGGGAAATTAAACCCTCCAGTGTTCAGATAAAGCACATTTGCTTCAAAATGACAGGACACGAAAAGGGAGGGAAGGACGTGAATTATCATGGGATGTGACTTGTTATCATGAGTAAATGGGGCGGTGGAAACGTGTCGCCTGCCTTCGCGGGGACGGAGGCTGCTACCTTTGTGAGCAGGGCTGGCGGGGTTCTGCAAGCAAAACCGGGGAGCTGGCTCCATGCAGCAGTTCTGGGCACCCAGCAGCCCAAACAGTGGGGTGAGGGATGTGGGGATCCGTGGGACCCCGGTGCTCATGGAGCCAGAGCTGCCTGCCTGTCACTGGCAATTGCTCCTGCACCAGCTCAGGCTCTGGAGGGGCTGAACAGCCCGGTGCCAGGGATCCCCATCCGTCAACTCGTCGCATTCCTGCTCTGCCGAGGGCCCCTTTCTTATCGGCGCTCATCCAGCGCAGCAGCTGCGGCGGCTCAGCAGCGTGGTGCTATCGGGGCCATGCAGGGCCGCTAACCCCTTCCTGCAGTCAGGCTTCCTTGCCGTGCTCCGCACCATGTATGGCCACCGAGCCCTCACCGTGCACCCAGAGCTGGCACCTGGCCCGCCCAGCTCTGGGGGTGCTGCAGGGTGGCCCCCAATCCGTGCTCCCAGTGCACAGCACGGTGCAGACCTACCTCTGCCCTCCCGATCCCGGTCCCTTGGAGGAGCTGCGTCCGTGGAGCCGAGGCTGCAGCAGCGCCCAGGGTGCGGGGTGCTGTGCTGGGAGTCCGGTGTTTTCTGAGGGCGCCTGGTCCCCAGTGTCCCTGCAGAGGTCTGGGAGCAGGAGCCCTGAGCTGTGCTTGGCACCTCCTGGTCCCACACAAGGCACAGTGCTGGTGAGGAACGGGGACCTGGGTTTATCAGCGTCCCCTCCTTGCTGCAGCAGGTGAGCACGGGGAGTGGGGGCCAAGCGCAGCCACGAGCTGGCTGTCGTGCCAGGGTCACAGGCCTCGCTGTGGGAATGTAATTGCTATGCTAATTGGGACAAATTAAAGCATGCTTTGGGTGAAGGACGCAGCATTGACCTTGACGGAGAGATCAGCCATCACGCTCGCCCCATTGCAACCTTGAGCCTGCGCTGACATCTGTGCCAGGAGCAGGGCCAGCGCCCCTGGGGTCCTGTTCTGGCCCCGGCAGCGCAGAGGCTGTTCGAAACAGAGCGCAAAGCAATGCCCAGCCTGCCTGCTCCCACCCTCCCTGGCACAGCATTTGCCCCCACGAGCTGCCATGTGCTGGCGGTGCTGGGTTACAGTGGTGGCACCAGGCGTGAGGGCTGGGGCTGCCGGGCTCTGCCACCCTCCCCATCCCTGCTGGTGGTGGGCAGGGCTCCCCATGGCCCTCATCGCCAGGCGCTGACCCTACTCCTCCTCTCTCTCTCGCAGCAGCCATGGAGGCGGCGCTGATCGTCCTGTGCTCCCTGCTGGTGTCGGCGGCCGCGGCGGATGGTGGGTACGGTGCTTCTGCAGGAAAAGCCTGCCAGGGCAATCCCCTCCCTGGGCAGAGGGGTGGCATTTTTCACCCCACAATGTGCTCACATTACAGCCTCTGTCTGTTTATTTCCAGTGGGCGCCCAAGAGAAGGAGGAAGACCCCTTTAACTACGGTGAGCATCGCCGTGCTGGCACAGATGCGCATGCATGTGCAGCGGGGAGCAAAAGATGCTCCCCTTCCCTGAACCCAGCAGAAACGAGTCACTCTGTTTTCTCCCTCAGACTACCAAAGCCTGAGGATCGGCGGGCTGGTGTTTGCCGTGGTCCTGTTCACTGTTGGCATCCTCCTCATCCTCAGTGAGTTGGGGAGTGGGGCTCACCGGCTGGGCTGGGGCAGCCGTTAGGAAAAGCCCTGGCCCGTCCCCACCGGGGCCATGCTCACGGTGTTTCTGTCCCCTTGCAGGCAGGAGGTGCAGGTGCAGTTTTAACCAGAAGCCCAGGTGAGTGAGGGCAGCGTTGCTCCTCGCGAGTCTCTGCCCCGTGCTCAGCTCGTCCCTGCTGCAGCTGGCGGGATGGGTGCCCCCTGCGAGCACCCCTTCTGGGTGCCCAGCACGGAGGGGTGCAGCTGTGCGTGCTCCTGGGGCACCTTCCTCCGTATGCTCTGTGTCCCGTGATGGGCGGCTGGTCCCAGCTGCCCTCCTTGTGCTCCTCTCCTTGCAGAGCTCCGGGGGATGAAGAGGCTCAGGCTGAGAACTTGATTGCCTCGAATGGTAAGGCCGCCCGGTCCGCGCCGTGCGTGCTCTGGGCAGGGGAATGTCCTCGGGCAGGCTCTGCAAACCGCTCTGCTTTTCCCTTTCCAGCAACGGGAGCACAGAAAGCGGAGAACTGAACAAGAGCCATGCGGTGAGTCCCAGCGTGGGTGGTGGCACCAGGCTGTCACAGCCTCTGTGCTGGGGTGGAAGGGAGAGGGGCTGGGGTGGTGCACGGGGGCGGTTGTGGAGCCCCCAGTCTGCTCCGAGCAGCTCCGTGCATCCCCTGCATGGTGCGGGGGACGGGGCAGCGAACCGTGCAGTGCTGGTGATCCCCAAGCTCTGCAAGCCGCGGGCAGCACAGCAGGAAAAGGAAACATCTGTCCGTATTTTCCCCTGCGGTACACTTCCTCTCCTTGTGCTCCTCCACCACAAAGCAGTTTTATTTTTAGGGCTTCTGGAGCGCAGAGTGTGAATCCCCTGGGGCATATCTCACCTCCTGCTGCCCACGGACCGTGCAGCCAGAGTTCCCCTGAGCTCCGGGGCTGTGGTCTGCTTTGGGAGAGGGTTCCTGCGGTGGCAGGAGCGTGTTCCGCGCTGGTTCCAGCTCAGGGAAGGGCTGCGGTGTGCTGCCAGCCTGACCCCCACTGTCCTTCCCACACAGACACAGAGACCTGAGGACAGATGCTCAGACTGCAGATGCCAGCAGCCTTCAAGGAAACCGAACCCAGAGCAACAGGTCCCTCTAAGGAGATGCAAAGCTGCTGTGTCTGTGTTACCCTCTGTACTTCAACACCGGTTCTCTATCTACTAACCCGACCTAACTCCACTCACCGTCCTCTCTGCCTCCAGTGCTGTGTAATGTTGATGTAAGGTGACCATTACCTCTAGGGCTAGTTGTTGCTGTTGTTGTAATAGTGACTCTCTCCCCACATTTCTCGTGCTGTGAGCGTGATGCGGGCTGGGCACAGCGGACGGGAGCTGCCGCCCCGCGTTCCCCCCGCCCTGCCCCTCGGAGCTGGGTGCTCGCCTGCTTCCTGCGGCGAGCGACCTGCCTGGGGACCAGGGAGGGGGCGGGTGGCCTCCTGGGGGTTTGTGAAGCACCATGTGCCTCCGTTGTGCTGCACAAATTGCCCTGCTCCCTCCTGACCCTGGGAATGGAAGCTGCAGGGCAGGGACAGCCCTGGCTGCTGTGCATGGAGCCCTGTGCAGCCTGGGCACCATGGCTCTCGGGAAGCCCCGAGTCCCCCATGGCGTGGCTGGGAGGTGAAGGAAGCATGGCACTGCCACCCTGCTGCATGTTGCCAGTTCAGCAATAATCCTCCCAGCTCCAGCCCTGGGGCTGGGCTGTGCCAGGTGCCCCTTGGTGCTGGGTGCAGGGCTGCAGGGAGCACCCCGGCGCAGCCCCCGTCCGCTCCGCTCAGCGCTCCCCATTTGTGTCCCCGGCCAGAACCCAGTGCAGGATGCTAAATTAAATGGGAAACGTCACTGTGGTGGCAGAGAGGGCTATGAAATCCCGTGTCACTGTGAACGAGGGTGGCTGTGCGGCGGTGACCCCGCGAACCAGCACAAACCAGCTCCTCACCAACGCTCCGCATGCCATGGGACAGAGCTGGGCAGGCTGAGCTGCCTCCGGGGCTGGACGGAAACGAGCTGAGCTAAGCCCCTGTCCGTGTCACCTCTGGTGAGAAGGAGCAGGGGCCCGGCAGCATTTCCTCCCGGTGCTGTCCCTGTGCCATGGCCCAGGACACAGCCGCCCTCGTCAGTGCTGTGTCTTGTCCCACAGTGGTTGTATGTTGTCACTCCTGCTCCTGGTGCTTCTCCAAATCCATGCAAAGCCTCAGCGGGGACCTGCGGCTGCGCTGAAGCGAGGACAGAGCCGTCCTCCTCCTGGAGGCTTTGCGAGGGGTCCTGCAGGGCTGTGGGTGGGCTCTGTCCCTCTGTGCTGTTGCACCCCTTGGTGGCACCTGGGCTGGGAGTTGCGCTCCTTTGTGCAAAGCAGAGGGATCGTGTCCTGTGTACCTTGTCCCTTCCTCCTGGCTGTCACCGGGAGGTGTCTGCCCACCTCCTGTCTCTGTGCTGCTCTGCAGCCTTGGGTGAAGCCCCCCCGTGCCGCCCAGCCCTGAGTGTCGGTGTGTGCGTGTCCCGGTGTCGGTGTTGGAGTGACCGTGGTGTCTGTGTTGGTGTTAACACAAAGAAAACCCTGTGGTGTGTAGAAATGGCAAAATCTTGACTGTTGTAAAATAAACTGAGCTATTGTGTTTCCTTTTAAATAGGCGAGTGTGCTGCTGTGGTGAGGGACTGGTGTGTTCTGTGCTGCGATCTAAGGGGGAAAGGAATAAAACATCGTTTCTACCAGTGCCTGGCTGCGTAGTCTGCAGGGAGCCGGGAGAATGGGGCAGCGGTGGGTGTTGGGAGCCCCTGGGGCTCGCAGCGCAGGGAGCAGAGCAGGGGCTGAGCATCTGCCCAGCTCTGCTGGGTTGGCAGCAGAGTATGGGCGCTGTATGGGCGCAGCAGAGCCAGCCCTGCCCATGCCGGGCAGCGCGGCAGCCAGCCTGGCTCCCCTGGAGGGGGTGGCAGCGGCCCCCCGGGCAGCACAGACAGGGCTTTGTGCTGGCAACGGGCAGGCGCTCCGAACCCGCCCCGTGCTGAGCTTTTTTCTGCAGCCAGCAGCAGTTTCAACAATAGCCAGGGTCTGTGTGAAGGCAGCACGGGAGCAGCCAGCCCGGCTGCGTGGCCCCGCGGGACGCGGGCACAGAGCCCCCTTGTCCGCCAGCCTTTGGGGCACTTCTCTGCCGCAGCTGCTGATGCGCTGAGCAAGGGGGTGCTGGGTGATGCCTCGGCTTTGTGGCACCTGGGATGCCCGGATGGCCTGGGCTGGAGCTGAGCCCTGGCTATGGCCAGAAAAGTGCCCCTTTGGGCTCAGCACCCAATCTCCCCTCCCAAATGGGACAGGGACACCCTGCCTGCTCCCTCCCCTCCCTCCCAAAGGTAGGTGGGAGCCCTGCGCCTCCCCTCGTGACTGCGATAAACATTACACTGAGGTTGTTAATGTTTAATGAGGTTTGTCTCCCAATTACCGTGCTTTCCTTCCCCTGGATGCCCTCTCCCAGTGCCAGACGCCCGCTGGACGGCACGCCGACACCATGGGGGACGGTAAGGGAGCTGCGGGTAGCAGGACGGGGAGCCCACGGGGACATATCGCAGCACAGGGAGCAGGGCTGGACCGTCCTGCCACCAGGATGCAAGGGCTGAGTGGGGGCAGCTGTCACTGGGGAAGAGGTGCGGGTGGGTCCCCAGAGCCCTGCAGCTCGCTGGCACGTTGACGCTGGCTGGCACTCAGCTTCTCGGGGGGATTTCTGCTCCTCGCTGAGGGATGTGCCACCAGGTAAGGTGCCTTGCAAGGTGACACACAGCCGTCAGGCACCGTGGAGGAGGTGACAGCCTGAGGGGCTGCTCGGTGCTCAGAGAGCTGCCGCTGGCAGTCGAGCCAGGTCCCTGCGTGCAGCATCACCTGGAGCTCGAGGCTCGTGCATCCTGCAAACGCATCCTGTGAACACACGGTGAGCTGGGCTGAAAGACAGGAATTTGGAAATCCTTTACTGGCTTGGCTCAATCTGAAGGAAATCAGAGCACTCCTCCTCGCAGCCCGTGTTCCTCAGCTTTCCCACATCACCTTCCCGTCCAGACACCCACTGTGAGCCCATTTCCCAGGCTCAGGCTCCCACTGGGTTTCTCTTTTCCAGAGCAAGCGCCCGAGCAGGGCCTGGACAGGTTCAGCTACGGTAAGTGCGTGTCCACACGGTCTGGGGCTGCGGGCAGGGGGCTGGCAGCCCACCTCCCACACGCTCGGGCTGACGGCTCTCCTCGTCCTCCCCAGACTATGAGACCATCCGCAATGGGGGGCTGATCTTCGCCGTCGTGTCTTTTGTGATTGGGCTCCTCATCATCCTCAGTAAGTGCCTTGGGTGGGCTGGCACCCTGCTGGCCCTGCCTGCCAGGGTGGGCATCACCCGCAGCCGCCTGGGAAATTTCCATCTAGGCAAGCTCCCAACACAAGGCGAGTTGGGAAGGAGACCACATAAATATTTAGCATTTCCCTGCCAGCGTCAAGGCTTCAGAGGGAAGGTCAGTAATTAAAAATAGCAGAGAAAACTCTGACATTTCCAGAGCGAGAAACCAGCATTCCCAGAGCCCTCGGCAGCTCCCAGGGAGACGCGGTGCCAAGAGTGCAGTGCTCCCTGCAAAGACGCCCACGCTGCCTGCTTCGCTCCGCGGGGCTGGGGTGCTGCAGCCTTTCAGCAGCGTGCAGGGACGTTGCCCCAGAGCTTCAGGGAGAAAGATAAGAAAAAGGCCTGCTTCTGCGACTGCGGGGCCAGCCTGGGGAGGCAGGTGGGCATCGAGGGCTTTGCGGGGCAGCAGCAGGGGCTCAGCAGGGGGACCGCCCCACCGGCAGCACCTCTTCATCAGGGCAGGGACGTGGGGCAAGCGCTGCAGGCACAAAAAGACTCAGTTGCTCCTCTTGCCCCCAGGCCAGCGGTTCCACTGCGGAGGAAAGAAGAAGAGGAGGTGGGTATGGCTTGATTTTAAGGCAACCTTATCTCTTCTGCTGGCTGCAAAGGCTGGGGACCTGGCTTGCCCTCCCCTCCGTCTCAGCGATGCTGCCAAGTGTAACTCATCTCCCCTTGCTTTTCAACCCACAGACAAGGAAACGAGGACGACCTGTAGCTGCAGGTAGGCTGCAGGAGAAGGCACCATGCTCAGTGCCGGACTCCCTGGGCCTGCCTGGGCTGGGGGCAACACTGGGAGTCCCCCGAGGCAGCCCTGCTGCAAGGAAATGCCCACACGGACACCTGCCTCTGGGGGGAGCGGGGTGAGGCTGTGCTGTGACCCACCCACTCTGCTTTCAGAGCTGCTGTGCTGCCGTGGGAGGAGAGCTTCGTCCAAAGCAGAGAAGTCCTTGCCAAGGGCCACCCCTTGCCCCGCTCCAGTGCATCCATTACCCTGCTCACCCCGGGCGAGGCCAGAACGCAAATTGCCCTCGTGCTTTCCCCTCTGTTAGATCCAGCAAGTGTTTCTTGGCTAATAAAGTTCCAGCTGAGAGAGGTTAAACTTTGTGCCCGAGGCATTTGAATTGCCCACTCTCCTGGCCCAGCACCAACGATTTTTCTGCCCTGCAGGCACCTTCCAGCACAGACCCAGCGCAGGCTCCCGCGGGCCCCGCTGCACCCCATGGCACAGAGCAGCCGGCTCTTCGTTTGTGGAGGGAGGGAGAGATGGGAGGGAGGGGTGTCTCTGGCCACCCTGGTCCTTGTGAGGAAAAGCAATCTTGCCCAGGGTGGGGGCTGGCTGCGGGTGCCCAGATCCTGCAGCACGTGCCCTGCTCCTGGGGTACACAGCCAGGACCCTGCAGCACTGCCCCGTGCTGCGCAGAGAGCAAGCCTGCGCGGTGCACACACGGGCGTGTGTTTGGGAGGGGCTGCCCGCGCGTGTGCTTATCTCGGGTTGCATGATCCTGGCATCCTTCTTGGGCACAGGCAGGCCGTCGATTTTTGCATCCAGCTCTTCGGTTTCACAGCCGCCCTCATCTTTGGATGCAGACCAAAAAACCCCTCTCCTGCAGCTGGGCTGCGGGAAGCTCGCGGGTGAGCGTCAGTGGTTGCGCTGGACCAAGGCGGACACCTAGCGACAAGCCGTGCAGCCTGCTGCCGGCTGCGCTGCCCCTCGCTGCTCCGCGGAACGGAGCTGATGGAGCAAGCCTTGAGCAAAGGCAGAAAATAGAAGTGACACAGAAAGGTGAATGGAGATCGCTCCTGGAGTCAACAGAAGCCGGAGTGCTTTGCAGGGGAACTGTTTGGGCAGCGAGCACTGGGTTTGGGTTCGGAGCCCCACGTGGGTTTAAGCCTGTATTGTTCTGTATTCTGGAAACCCCCATGCTGCTGGCAGAGGAGAAGCTGGCTCACCTGGTTCGCTTGGGCTTAAATCGAGGTCAGACATTGACAGTAAAATAGGATTAGCCGGGGGAAGGTTATTAGACAAAATCTGTGTAATTTGTATAATCTGAGGTGCTTATTTAACACAGTAAGGAGATTATTTTGAAATATAATTTTGATTTGACACTGACCCACTAATAAAGGCTTGGTGCAGCTTTGCACAGCCCAAACAGGAACCAGAGTCCTTGGGGAGAGGGGAAACAACTCCCATCTAACGGCACAGGTGAGCCTAGGGGCTTGCTCGCAGCAGGATTCCCTGCTCCCGCTCCCAGTCCTCGCTGGCTGGGGACATGGTGTGATTGTGTCCCCCTACAGAAGGAGCTGAGGGTGCAGCAGCCAGGAGGCCAGCTGCCATGAGAAAGGACCCCAGGGTCCTGAGCAGGGGCTCGTGCCCTCCAGGCCCCCGTTTTGCCCCATGCTGGCCATGCTGTGGCTCAGGGACAGCCGTGCCCTTCAGGGTGCGTGTTCCCTGGCACCAGCCCCCAGGGGAGCCCTGCACGCCCAGCCCCTGCAGCTCGGTGGGAGCAGATTAACGGGAGCAAAAAGCCGTGTCTGGCTCCCTGTGCAGGGGGATCTCTGTCTCGGCACCAGATGGCATTAATAGCATTATTCTGCACGGCTGCAGACACACGCATGTGCATGCACACTCGCACACCTGGCTGCAGCTCAGGGACTGTGTGTGTTGGGGACGCTGACACGGATAGCTGACACGGGGTTACATTTGGAGGCCAGGCTGCTGTCAGAGTGAAACTGTGAGCAGCCGTCCTGCAGGCTGGAGCCAGGGAGTCAACAACACCATAAGTGAAATTATAGGGTGGGCGGTAAAGGTGGCCTCCCCGTGCCAGCGGCAGGCGTGCTGCTGGCAGCCCACAGAAGGGGACACATGGGTGTGCACAGCCTCCAGGCAGGGGTCCCCCCTCCTGGCCACAGAGCTCTGCGCTCCTCTGCTTTGGGGGTTGATGCTGGCACCTAGAGGAGCTGCAAGGTCACAGGGAAAGGCCACCACATCCCCCTCTCCCATCGCTGCCCAGTGAAATGCTTCTGCTCCCCCTGCCACCGGGGCAGGGCAGCCGCAGCCCCCATCAGGGGTGCCCACAGGAGCAGCCCCGTGGCTCAGCCTGGAGCTGCCATCTTGGCGAGCAGGCGTTCGTCTTCCGCCCTGAACCAGGCAATCTTGGAGGATTTCTCTCACACTGCCTTGAGCTGTTAATCTTCTCAAAGTAAATCTTTTCTGTGACACAAAGGGGATTGGGTAAATAATACAGTGGGCAACCGGAGCGTCCTTTTCCTCTGGGAAGGCATCCAGTTCAGAGCAGCTTCCCCTTGGCACCGACTGTTCGCCGTTTGCTTTGCTTTGTACCTGGATGGACAGGTACGAGGCAGGGGGCTCTGACTGGCCGTGGCTCAGCTATTTTTGGTTCTTAAAGCACAACGAATGTGAGAGGTGAGTCCCCCGGGGCAGGGGCAGCAGCTAAGGACGCAGGCTACCAGTGCCGCTCCGCCATCTCCACCGTGCCAGGGACGCATTTGGCCCGTGAGGAACTGTGAATGCAAAATGTCTCCTCATTAGCTAAAACAGGAGAGCAGCAAATGGTGACTAATGGAGCCAAGGAGGAACACTTGACAATGTGGAGAGACGGGGCCGGGCTGGCGGGGAGCCAGCCACACGCCTCGTTCTGCCTTTGTTCTGCTCCCGAAAAGGCAGTGCATCCATCAACAGCAGCGTATCTGCCAAAGCGGCAGCGCTGCACCATCTGAAACTATCCTCCCAAGTGATGCAAATAACATTTCAGCCCTCATCTCCGTGTGGCAGCTTCCTCAAAGCACGGGTTATTAGGAAATGTCAGATCGCACCGGGGCGGCCCCTGGCCCAGAGCAGCGATGCCACGCGGCAGGGGCACGCAGCCCTGGCGGCCCAGAGCCTGCGCCCGAGGAGGACGCACCGAGCCTTTCAGGGCAGGTTTCGCGGTGGGATGGAGCCGGGGAGCGAAGAGGGGAACCCACAGACCCGGGTCCNNTGCAGCGCTAGGGGGAGGCAGAAGCCAGGCTTCGTGCGGCAGAGCCGGCCCCGAGCGTCCCGCGGCCGGCGCCTCGCAGGGAGCGGAGCATGGCCCCCGCACGTGGGGAAACTGAGGCACGGAGCGGGGCCGCACCACGCCCGCAGGCAGGGCGGGGGTTTCGCTCCCCTGGCACAGGGCCATCGCTAGGAGCCAGGGAGTGCTTACCCCTTCCCCAGGCTGAGGAGGGGCACGGGGCCATGCCTGTCCCTTTAGCGCCCAGGTGCATGCAATCAGCCCAGGTGCAGGCAGTCAGCCCAGCTGAAGCCCATAGTGCAATTAGCCCCGAAGGCTCTTAGCTCCCCTGCCCTAAGAGTTTTTTTTTTGTGTGTGTGTGGGGCTAGTGTTGGGGCTCTCCGTGCAGGGTGAAGGCTGTGTGTGGGTTTCCCTGCCAGTGGCTGCCTAGGGGTCACAAGAGGCTGTCTCTGCTGGCTTCGGGGGTCCTCCCAGGGTAAGCCCCTCGCTGTGTGGGAAGCACCCTGCGGAAATCCTGTAAGTAGCCCTGTTGTTTTAATGATTGCTTCCTGTGTGGGATTTGTCTGGGAGAGTGGCTGGTGGGGGGAGGTGTCGCCTCGCTGGGGGTGGGAGTGCTGGGAGCCCACTGCAGCTTGAGAGAGGCCCTCAAAATGGGGCTAAAGCTGGGAGGCCCAAAGCAAGGCCGCTTTGCCCAGCACTCCTCTCTGTGTCTGCTTGCAGGCCTTGTGTTTGTGGGAGGGAGAAATGTCCCAGAGGAAAGCACCCTGTGGGCTGGCAGGGTGGGTGTTACAGGGTACCTGTAACCTCTGGGGTGCAGGGGAGCCAGGAGCTGACTGTAAATGCTGGCAAGATCCAGGGTGAAGGAGTTGCAGCTGGGAAATGTTGCTTGGGGTAGAGCAGTTGTGGCAGCATTGCTCCTTGTGCTAGGGCACGAGTGTGTCTCGTGGGAGAGTCCCTTTTGTAGGCATCTTATGCTGAAATGGGGAAGGCCTGAAGAGTGGAAGTCTGTCAGGGGGTCAGCACTGGGTACGTGTAATTGCTCATGTGTCTTGTGTGGGGTTTGGGCCAGGAAGTAATTTTGCAGTCTGTCACCTTTCAGCCTGCTGTGCAGCTAGGCTTGCTGCTGGTGGTGGGAGGTTGCTCGCTCCCTGTTAGTGGGCACGTGGCTGAGGGGAGTGTGGCATGCTCTCGTCCCAGGGTGTCAGCACAGGTCAGAGCAGCCTGAATAAGTAATGTGGTGAATTCCAGTCCTTCCTCATCACAGCTGCACAAAGCACGTGACACTTCCAGCCTGCTGATGGGGCGGTTGTTAGCAGAGTAGCAGCTCTCTAGGCTGAGCACTCCTGGTGTGGCTGGTGGGGGCTGGCAAATGGCCTCAGCTGCGCGGTGAAAGGAAGAGCACAAGGGCAGCAATGGATGGTGCAGGCAGCTCAGGGGCTTGCTGTGGCTCAGGGTGTGACCCAGGGCTGCTCACCCACCCTGCTGGGCTTCCCTTAGTGTCTCCTGAGCTGCCTCCAGTCTTGCTGGCAGCCCCAGAGGAAGGGGCTGTAGGCAGGGTGAGGTTAGCTCTCTGCAGAGGCAAAGAACGAGGAGGAGACCCCCTGGGGGTGCTGAACAGCCAGGGAACCACAGACAAAGCAGTGAGTTAATCCACTCCCCTGCACAAGTACCTCAGAAGGAGGTCTGAGGCCCCGTGGCTGCTGCACCAGCGAGTGCCCTGCACCCCCCTTAATTCACTGCTGAGGGCAGGAGCTGCACCTGGGTCCAGCAGTGTGCTGATAGCAGGAGGCTGCTGCAGTTCTTCTGGTTGGGAGATTTGTCAGCAGGCTCGGCTGCTGCCATCCTGCAGCAGCTGCTGCAGAGGGAAGGGGCAGATGCCTGGCATGTGGCTGGCATCCCCAGGGTTTGGGACTTGCTTGTGGCCTTGGGTATGGGCCTGAATACCAACTTCCTTGCTGGGTGTCAGCTAACATCTGGACACAGGTGCAGCAGGCGGTCAAAACACACCTAGCATCCTGGAGGGGTGTGTGGGCGCAGGGTGGGTGTTACCCACTGCTTTGTCATAGCTTGGGATGAAGGTGGCACTGCCTGGGCTGTGAGAGAGCTGGTGGGGGGGGGGGGGGGGGTACGTGTGCATGGAAGGGACACCCCCATGTGGTGACAGAGTGCTGAGTGCTGTGTGGGGGTGACGGATCCCTGCAGCACTGGGAAGGTGAAGCGCTGCCTTGGGGAGGAGGAAGGGCTGTGGTGTCAGCATACTGTGCAGGGAGCACCTTGGGGGTGAGTGTGAGGTCTCTGGCTTTTCCTAAGCCCTCCCAGGCAGGAAGGATTGCGATGAGCTGGTGCAGGTTGAAATATTTTTTTTCTAGCTGTTTTTACTAGGGTGTGATGTTTTCTACTAAAGAAGTCAGCACATGGTATTTTTTTTTCCTACTCTTGTTCTGTGTGAAATTGGGATGCTTCAATCTTTCAGTTTATTTTCCAACAAATTGGGATTGAAAACATTGTTTAGGAAAGCAAAGAAAAACCAAACCACTATAATCACGTCAAGAAAAGACATTCTGAACTCCTCTAATGGCCCAGACAAATTCGGCTTTGGTGTGACTAAGTCTTGGGGAGTAAGATCCTAGGCTTGAATTAAGCCTTAGATAAATACACCCCAATGTACAGCATTACCTACTATTTGCTGGCTGGAGTGATGCTTATGCAGTGAAGCCTGCTAGGCCCTCTCTTGTGGGAGCAGCAAGGGCTGGTGTTGGTGAAAACCTGATTCCTGTCCCTGGGCTGCTCAGAGGTTTCCAGGAGGCCCAGGGGGGAGGAGTGCTGCTGGCTGCGGGTCTTCAGTGTCCAAGGTTGAGGAGCAGCTGTGGCCAGAACACAGAGCACCCCAGTGGAAACCCTTCTGTATGAAGGTGGAGTTTAGGTCTGCAGAGGATGGAGAGCACACGAGCTGTGCTCTGGTCTCCCCGGGCTGCAGCACACAGCTCAGCTTTATGGAGTGTGACGGGTGCAGCCCAGCTGCCACTTAACCTAAGTGCACGCACCTGGCCCTGGTCCCCGCAGCTGCGGGTGCCGCCGGAGGTGTGGGCGGTTGGGTGCTCGCCTGGGTGCTCGCCTAGGTGCTCGCCCATCTCCGTCCTCGGCGCGACGCCCGGCTCGGTGCGTGCCACCCGCCGGGGTGGGCAGGAGAAGGGTGTGCGTGAGCACACCCCCTGCTTGCATAAGGGCTGGGTGTTACCAGCCGCCCTCCCAAAACGCGGCCCGGCCCGAGGAAGCGGAGGGAAGCCATGTGCTCCCCCTCGGACGCGGGAGCGGCCGGTGCCGTCCCAGCGCGCTCCCGGCCGAGCTGCGGGGCTCGGCCCCGAGCCGTGCCCGCC
>VXAV01003166.1:189119-264973 GCA_013399715.1 Alectura lathami
GGGGGGGGAATCATGGAACAAGTGTGTCAAGGAGATGCACACTTGAAGATTAAATTAAAGTTGGAGATTAAGTGAATGCTATCCAAATGTATGGAGGTAATACTCTAAACCAAGTCTGCTATAGATGGAATTATAAAAGAAAGCCAAGGAGCTGCATGTAACATGGGTAGTTAAATCACAGGGCGTTTGTTACAACAATCAATCGATGTTACATAAAGGAATTGTCCATTCCCAATGCTGTGGGAATTTTTAATTATGCTTCTATAACAAATTGCCTCCTTGGACATCCATCACTACATCTGCAGATCGGGTGAAGTGCCCACCTCTTGGAGAATTGTGTGCTTGGAGGATATAAAATGACATTTGCCCTAATTATCTTTCTTGACATTTGAGAACAGCAAGGGGGAAATTTTAGGAAATGAGGAAAGAGGAAATAAATAAAGGGGAATGGAGCTGCCTCCTATCATGAGGCTTGTCCTGCTGTCTGTTAAATTACACATCTATCTTAATGCTAATCCAATGAAAAATATTTACCGAGGTTTAATAGGGCATCCTGTCCAGTTGCATGGTGATCAATTATTCCATCAATTATTAATTATGGAATAGCTGCTTTATTAAAGCTGGGCTAAAACTGCATTTGGGAGCTTTAACCAAAATTGCTTTTGTTTAGGATCTGCTGAGCTGAATGTGCCAGCATCTGCTTTGCTTACATTTGCATTTTTTACTGTGCTAAAAGGAAAAAACAAAACCGGAAACAAATAACCATCGAGGACACTGCAATTCCCCTACCCCCAGCTCCCAACAGCCAAAATAATGAGCGGCACCAGGCTTATTGCTTCTGCATGTTTTCTGCCCCAGCTTCTTGGAAAAAGGATCTCTTCCCACAGAGCTATCTCTTCTGAGAAGAGCAAATTAAAAGCCTCCATTAGCACAACTCCTCGTGGCCTCATTTTCTTTTTCCTTTTTTTTTTTTTTTGGGGAAGTAATATGTATCTTCAGTATCAAACCGTCTTGGTGATGGAAAGTGTTAAAGTGAAATGGTTCCAGAGAGAGGACAGCAATACAATGGAAGTTTCATTATAATAATGGGATAAAAAAAAAAAATGAATTGCTTAATGCATGATAAACCTTTCAGATACTTAATATTTGTGGGTATTGGAGCACAACCTTTTAATATGTTCCTGCTGTAGAACAAGAGCTCAAGTAGAAACTAAAAGCAGATAAACATTTGATCCAGGGGACCACTGAAGTTCAGAAACCTCTCCATGGCTGTAGCTGCCTATTTCTCCCCTGCTTCAAAAACAAAAATAGGTGGCTGGCGGGCAGACGAACAGGAGTTGAGCAGGAAGGAGGTCTGGTGGTGTGTGAGCAGCCACAGCGAGGAGGAGGAGGGGGTGCGAGCGGCGAGCAGTGTGGTGAGGAGCACGGCGGTCAAAAATGGGAGGCTGGGAGAGCATCTCCCTGCGTGCTCTTGCTGGGTCTCTGCCTCCTGATTTATTCTGGCATTATAGTTGCGTTATGCTCCTGTATTGGGTGCAGTGAACTATGCAGCTTGCATTTTTTAATCTCTCCCCATCTCGGCCCCCCAGCGTGGCACAGAGCTCGTTTGTCTCTGAATTGAAACATGGAAGCCTCATTAAATGCACGGAGGAGAAGGCTGCAGCGCTGAGCCCTCGCCATGCCCGGTGTTTGTTTAGCCTGCGGATAGCCAACGTTTTCCAGCACAAGGAGCCACGATGGCAACTTGCCCGGAGCCCTTACCTGCACCTGGTGTAGGTTTAGGGATGCTCTTGGTTTTTGGCTGAGAAAATTGATATAGGCAACCCTATATTTCTTGGTGCATTCGTCCTCCGGAGGAGCAGAGGCTGCCTCGCTCGGGCTGCGAGCGCCAGGGACGTGCTACCCGGCAGCCCTGCGGGGATGGGGGCTGCTTGGGAGCCGCAGGCTTGGGGCTGGGCAGCGATGGCACAGGGTGCCTTTCTGCTACAATGCTCGCGCTTCTGCCCATATGGTCCTGAGGTGGAGGGGCGAGGAGCAATGTCCTCGTTTGAAGCAGCTGACAAACCGAGGGCAAGGATAAAACTGGAAGCGTCTCGTTGTGGCAGGAATTCTTCTGACATGGCAGCATGTGAGTTCTGTGCCTTGGATAATATGAAGTCATCTCACACCCAAATAAGCAGGCTGTTAATGAGTGCGACTTCCTAGGAGGGCACGAAGGAGGAAGGTGTTTGGTTGTCACAGTAGATAGAGAGCATGCTTTAATGGGAAGCTTATGCAGTGGCTGCTTTGGGTCCGGAGTGTTTCTTGTCGTTGAAATCTAAATTACAGCCAGCTACATATTTGTATATTATAATTGTCAGTTACCCTTCCCCTGCTTGTAAATTGTAAAGAAATAAATGTGAATGTGTACAGTCTGCGTATTGCCGTCATCACCTGCTAGCAGAGCTGTACCAAATATTTTGGAAATCCATTTCCTGACTTTGCTGACAGCAGCTGCCTCTTGGAAAGGGCTGTTGGGTTTCATTTCCGTGGGAGAGGAGGGAGCAAGTGCAACTTAAAGGGGAAGGGACCAGGTGGAGCAAGATCCCTCTCCCTGGCGTGCTTCACTGACCTGCTTCCCTCATCTCTCACCTGTCGGCTGTGGGGCAGAAATCCTTGTCTGTGCTTTATAGAGTGAGCAAGCAAGATGCTGTTTGCAAGCCATGGGCTGGTGGCTCTGGAGGGAGGCTGGCAGCAGGCATGCATGGCTGTCCGTGTGCGTCCCTGTCCTGCCCGTTGGGCCTGCCTGGCCTCCGTGGTGTGACCTGGCTTGGTCACATCGCTGATGTCCCCTTGGGACTTGGATGTTGCGCTCAGCATGGAGGAGAAGTGAGGGTGGGCAGTCGGAGGGCAGGGAGAGGCTCTGCCTGTGGTTTCTGGGCTTGTGCCCACCTTTTGGGGGGAGCTCAGGAGGCGGGGAGGCTGAAAAGAGGTGGTGCAGGGCTGGGGGATGCCCAGCTCCACGGCAGTAGGGTGGGGACACCGGCGCCTGCAGTGGGATGAAGCAGGAGGTGGCCGTCATTACATTTCAGGGGCCAGACAAATCGGTGGGAGAGCTGCTTCTTCCAGGCAAGGGTTACAGCCTCCGCCTGGGTGCTGCTGTAATAGCTGGAGGTGGTTCAGGCCTTAATTTCCATGCAGATGCATTAAGGAGCAGGCAGCAGCGCTCGGAGCGTGCCGCCCTCCCCGCGGAGCACCGCAGGCCGGGTTCTGCTCCATCGTCCCTCCCAGGGAAGGCGGCTGCGGGCTCTGGGGCTGCCCTGGGCTGGTGCTGAGATGCAGGGGGCACGCTGCCTGCAGGGTGCTGGGCTCCGGCTGGGCACCCCAGGCTGTGCTCGGCGTTTTGGGGGCACTGCTCCCTGGGGGGTGCTGCTTGGCTGGGGTCACAGCTTTAACCTGGCCTGGGAAGCCGCTGTTTTGGGGTGGTGTCCTGAGTGGGTGAGCTCTGCTGCTGGCAGGGGTGTGCACCTCGTGGGCTTGAAGGAGCACGGCCATGTGAGGTCATCCCCTTGTCTCCTGTCCCTTCGGTGATGCTCAGAGATGTCGCTTCTTGCCCCGTTGGCTCCAAGGACTCTCCCTTTGTTAGCAGAAATGTTGTTAGTGCTCTGGAGATGAGGACTTAGTGGAAGCTCCTTCCAGGGAAAGCCAAAGACTGCTCCACCGCTACGATGGTGCTACGTGGGCAGCATGGATGGACCTGGTCCCACCTCCAGCAGCAGGCAGGAAAGATTTAGGACTTGCCAGCTACCTGTAATTCCCACCCTGCAACCGAGTGCCAAGCTTCAGTTCACTTTCTCCTTGAACAGGGCAGGTGTCAAACACCCTTAATGAGGATAATAAATGAGCAGCCAGGCGGTGATTAGCCTGCTGTTCCTCACCGCATTCCTGCAGCCCATCACAGTCGGTGGCTGAAAGCCCCCATGGGCTTGCCCAGCCCCTTTGCTTGCCTGCTGGTGGGCTTCTTGCTGCGGTCTAGGGGGGCACCCAGGAGACGAGAGCACGGAGCCCAAGAGGGAAGCCTTGGAAAGGTGCTGCCGGTGGAGCGGGCTGAATTCCAGCACCAGTGCTGTGAACCCTCGCTTTGGGAGGGTCACTTGGTCGTGGCAAGTAGCCAAGCCTTGAGCAGCCACTCCTGTAAGGAAGTCCTCGAGCAGTCACTGGCCTCTGCCACTGTTGGGAGTGCTGTCAGCCATGGCTGGATCCCCTGTGCCCGGGGGATTGCACACATGCCCTTCAAACACCTCGTTTGGTCTTTTCCTGTCCCTGTGGGGTTTCCATCCAGTTCCAGTTGTGCAGGGACCTTGTTTGGCTTTGAGAAGCTTCCAGGGTTGGGGTGGGCATAGGAATGGCCGCAGGGTCACCAGCGCAGCGCTTGTGTGCATCAAGGGATGGACAAAGCTCCCTGCTTAGGAGAAAGGGCTCTAACTGCACCAGCGTGCAGTTGGCTGTTGTCTTAGAAATCCTGAATCCACTTAACAAGAAAGGAGCATCTCTTCCCTGTGAGGCTCGGAGGTGAGGAAGCACTGCATCGCAGGGCTGTCATCGGGGAGGTGATGGCATTTCTGCCTCTGCAGGCAGAGGCTCCAGCCTGTGCCACTTCTCATGCAGGACTCGCACCTACATCTCAGCTGCCTCCTCCTGGAGCACGTGACTGCTGATGGGCCCTGGGGTCGGTTCATGGCTGCTCTGCCTTAGCCACTCATTAGAGTGAGAGAGTGCCTTCGGTCCAGCACATCGCTCTGCAGTGCCCAGAGTGGCTGTGCTTCCAGAGGTATTCGAGTTGGGAAAGTCCAGCCATCGAGACTAGTAAATATTCCTAAGGGATGATAGCAAAATGACTTCTCTCTCCCAGCTCAGAAAGAGATATTAATATTTCAGTACCTCTAGGTTGTAATATACTGCAATTTAAGAAGATTGCACTTTGATAACTTGAAATACCTGCCTTTGAGAGCAAGCTAGGCAGTGTCCGGCTATGTGCTGTGCTTTGTGTAGAGCCCTACCAGCAGTCTGGGCTCCAGTGTCTGGTGCTGTGCCTGCTTCACTGCATTTCCCCTGGCAAAACTATTCCATTTGGACTCCTCTCTACAGCTGCCTCTTCTCAGGCTTGTGTGAATTAATGCCCTCAATATTTAGGTTAGGGTCAGCACATCTGACCAGATGTGAGCAGTGATTTCTGGTTTAAAAATATTGCAGTGCTATTTCTAAATTTTTAATCTCCCTCAGTGATTTGGAGACAGGTTTATGAAACATGGAATTAGAATGGTGCTCAATGCTAAATGGTAAAGGAGATTATCTGGATTTAACTCTATGCGTCTGTCACATAACTATTGCCAATCCCATAACTTCCATTTTCTTTTAAAAATCCGTTTCCCCCTTTTGACCTGAAAAAGCTCCATGGGTAATCTGAATTTCTGTTTACGAGGTATTTTTCCACCCTTGGCCCCCACCCCTTGTCCTTCCAGCTCTAAACCTCCTGGGGCACTCCCTGGCAGGAGGATGCTTCCCCGTGGGGCTGGGGCGGGTGGCTGCAGGGTGGACAGAGGCTGACCCTGGTGCACCCCGCTGTGCTGCGTGCCGGCTCTGCTGTGCTCTGCTGCGGTGTGGGCACAGCCCTGGGCAGCCTGCGAATGCGTTGGATGTGCGGTGACGGTGCTGGCCCTCGCTAGCCTCTGGTCCCTTCCGTCGCTGCGCAGCTCTGGCTGCAGTGTCCTTGACGTGGGGCTATAGGATTTTGAGTAGGTAAAGGAGGGAACGTGGTCGTTTCAGCTGGTGGTTCAGTGTGGCGTACACAGAACAAGACACGGGTGCTCTTGCTGGGTGCCCATCAGGCAGGGAGCAGAGCAGGGCTCTGCACAGGAAGGGGTGAGGTGTTTTGGGCTTTCCTCTATGGACCTGGCTGGGAATGTGTGAAGCACGCTGGGGACAAGACAGGGGAGGTGTGTGCTTGCCAGCTTTGCTTTGAGGAAAACGCGTGCGTTTTCTGGGGCTGCGGGTGCTGGAGGACAGCTTGGCAGCAGGCTGTGCCCCTGTGGGGGTCTGTGAGCGAGGAGGTGGGTGTTGGTGCAGATGAGGCTTCCCCTCTCCCCTTGCTCCTGTTCCCTCCTCCCCAGGTTGAGGAATCGAGGTCAGAGAGGGTCCCTGGTGGCTCACTGGAGCTGGCAGCGTGGCACGCTCTGCGCGCTGGCTCTGCGGCACTGCGAGTGGTGCTCCCAGCCAGAGCTATTAATACACTGCCGAGGGCCTCTTTCTATACCCGTGTCCTTCCGCCCACGCGGAAAAGTGCAGCTAAAAAAAGAAAAACAGAGAGAAGTGACGGGGGGCTGCCTCGTCCTTGTTTGTAGGCAGCTTTGCTCGCCGCGGTGAAGGGGGAGCTCGTGGTGCTGGCGTGGCGTGGAGGGATGCTGGGTGGGGAGGTCTCCTCCCCTGCTGCTCTGCAGCAACCACGGTGTCCTAGGGAGCTCCTGGGCATCCAGGCAGCCTGAGCCGTGCCTTGGTGTGACCACGTGTTCAGGGCCACCGGTGCGTGCGCAGCCTCCTGGCGTGGAGGGGACTGTGTCTCGGCCACCCAGCTGGGGCTGTGGGTCTGGCTGAGGAGCACCCATGCGTGGAGGCACTTTCATGCTGTCCTGCCCCTCCTTTGAGCCATGGGGAAGTCGGGGTACCCTGGCAACCCCTGTGCTTGCGCAGCCCCTGGTTGTCCTGGTGAGGTGCTCGTGATCCCTGATGCCTGTGCAAAGGGCTTTTGTGCTTCTAGCCCCCGCACCGATGCTCTCTGATGTCCTGTTCCACTGTGCTGCGTGGTTGGGGCTGAGCTGGGGGCGGCCGTGCCAGTGGGGAGCGTCCGTGCCTGCAGTAACCCTCGGCCCCTGCTTCCTCTGCAGCTCACGCTGAAGATGTTGGAACCAGCCTCTACTTTGTGAACGACTCCATCCAGCAGGTCACCTTCTCCAGCACAGTGGGGGTGGTGATCCCCTGCCCGGCCGCAGGGTCACCCAGCGCCGTCCTTCGGTGGTACCTGGCCACAGGCGACGACATCTACGATGTGCCCCACATCCGGCATGTCCATGCCAATGGGACTTTGCAGCTCTACCCCTTCTCGCCATCAGCCTTCAATAGCTTTATCCACGACAATGACTACTTCTGCACTGCGGAGAACTCGGCCGGCAAAATCAGGAGCCCAAATATCCGTGTTAAAGCAGGTAGGAGCTCCCTGGGGTTCTGACGAGGTGCTGGCTTGCCTCTGGTCTTCTGGTCCCTTCTGGTGTGGGACAGTGATGCTGGTGACAGCATGCTGCTGTGCTTGGAGGAGCGCTGAGCTCGGGCTGTGCTGGCCTGCTGCAAGAGGACTGATCGATGCTGCAGGGACAGAGAGCAAGGGTTGGACAAACGGGAGGCAGCCTGCCAATATGTGTTTGTGAGCTGTGTCCTGCCTGAGCTAAGAGCAAGCTCTGCCTTTCAGGTCCACCAGCGGCTGCGGAGCGACCGGCAGGGACACGGCATGCCTGGTGGCAATGGTGTGGCTGCATCCTTGCAGCAGGAGGAGTCCCCTCCCTTAAGCAGTGTTGTCACCCCGTCATGCGTGGGGGCCTGCAGCTGGGGAAGGACCTGGGCCACATCTCAGCCCAGAGATCCCCCTGCTGTGTCCCACAGCCTGTCTGTTCCCATTGGAGCATCCAGCCCAAGCATGCAAAGGCTTATTAAGCAAAGAAAAAAGGAGGAATATGGTAAAGAGCTGCTTCCAAAAGCCATTATAGTAAATTATTGACCAGGCTGAGGAGGGCTAATAGTCCAGGAATGGCTTCATTATGTAACCTATTAAAAGTGGGGCTAGCAGAGGGAACATGACAGAAGTGACTACAGGATTTTTTTTATTTTAATGCCTTGTACTGCAGAGTAAATTGGTATTAACCCCCCTCCGAGAGTGAATTATTCACCAACATTACCAGGTTACCTATAAACCACAACTGAGTGGAGGAGGGACGACAGCAACAGACAGGGGTGCAATAAATGTGGCTGTGCAGCACAGGGCTGCTGCCCTCGTGCCGGGACTGTCTGAGGTCCCTTGACCCCACGGGAGCCCATGTCTGTCCTGTTAGCAGGTGCAATCAGCAGTGTGTGGTGGGGCTGTGGTGGCTCCAAGCACTTTGGCTTTATAGCACTTGCAAATGGTTGAAAGCTTCCCCAGCTTCTGCACCCACCTGGTTGTCCCGTGTCGCAGCCCTCTGCTTTGGGATGGCTGTGTGAAGAAAGGGAACAAAAACCCATGGAAAATGAGGAACTGGGAAAAGTCTCAAAGCTTTTGAAAGCCTGGTAGCGAGTGCATGGAGTAAGTGCCTCTAGTGTGTTAGTGATGGCTTTGAACTGCCTTTTTTCGGCAGCAGCAGCAGGGGCTGTGGGGCAGGGTTTTGGGGGTGCTGGGGGCCACTGAGGGGCTGGACTTGTGCTCTCTGCTGGCCTTTCAAGCCCGTGAACAAGCCTCTGCTCCATGTGATTAAGGAGGCTTTTCCTAACTAATCTGCTGCGATGCCGGTGTCCCTTGGTGTGGGCTTTTCCCCTTCACCCAGTAAATGGCAGGGAGCTGGGGGGCAGCGGGTGCAGGTGGGCATCTCCTGCAGCTGGTCACCTGCTGTGCCGTGGCTGCTGCCTCCCTTGCCAGCCAGCAGGCACGTGGCACCGATGGGACGTGTCACTGTGTGTCCTGGGATGTGCCAGTTTTGGCCCTGACCTCCGGCAGCACCCCAGGGTGCCTTGAAAGCCAAGGAGATGAGGAGTGCCAGCATCCCTCACTGCTTGCTTGTCCCTGTGGGTGTGCAATGCACAGCTAACGCGTGCTTCCCACTCTGGGAAAACATCTTCCTTTTGTGGCTGCCAAGGAGTCTTATCTGAAGAGGTTTGAGCTGCTTTTGTCCTGGCCAGGGGGTGTCACTAAGTGGGTGGGAAGGTGACAGTGGTGCTGGCTTGCACTACTCCTGCATCCCAGTGAGCACTGGGTGGGCCGGGTGTTTGGGATGGAAGCAATTTGTCGCTGGGTGGCTTTGTTTGTTTGGAAGACGGGGATTAAAGCAAAAGGGAGTGGGTTTCGTTCCAGCACTGTCGTGCCACCAACCATCTGCTCTCCGCTGCAGTTTTCAGGGAGCCGTACACCGTTCGGGTGGAGGACCAAAGGTCAATGCGTGGAAACGTGGCTGTTTTCAAGTGCCTCATCCCCTCTTCAGTGCAGGAATACGTTAGTGTTGTGTCCTGGGAGAAAGACACCGTTTCTATCATCCCAGGTAAGAGAGGAGCTGCTGGCAAAACGCCTTGTTCTCTCGGAATATCTGACCTGCTCCGCTGCCTCAAGCTGACTGCTGTGGAGGAAGGTTTTTGGTTTATCTGTGGCTGCGCTGCCGAAGCTTTTACTGGTGAACGTTTCGTGGCTTTGCGCTGGAAGCACCTGGTGGTGTGAGCAGACGTGCTGCGCTCGGTGTCCCCGTGCTGTGGTCGGTGCTCCGCGCGTCGCTGTGCTCACAGCGCTTGGTGCAAGCGCGGCAGCGTGTCCTCTCCTGGCGTCTGCCACCTGCCTGAGCCAGCTCACCCCAGGGGCTGGGTGGCACCGGGGGCTCAGACGGCAGAAGGTGTCCCATGGTGTCTGTGTCCTGACCTGCAGCTAGCTGGTTTCGCTGTTGTCAGAACAGCGGATTTAATATTCCAGCTTCCCTCTTGATGTTAAAATCTCGTTGTGTGCCTCTTCTCTGCATGGGCACGTGGCAGACGCTTGCACCCTGGCAGGACGTGTCAGCCCATCTCTGTGCAGGGGCCTCGCAACCCTTGAGTAGCTCCCTGCGGCTTTTGGTGGGCACAGAGCGCTCCCATGAGAGCGGAGAGCCTCTGAGAGCAGGGTCCTGCCCCAGCAGGTCCCCCCGGGTGGGGCACGGCCTTGCAGGCACCCTGGTATGGTTGAGCAGGGGATGTCGCTGGCTGTGTCACGCTGCTGTCAGAGTGCTGGGTCCTGCTGGGCTGTCACAGGCTCAGAAGCAGCATGGGGGTGTGGGCAGGTGCTGCGTGGGGCCACCAGTGTCCCTGTGTACCGGGCTGACCTCGTGGCTCCCTCCCTGGCTGTATTGATGGCAGCGCTGGCTGCCCGGCGCATCGTGTGTAAGCTAGTAGTAAAGCGATCGATGCTGCTTTCCCCAGGGGATCCAGAAAGAATTAAAGGATTTTGCCCAAAGTGAGCGCTCGGTGCTTGATATTTGCTCAGAGGTCAGCAAGTCCCGATGCTCCCCCAGGGCCCTGCTGGCCGAGCCGCAGGGATGCGCCCAGGGGGTGGCAGCCAGGGGACAGCCTGGTGCCAGCCGCTGACCACACATGGGAGGGGATTTGCTCTAAGCCGCCTTGCGGGGATGTTTCCTAAGGAGCTTAAAGAGCAGAGCCCTTCACCTGGAGGGGGGCGGGTGGTCTTCCTGTGGTGGCACCTCAGGGTGCAGCCAAGTTGCTGGCTCAGCACTGCCCTGCACCTGCCTGGTGCAGGGACAGGAGGCCGTGCTTCTCCTTCTGCGAGGCTTTTTGGGGTCTCTGCAGCTCCTGCTGCGAGGTGGCACCCAGGAGCTGCACTGGGGCAGCAAGGGCACCTCTCTGCTTCCTGCTGTCCTGTTCCACGCGCTGGCACCGAGCCTGTGCTGGGCTGCGGAGCCGGGGCAGTGAGCCAGGTCCCCTGCCGTGGTCAGGGCTCAGCTTAGTGCCCCTCCTCCCCGGCACTGACCCACTTCTGACAGTCTCGGGATGAAATATTGCAGGAGACTCCTTGCTCCGGAGTGTGGTCTTCCCCAGGCAGGAGCTGGGAAGGATGCTTGCTTGCTGATGGGCAGCTGCTCTGTGTCTGCAGCAGCCTTGTGCCTGGAAAGGGAGAGTTTTGTTTAGCCAATGGCCTTCTTGAACGCAAACCTGTGTAAGCAGTGTTCTGGCATCTCAGGGGGTTCTGCAGGATCATGGACATGCCGCATTTATTCTGGGAGGTGAGCAGTCTCTTGGTGGTCTCTGCGGTCTGTCTGTGAGCCCTGCTGGCGGGCTGCTCTGAGGCCAGCTGCTGGGAGCAGGCACAGCGTGTGGGCAGGGTGCAGCTGGCTCTGCAGCCCGGCCCCAGGGAGCAGCCGAGGGGCAGCACCGTGCCCTGTCGGGCTGCGGTGCTGGGCTGGCCCCAGCAGGGCTGGCTCAGCGTGTGGTGGCTTCTTGCTCTGCTCTTCTTCCTTGGGTGCTCCCAAGGGTGCTGAAGGCCCTGGGGACCTCAAGGTGCTCCGAGGAGCTTGTGCCATGCAGCTGAGCTGTGTGGATGATTTGCACGCTGGGATGATTTGCCTTCTGTTACTTCTGGTGGTTTCTTGAGCTGCTTTTTGCAAACAGCAAAATGAGGAGTGCTGGGCCAGGGCTGCTCAGCCTTTGTCTTTGCCAGTACCTCTTGGGAGGCCGAGTGATGTTCCCTGGTGCTGGAGCACAAGGACACCTGATGTGTCACCTGCTAAAACAGCTGTCTTCTGTGGCGCTAACAGCTCTGTGGGCCCTGCTGTAATGCAGTTTTATTCTGTGAAGCAGAAGGTGCAAAGCAACTCGGGGTTTTCCTTGTCAGTGTCCCTGTCCCCAGACATTGTGTGGGTGCCCGTGGTGCAGACCCAGCGGCCAGGACCCCTTGGTGTGCACCAAGCCCTGGGTGAGCCCGGCGCTGCTCTCACACTGGGCTCAGGGGACGGATCCACGTCCCAGCACAGCTCTGCTCTGGATTTCCTTTTCACCTTGCACGCAGGAGGGGAGCAGAGCAGTGTCTGCACTCTGTGAGCAGCAGCACATTGGCCACCCAGCATCCGTGCACTTGCATGATCTTAGCCAGGCCTGATCCGAAGTTTGCTGTTGCAATGGGTTTTTTAATATGATTTAATTAGAGTGGAACAATTTTAACATTCTAGAGCAATAATTACCCTAAAGACAGAACATATAAATTGTGTTACAGTGTGGAGTCAACACAAGCAAACATGTTTTGCTGTTGGATTACAAACATAGTATCTGCCTGAAGCTTACTTTTTATTGCTTGTGCTAGATCTAAAGGTGGCTTTGTGACCAAAAATGTGGCCTCCTCCTGACCTCTGGTGAAGATTTGGTCCTGCCCTGACTCCTGGTTATTGAGGCAAGGTGGTGTCCACGCAGCTCAGGGTGACCAGCATGGCCCAATATTCCTAACAGTGCTGTATCCAACTTGCTGCTTCTTCTGAAACTTCCTTCTAGCCTTTACGCAGAGGACGGCGCATCAGGATCGCTGAAAACCTCCATGCAGAGGCTGGCACAGAGCTTTTGGTTACATGACTGCTTTCACACCAAGTGCCCGCTTTCTTCAGTGCCCCTGTTTCCCCCTGACCCAGACCGCATCTTGTAGCACAGAAACAATGGGAGAACCCCCCTCTGAAATGAGGGGGGCACTTCTCATGGGGGCTGCTGCTCTCTCGGGTGCAGACCCTGTGTGCTTCGCCGGGGTGCCAGGGCTGCACGCTGCTCCTTTAACGCCGCTCCTTTCCGAGGCTGCCTCTGCCTGCCTGCTCTTTTAAGTTCCTGACGAGTGTGCCTTGTCAGGAGCACCTACTGGGTCTATTTTAGGAGAGATCTTAAAACAATTGCAGAAAAATGCCTGGTGTCTGCATCGCGCTGCTGCAGTAGGGGGTTTTGGCGGTGACTGGTGTTGTTTGGTTAACTTGGCAACACTGTAACTTACCCTGAAATCAAAGACAAATCCTTTATAGAAGGTTATCCTGTACATAAATCATCATTAGTGCAGCTCATTTTTGTTTAATGCCTACCTAACTGTGCTGTAGTCTAAAAATGTGTGTTTAGTGAAGTCAAGGGTTGCGGAGAAATTATAGGGTTTTCAAAAACCCATTTGCTTTGCTGGTGCTCACATCCAAATCAATCTTGCCTTTCGTTCTCAGCCTGGTAGCACACGTGCAGCACCACTCACAGCACTCTGGCATTCGACGTGGGCTAGTGCTTCTTCAGAATAAAGCAGCACTGCTCACCGAGTTGGGGGCTGTGTACGAGATTGCACTTCACACCGAGGCTGTGATTTCAAACTCTGTTGCTATTGATGAATCTTGATGTATACTTGGGGGTGGGGTGGGAGGATGCAGCTGAGCAGCATGCTGCCCGCGTGCCTTTCCCTTCCCTGTAGGGAAGCGGAGGGAAGCTGCTGCCCCGAGCCAGCTTGAGCTCGCAAACGGCTCTGTTAAAGCGCTGTCTGCAGGCTGGGTGATGTGAGGTCTGGGAGCACACGCATGGTTTTGGTTTGTTGGAGGAACTGTTGCATCTGCTCCAGTTGCTGTGACACAGCAATGGAGATCTGTGGCTCTGGCTTGTCCTCTCCGCAGGCATTGCCTGCGTGTAACTAGATTTCAGCAGGCACGGTTCTGCGGAGCTGGGCGTGCAGCAGCCCTGCTGATGTGGAGCCGTGCAGGTGGATGTGCATCCAGCCACGGCGAACAAAAGCAAGCGGTGATTCAGGTAGCAAACGTGAGATGTTCGAGTGGATTTCCGAGAAATCATCAGCCCTTCTTCTGCAGCAGTGAGCTCCCTGCTATTCTTGGCGTGCTCACTGGAGCTTTAGGTGACTCTTCAAAAACTTTGTTTACAAATGAAGCGCTTGTGCATGTTGGATAGCCACAAAGACCTGTCCCTGAAAGCCAAACTGTGAAGCTTGCCAGAAGGATGGAAGCCGGGGGGGGGGGGGGGGNGTGAATGTTCTTGTTGGAACAATAGCCTGTTAGGAATTTAGGAAACATCTCAGCTAATCTGCTTGTGGTGGCTCGGATACGAGCTTAATGTAAGTTGCCCTTGGACACTGCAGTGGATAGCACGGCCAGGCTCTGTGCAGGATTCTTAAGGTGACCTCAGCAACCCTTTAGGGATGCAGAAGACAAAACTGTGACAGCTTCCTTGTGGTTAAATACAGTTGTTCACCCCAAGGATGTATGCTGTCCTCTGCTGTACCTGGCAACATCTGCCAGCCTTTACATTTCTCTCTAAAATATCGGAGTGCAGGTGCACACCAACTCCACTTCGCTCTCTCGAAGCACAGTGAGCCCAGAGGCACAGCGTCAGGCTGCTGGCAGTTCAGCCCCGCTGGTGTTGCTGGGTGCAATGCCCAGGTGCTGCAGGATGGGGCTGGCAGCTGATCCCAGAGGAAGGCCCCCGGGACGCAGGTAGCAAAGCATTGTCCTTCTGTCCGTGGGCTTGTTCTGGGGACGTCAGTCCTGTGCTCCTGGAGAAGAGCTGGAAGCTGGGGCAGAACAAAGATGGTGAGGCGAAAGCGACCCTTGCTTGTGCGTTCATCTTCCTCGGGGTGGTTTTGGAGATGCTTAGGGTGCTGGCTGGCTGTTAGCACTTGAGTTTGGTTCTGCCTGAGTGTGGGACAGCCCAGGCTGTTCACACCCTGCAGCAAGCAGCCCACAGCTCCAGAGTGCCAGGACCCAAGGGTGCTCCTGAGGTCATCCTGGCTTTGTGCATTGCTCATGGCCAGAGCCAGCCCCTGTACTGGGAGGGGAAGGGGCAGAGGCCGCTTCTCACCTGCATCTCCAGCGGGCAGGGAACAGGGCTGGGCACACAGCTCATGGGCAGCTGTGACCAGCAGGCAGCAGTTGCTGAGGAGCTGGCCTTTTCACTTAGGTTTTGTAGTGTTTCCTGCGCCGGGGAGCAGCCTGATGTGATTCAGATGAGCGTGGTCCTGCCCTCCCCTGGCTGGGGGTGCTGCGGGACCTTTTCCTCTGTCGATCCCAAGATCTCCCAAAGTGTCCTGGCTTCCCCCCGCCCCTCGCCACCCTCTCTGGCTGTGCCATGTGCCCAGACCTGTTACAGAGGGAAGTAGCTCCAGGCGTTATTCTCACCAAGTGGGGTGAGATTCTGTCTGAAATCATTTCATCCTTCCCCAGAGACTTGGCGTGAATTTTATCTAATCGCCATGGCAACAGATAAAAAAAAGGTGTGAGCACATCTCCTTTTGCTGTGATAATTCAGATTTATATATTCAGATCAGATTGGAGTTAGAGATTTTAAAAGGAGCAGATGCAGCAGAAGGTGTGACTGCAAATAATGTGGCGAGAACGTTTGATGATCCTGCCCTTTAAGAGGGGAGAGCGCTTTCCTGCAGGTTTTTTTCTGGAATATAATTATTCCATCAAATCCATTTTAACAAGGACTCATTATAGCCCTGATAATGCAGAGTCACGTTGGAGACGATCTCACACACATGCACACACACACACACCAGCAAAGACTAAAACAAGTCAATAAAATGCATGTGAGTAGCCAGGGGTGAGCTCCCATTGCCTCCAGCTGTGCCCATGGAGCAGTGCCTGTGGTGCAGCACTGGCTGGACGCAGCGGGCTCCGGGCACAGCTGCAGCGTGCCCATCCCCTGTGCGGTCTGTTTGCAGCATCCTGCAAGAGAGCTGCGGGACAGCAGCCCCTCGGTGCAGCAAAGGTTTCGTGATGGAAGGCAGAAGGGCTGTGGGCTGTGCCTTCCCTCGGCACGGCTCTGGAAAGTCACCAGACTTTGCTCTGCCGTGAGAGCTGGTGTTGCAGAGCAGGTTGGCTGCCAACCGTGCAGCAGATCTCAGCTGCTGATGTTGCAACCAACTGCCCAAGCTTGGGCCATGCTGCAGGAAAGCTGGGTGCTGCTTTTGCTGTGCTGTTGGAGCTTCTGCAGGAGAGAACTGCTTCGTCTGAGGTTGGAGCGAGGAGGTCCCTGGCTGCCCTCTGTGCGGGGCAGAGCACGAGCTGAGCACATCATGACGAGCTCCAAGGCATGAAATAGAGGAGTGTCCATGCCTGGAGCTGCCATCTCTGTGCCCCTGTGAGCGTAAATCTGCTGCCCGAGGGAACTGTGGTGCTCAGGGGATGGACGAACAGTGCTGGAGGCTGGGATGGATGGCAGGGGGCCTGGAGCAGCGCAGGATGCAGGTGGGCTGGCAGTCTCCACCTGACACCTCACTGCTGTGTGCTGGCCTCGCGTCTGCCTCCAGTGCTGCTGGCTCAGGGTTCAAGTCAAGCTTACAGGGGTGGGAGGTTCTGCTGGGGCCCTGCAGAACAGAGATGCTGCAAGAACCCTCAGAGCCCAGCAGGGCTGAGCACGGCCTGGGAAGCAGCTGAGAGCGGAGGGTGAGCGTCTGCAGGGTTTGCTGGCTGCCTGGCAGGGAGTTCCTGAGCACAGCCCAGTTCTGCGGATGGCACCTGGGAACCCTCTGGTGCTGGGTTCTGGCACTGAGATGAGTTCTGTGGAGGGAAACCATGTTGAAGTGGAGAGAGAAAGAGGGGCAGGAAGAGACGCGTGGAGGAACGCAGTCTGCTGGTGGCAGCAGGATGTGCTGTGCGGACTCGAGTCCCAGGGTGGCTTTGCCTGCTGCTGCGGATTTTATTCCAGTTATGTCCTGAAATTGCTGTTTGTGATTTTGCAGGAAATTGCCAAGAAGCTGGGGAGAGGAGCAAGGTCCTCTGCAGCACCCCAGGAGAGGGGAGTGCATGCTCTCTCTGTCTGTTCAGAAAGCATTTGCCAAATTGTAATGCTTCTGTGCGTTTTGGAGATGCTGCTGCTGAAGGAGAGCTGCAATCCTTTGGGGTCTGGATCTCTGCAAGGCAGTGGGTCACCTCAGGACAAAGCTGTGGAAACCACTTGGGTTGGAAGCCACTGCAATCTCCCTGAAAACGCACAGGCCAGCTGGGAGGAACATTCAGGGGGAGAGGGTTTGCTTCACCAGCTATTTGCTGGCACGTTCAGAGCCCCTGCTCCGGCTCAAATTTTCCCTTTTAATTGCCCTTTAATGGAATGAGGATGGCTCTGGCTCTGGTCCTGTGACCCTGAGGTCTCCAGGGGAGCTGCAAGGCAGTGTGCAAGCAATCACTGCAGCACAGCGACATGGCGTGCAGACCGTGCAGGTCGGCGCTTCTTCTCAAACCTTGTGCTCTCGTGAGCTCGAGCCCCTGCCCCTGGAGCTGTGTTGGGCTGGGGAGGAGAGGAACCAAGGCTGCATGTGGCTGAGCTCATCCCTACCCTGTGCTCTCGCTGCTGATGTGGCCACCAGGGATACTTGCACGTATGGAGATGAGGACAGGGCCACGTCGGGGTGCAGGAGCCAGCCGCAGCTTGCTAGGGACCAGTGGGGCTGGTGCTGGGGGTGTGCCGCTTCCTCCCCCTCCCTGCGCACCCGCGCGCATCCACAGATGCAGAAACAATCACGGTCATTATTCCTGCCATAGTGACAGTGGCAGAGATGCCAGCTTCCTCACACAGACGGCTTTATTTCATCTCCTCTGTTTTTCAAAGCCTCTTTCATTTTGTATGAGGAGACAGATGTGAAGGGCTGCAGGCTGATAAATTCTGCTGCCTTATGAAAAGAGAGGGTGGGTTTTTGTTGTGGTTGCTTCTCTGCCTCCTGCCCCAGCCCCCTTCCAGCAGCACTGCAGCAGCGTTGCGCTGCAGAGGATGCTCCCGTCTCCTGGTGCGGGGCTGGGATTTGGGGGACTGGGCTGTGGGATGGCAGCAGGTGCCGGAAAGGAGGAGTGGTGCTGAGGATGCCTCCCTGAAACGCCTCTGCTGCGCTTGGTCCTGGTACCCAGGGTGCAAGTTCACGAGGGAGGAGCTGACCTCAGCTGGCAGAGCAAGGGCGAAGCTTTTCCATGGGCTTGTGGCCTCTGTCCCCTCTCTTACAGCTGCTGCTGGAGCCCTGCGCTCCCCGGCACCCAGCCATGCCTGCCCGTGGTCTTTGCTCCTGCTCCAGTGACGATATTTCCAGTTTAAAAATAAAATTGCTCCATCTTTAATTGCGGTTTAAATAACTGCTTCATTTTTATTTAAATGTGGCTCTGTAAGGCTCGGAGAACAATTAGGAGAAAATACAGGGCATTGCTCTGGTGCATACATTCAAGCATATAATTAATTTTTTTATTATACTGATGTTTGCCAAATCTCGAAAAAGATCTCATTGTTCCTCTGGGTGTAGTCATGCACAAGTTCTGCGACTGCACCAGGCACTTCAGGCCTCCGTTGCATCCTCTGAGTGCCGAAGGTGGGCTCCTCAGACCCCCGGGCCTCGCTGTCCGCAGCCTTCGAGCAGGGCAGGCTGCTCCCTGCCCGACCCAGCGTTGCTCCGCTGCGTCCTCAGCCCCTTCCGAAGGCTTTTGGTAGCCCCTGGTGCCAGGTGCTGCTACTGCACCTCCACCACCGGAGAGGGTTTGTGCTTTTTGTTGATGAACGGCATTAAAAGGCTAATAAATGACTTGTGGGTGTTGGGTGAAACCTCTGAAAGGCTCTAAATGACCCCGGGACCTTGCTCAGAAGTGAGCTGGCCATTCAGGAATATAAATCTCATTCAGAGTCGATAGGGATTAGGTTCCTAAGTGCCCAACACAGCTAAAGTGCTTCTGAAAATGTTGCTTGTTAGAGGGCTGCAGCGGAAGCCGTATGTGGTCTGGCAGCTCTAAGCTTATCAGTCAGAGGTGCTTTACGTGGTGACAGGAGCTGCTCGCAGTAAACAAGCTGCTGGCCCTTTGGACTCGTGACAGTTTTTAACCATTTATTAAACCGGCAATGAACTCTTCTTGGAAGTGAAATCTTAATAGCAAGCGTGGCATAGATTTTTCACAGATGGCAGCACTGCCAAAAGCAGGCATTCAAGAAAACATTCATCAAAAACATTCATTTCTTTCAAAAAGAAATTGACGTTTATAGCGTAGACAAATTTGGGACTCATTTGCTTTGCCTTTCAGTTCCTGAATTTTTAGAGGTCACATTTTTCTGCACCTTTGAGTGCTAGAAACCGGTGTTATTTTTAACCAAGAACTGAGATCCTGCCTGGCCACATGGTACCCAGAAGGGGGATGGGTGATGGTGGTCTGGGTGATGGGGGCTCGTGGCCAGGGGCTCGCTGTGCTCCAGGGGGGCTCAGCCCCTGCCCTGCATCATGCTGCAGGTAGCAACATCGTGGACACAGGGGCAGGTCATGGGAGTGGATTCACCCTATGCTCGTAAATGTCAGGAGCTCTGGGGTCCCCGCGTGCTGCAAACCCTCGTGCCGTGCCTCGGCCTCGACCCTTCGTGCAGCAGCCAAGCTGTCAGACCCTGTGGAAGGTGACAAAGGGAACTGGCCGGGCCCAGGATGGCAGCGCAGAGAGCCTGACCCAGCGGCTGAGGGAGGCACTGAGCTCTGCTTCCCTGTGGCCGGGGAATTTTGACGACGGCCGAAGCGAGCAGCTCTGTGCTAGTCATCGCCAGAGCTCGCCTCAGCCCCGGCTGCTTTCTGGTAGCTGCTTCCCCCCGCAAAGCAGCTCTCGTTTGCATCTCGGGGGAGCAGCGTGCTGCAGGTGACGCGAGCTGGGAGTCACTTGTTGCGTGTCAGCGTCCGCGTGCCTCGCATCCCTCGCGCTCCGTTCGTGGCGTCACGCTGTGAGCTTCATGGCGTTGCGTGTTAAACGGGCGCGGGCGATCATCGCGCGCTGTTGAATGCTGCTGCTGCTCCTGAAAACGCTTCCTGAGCTTGTAGGAGAGCTGCTGCTTGCGTTGCGTTCCACGATTGCGCGCATCCCGGCGTGAAGGCTGGGCATGCCCAAGCAGCTCTGTCTGTGTTGCCTCGGCCTGTACGAAACCACCACGTGCCCTCCGTCTCGTTCGCGTGCCGATGTGGCTTTGCAGCCTGCCCGCGCGGTGGGTCGGGCGCCCTGGCGCGGCTCCGCCTTCCGGGCGTTGGGAATTAACTTCGCGATCCTCGCTGTGCTCTTTGCTGGCAGAGCTCTGGTGTAGCAGGTCGTGTCCTATCTGGTGGCGACACACGAGTTAGAGTTGCCCGTCCTGCTGCTCTGGGTGGGGTTGATTGCAGGCGAGGTTTTACGGTGCCTGTGCCAGGGTCCCGTCCTGCCGTCCCGCAAAGGCTTCTGCAGCGCTCTGGGTGCGGAGGGCGCTGCCTCCAGGCTGCTGCTGCGTGAAACTCGGTGCAGCGTCCCCTGCTGAAGTACTGGGGAAGGGAAGGAGGTGACGGGCACCCAAAGCTTGGACTCCTGCTCGGTGCTGCCTCAGAAGCATCGCTTCTGTGCCCTGGGCACACATGTTTCTCCTTCCCAAAGGGAAGGGTTGCACAGAGATGATCTTCGTGTTGTGATAGAGGCCAGGCTTAACCAAATGCCACCTCTGCTGTGTTGGCAAGAGCCTCTCGTCATGCCAGGGCGCTGTGAAACGTGCATGGCTCGGCTCCTTCTTTATTTGTGTGTATGTACGCAACGCATGAAACAAAGAAGTTAAAAATGATGAATTGCAGCTAATGCTGCTGCGTGATGGAGATAAGGCTGTAATTATTTGTTTGGGCAGCATAAATCAACACCAAAAGCCCGATGGAAAACAAAGCGATAATTTAAACCTGTTTGCGTGGGTCTCCTGGGCTGTGTGACCAAGCATGAGCTGATGTCCTCGGCTCGTGTGGTTTGAGCTCACGCATGGTTTACGCGGCTCGTTTTGGTGTTGCTTCCACGTGCAGCCCTTGCAGCGTGCTTGGGCCTGTGTCTGGGGAGCTCCCCGCTCTTAACCTGTGCCTGGCAGGGTTTGGCACCTTGGCACCCTCTCAGTTTTGGAAATCTGCATTTGTTATTGTTGTTGTTGTTATTGTGATTAGTGCTTCAGGTAGGATTGTCTGGCAGAGCCAAGCAGCCCCGTGGTCCCTGGAGGGAGCCGAGCAGAAATACCACCAGGTGTCAGCTGGGTTGGTTTCCAGCTGAAAGCAGGAGGCACGGGGAGCAGCAGAGGTGCACTCTGTTATCAGACCAACGGAGCTGCTTGCGGGAGCAGAGGAGCACCCGCATGGACACGGTGCTCGTTCGTGGAAGCACAGCCTTCCCCTCTCTGCTTTCTTTGGCGTTAAGCAGGGCCCGCTGCAGCCCATCGCTTTGCGTTTGGAGAGCTGGGTACGTCCCAGAGGTGACAGCTAGAGCTCGGAGTTGCAGGGCTTTGTGTTTAATTATAACGAACATTTCAATTCTTTAATCTGTGTTTAAAATCAGGTAAAAGCTCTCTTGCTCCAGCGCTGATCCCTGCTGTCGTGAGACTGCTCACGCTCAGAGCATCCATCGGCCTTGCAGGCTGCCCCGGGACTCCTGGGCCGCTCCAAACTCCCTCTTACAGCGGCAGCCTCTTCAGCTCCCTCCCTCCCTCTGCCAGAGCAATCTCCGCTTGCACTGTTCCCTGAGTGCTCGCATGGGTTTGGGCTTCCTTTCCCTTCTAAAGATATGGATTCAGCAGCTACGGCTGGAGCCATTTATCTCCTTTTGCAAGCAAAACCTGTTTTGCTGAAAATGGAAAAAGCAAACCGTGCCGTATTTGGAAGGTGTTCCTTCCAGCCCAAGCCTTTACTGCAATACTTTTTCCTGAAGAAAAGTGTTTTAGAGAAGGGAGGAGCTGCAGCGATGGAGCGGTGAATCCGAGGGTCAGACAGAAGGATCCATGGTGGATGAGCTCCATGGAGGAAAAGCTTTTGCATCCGGCATTACCACTGCGTATTTATATTTCAGTGTAAAGGGGGAAAAACGCACATACTATCAAATGATGCAGTTCTTTATCTTCTTTATGGCTTCTAATGCTATAGCTGGTTCTTTAAAACCACTAAAAGCATAAGCATTAAAGCAATTTTCTGGAGTAATATAGCAAGAGGTCTACAAAAGCCCTGCAACATTTGATAATAGTTGCCATCTTCAGCTGAAGATAATGATGTTAACAAATGTAATGGGAGTAATGAGTGGAGATTCAAAAAGCAGCTTTTGTTTAATTTTTTTGTAATGCAAATGAGTTTGGGAATAAAGAAGGGAGAGCAGAAAATAATGAAAACTTCATTTGAAATGAGTCTTAATCCTCACAGCCGACCGCTAGGGAAGGAGCGGGGAGGCCGCGTCTGAGTGAGGCAGAGCCGGGGTCCCACAGCCCTGGGGCTGGGAAGGGGGCATGTGTGCAGGGCTCCTCCTCCCTCACCTCGGCGTCCCGATGGGATGGGAGCTGCTGGGGCTCCGGGGACCTCCTCCGTCCCTAGAGAGCAGGCGCAGCCACCCCATGCTGTGCAGCGTCACCTGGGGCTGGCTGCTGTGTCCCGAGAGCCGAGAGCCGGCACGTCACCCCGAGGCAAAGCAAAGCTCCCTTCCTCCTGCTCCTAGGAGCTGAAGAGCCCTGGGTTTCTGCAGCACCTTCCACTTTAGCGTGATGCAGGCTGAGCTGAACCTTATGACAGCCCGGTGACTCCCTCTCCCCATCAGAAGAAGTGAATTTGCTTCATTTAGATTGACTCCCAGCCAAAGTGATAGGTATGAGGCTGGCAAATAAGCATCCTTGTGATGAGGACTGGCACTTATGCATGTGCAGAAGATTCAGGTCTGTCAGCTTGTGTCAGCTCGCCTTCTATGGAGTGTTTAATCTGCTAACCCTTGGCCAAGAAATGCATTAAGAGATCTGTGGCAAGTAGGAGCTCAAGAACTGAGCAGTGCTGGAGCCTGCCTCTCTCCTGCTAATCCGCCCTGAAGTGATGGCAGAGGGCAGAGGAGGCACAGCCGGCACCAGGTGCCGCCTCGGAGGCGGTGGGGGAGCGGCAGCACGATGCGGTGCAGCCCGAGCGTGGTGTCCTGGGGGAACGGGCACCCCGTAAACGTGGGAGGCCTTGTGATCTCATCTTCCTTTTTTATTTTTTATTTTTATTTTTTTGGAAGGGTGAAGGTGTGAGCTACAGCATCTGGCTTCACAATTTACAGCTTTTAATTAATCTGAAATTTCAGCGTAGATTTTTATGATGAGCAGAGACATATCTGCAAGTGGGGAAGGAACCTTAATGATGATCCAAGATGGATCTGCAGGATGAAATATCAGCACAGTAAACAAGGCTGAATAGAACAGAAATGCAAAACAAAAAGACATCAAAGCAGTGATCTATAAACGGGATTTCGTTCTGGAGCCCTTCCCTGTTGCAACAAGGGCTGTCCCTACTTGGGGGCGTTTGCCGGCTGCTCGTTGCTCTGATTTCAGTAGGGCAGTAGCCATCTTTTCAGCAGTTTGTGGTCGCAGCAAAACCACTCTTTGCCCCAGCGCCTGATAATGATGAAAACTGAGTCAGCAGCACCTTAGCTGTCCCCGTGCGCATGGCGGTGGTACTTTGCTCTTCTTTCTGGCTGTTTGGGATCCAAATTGCTCTCTTTCTCTGTATCCCAACACAATAATTTGGCTTTGCTATGCAACAGGGCTAGTTTAGTCCCTTCAGAGGGTTATTTGTGGTTACTAGAGAAGACGTTCTCATTTTGGCTTCTCCACCAACCTCCTCGCTGCCTGCTTTACCCTTCCTGCTGATCCATCCCCTGTGGAGCAAACCAGCGCCTTTGGACCTGGCTGGATGTGCCACGCTGGGGCTCTCTGCTCTCAGCAGGGCAGGATGTGACGTTACATCACGAGCTGGGCTCCCAAGCGCGCTCCTGTGCCCCCCAAAGGGAGCTGGGGTCGTGCGCCACGGGGATGCAGCGCTGGGGTGGGTGCGCAGCCAAGCCCCAGCCTGCAGTGGTTTCCACGCCTGCTCACGGGGCTCCCTGCGAAGCTTGACCGAGCTGCAAATGGCTTAATTCACCCCACGGCGGTAGCGGGCGCATTTAGAAATGTGCTGACATCCACCTTGTTGGCGTATGCGCGCGGAGCCTAATTACCGCAGCGAGCGCTCGCCGCGTGGCCGGCATCATTGAAACGCTTTGGGCAGGAGGCTCCAAGTTAGGCGTGCGATTGTTCTGCTCTCTGTTTGTTTTTGCTGCTCTCCGTGGGGCGTGTTATCCTCTGCTTTCTTTCTCCAGCCACCTAAACTCTGGAAAATGGTGATAATGAAGGATAATGATGCAGTGTGGGGAGCGGGCTTCCATTTAAAGTCTTTTAAACAGCAGCAGGAGACATTTATTTACAAATATTTTCTTGTGGGAATGAGAGGGGGAGAAAAATGCTGCTTTATCTCTGTGGGAGGAGCCCGTCCCTCCCACTGGTGCCTGTGGGCAGCCCCGAAACCCTCGGGTGTGCAGTGGGCATGGGGCTGGGCTGAGGGGGAGCGAGCAGAGCTGCTCAGGGCAGGGAGAGGTGTTCTGTAGCACCATCACCCAGAAATGACCGTCTGCTTTTTGCACAGCCTGCATGGGGCTCGGGGACCGGCAGCACCTAATGGCACCGCGGCGCTTGGGTCCTTGCAGCGTGAAAATCTCGTTTGAAATGCAAGTGAGGGGCAGGCCGGGAATTTGCTTTTAACATCAATATTCAGCAATAGCGCACGTAAATAATAAATGGTGCTGTGAGCTGGGGCCCGTCTGTCACAGCAGAGACGAGGTGACAGTGACAGGCTGGGGGGGGGGGGGGGCGTAGGCCCTCCTGGGTCACGGCAGTGGTGGCAGGGGCAGGGTGGGTTTCTGCCCGCAGCCCTGCCCAGCCCCGGGCAGCTCCTCCTGCTGCTGGCTGGGTCCTGGTGGGCCACGGGGCTGCCCTGCCTGCTGAAGGTGGCAAATGATCTGCAGCAGGATTTGCCTGGCCTTGAATTAGCTCTTGCCGCTGGAGCTTAACCCTCGCCGCGCTCCCCCAGGTCCCCACGCCTCTCTGCTTAGATTTCTCTCTTTTTACATCTCTGCTTTTATTCCTTCTTTAGGGCACCCTTTGTCTTTAAGCTGATGGCACAGGAGCAGTTCTGCTCTGAGCACGCAGAGGCTGCTGTGTTTCCCCTGAAACACGGGCAATTAGTCCAGAATAGCTGTCTCCCTAACGATAACGCATCGTGCAATATCGCCGCGGTGCTTACAGCGCGGCGCCTGGTCCCTGGGAAGTTTGGGTGCTTGCAGGAGCTTTGGTCCATGCTGGGGCTCTGGGGAGCTGCAGCAGGGTCTGGATGCAATGGGGTCGGACGTGGAGTGTGGTGCAGCGGGGGCTGCGCTGGGGTGCTTCGCCTGCTCCTCCACGATTGCACCCACCGCGAGGAGGGGTGTCCTGGGGATGCAGAGAGCCGTGCAGTGAACCCTGCAAAGCCTCTGGCTCTCGCTGCATGGAGCAGGGGGAGAAAATATCCCTCCCCCAGCAAGAACTGCAAAGGACAAGGGAGAGCTGGAGCCTTTATTGCACAGACCCTGAATGAGAGGGAGGAGCAGGGCTCGAGCTTCCTGCCGTTCCCTCTGAGCTGCTCCACAAAGCAGCTTCCCAGCCTGGCAAGCGAGAGGTTTTAAAGTTGTGACCCTAGCAAATATATCAGGCGGGAGCAAAGAGCTTTTATTTTTTTTTCCCTTTCTCCCGTTACGGTGTCAGCATAGCCATGGCTTTTAAACCGCATTACCCAGGCTTGTCATCCAAGATAAAACGTTATTAAGATAAAATGCTGCGTGGGGAGCAGCGGGGGACTTCCCAGCGCTGGGTCTGGGCGCAGCCGCGGGACGGGGCAGCAGCAGGCGTCAGGAGCCGGGGCTGCACGGAGCTGACAGCCAGCATGTGTGCGGCCGGGGGGCAGCCCCGGGCCCCTCCTTCACGGGTCAGGGAGCACCCGCTGCCTGGCAGCACCGCGCAGGGCGAGCGGAGCCGCACGGAGCATCGCCCCCGCCTGCGGTACCCAGCCCGGAGGGTGCTGGAGCCTCCTTAGCTTGACGGACAGCACGTCGATAGTACTAATGTACTCCGGGCTCTGCTAATGTCCGTGGTGATTCTCCTGCCGCCCCTTGCCATCACCGCTCTGCGCTGGCCGCCTGTGATGTTAATCTGCTGATCTGTGCTTGCAGCCAGAGCTGCGAGAGCCCCGGGAGCCACAGCTGCAGGCGGATTTGAGTTTTGGAGCCGGCCTGGGATCCCAGCAGGGTCCCAGGGCTGCGTGCAGCTGTGACCCTCGTTGCTGACTCGAAGGAGGTGGGCAGACAGCACTGCGTGCAGGATTCTGTGGTTCTTGCTGGGAAGGCTGTGGGGCAGCCCAGCTCCGTATGAGAACCTTTGGTTCTGGGTGGGTTTGGTGCTCTCCGTGCAGCTTCACTAAGGGCGGCCCACTGAGCATGGAAGTGCTTCAGAGCAAGCAAACCCACCTGTGGGTTGCCGGCAGTCAGCCCCATGCCTTCTGGGTTCCTGACTTGCTCTGCTCTTTCTGCTCAGGTTTCTGGGCTGGCTTCCACTGCCAAGCCTGGTGCCCCAGCCTGCTCCGTCCCCACACGCTGAACAGCCCCGTGTGGGTGTTGCTGATGTTTCTGGGGCTGCGCGGGGCTGACCTGCTGCACTCAGCTGCAGGAGCAGGGCGCAGCTCCTGCTGCAGCAGCACGATGCTCGTTTTCCAGGCAATAATGACATTTGCAGCAGCCCAGAACACGCGTTTGAAATGCCATCTGCACAGATGCACTTGCAGAGGATGCCCCCAGGGCTGCGTCCTGCAGGGTTTGCCTGTGCTGCATGGTGTCCATCCCTGTCGTGGGGATGACGTGGCTCTGGTGCTCCTAGGACCCAATGATGATTCGGGAGCCTTTAGCCCAGCACGGTTTGTCCCTGCGAGGGAGATCCCCTGGGGCTTTCCAGACCCATCTGCCAGTGGCAAAGACGTTTCCCTGCTTCCTTTAAAAGGACTTGAAACAAATCAGCGCTGGTGCCTGCTCCTGGGCTGCCCTTCCCCGGCAGCTACAAGGGGAGGGCAGCAGCATCTCGCCTCGCGGTGAAGGAGGGACCCCGAGGCAGGCGTCTGATCTGCAAGCAAAGCACAAAACAAAACACGGAGAGGGAAGAGCTGCTTTGACCTGACACCAAGCAAGGAACAAAAAAGGGGAAGAAAGAGAAGAAGAGGCGAGTGCGTGCTGTAGTTACAAGGCCAGGTAATCCCACGGTTGAGCCCAGCGGATGCTGTAGCTGGAACATTAACTTGTCCTGGGCATGTTCCGCTTGTAGCGGGGATGAATGTAAAAGCAGTGCTGTTAGCTGCCTTATTAAAGGCTTGGTTCTGAGTCAATATGCTCATGTCCCAGGTGGCTTAGTGGTGTAATTCCTAAAGCTTCACAGTTCTTTGGCTGCACTTTTTGCTTGGAGGTTTCTCTGTGTCATTTAAGCCCCCCCACCCCCCTCTGCTGTGCTTTGTTCATCTCATGAGCAGCCAGAGGGCCGCTGTGGTGGGGACGGAGGGTGAGGGACTCAGGTGGGGTCTGCCCCAGCCCGGAGTGCTGGCGCTTCCTTGGCCACCTGTGGTGCCACAGCTGCTGAACTGTCCCCATGTCCCACCCTGGGGAAGCGGGGCTGCCAGCATCGCTCCCCCTGCGGGATGTGGGGCTTGTGCAGAGCCCGGCTGGGTGCAGAGCGGCTGAGCCACGAGCAGGTCACCCAGCCTGCTGTCCTGGCGCACGGTGAGGCTGCCAGAGCGTGCGTGGCTGCGTGTGTGCGGCTGCGTTGGGCTCGCAGCTGCTGTATCTGCTCTGGCTAGCAAATATTTGCAGGCAGGAGGAGATAATCCCTGCTGATACCTGTATTTACCCATCACGGTGAGCAGCTTCTTCCCTATTCCCTGTCCCTCCCTGGGAGCAGCAGGGACAGTCCCCTCACTGCACCCTCAGGATCCATGCGCATCTTTCATGGGCTGCATTTTTCTGGGATTTTCATCCTCTCTCCTATTTTCGTCCATCCCCAAACCAGTGCCCAGTGCTGTGCTGCTGGAAACTGCTCTGTCCCTGCACGAACTCTGCTTCGGCACTGGGGTCCCGCGTGCTGGTTGGGATGGTTGTGGAGCAGTCTGCCACCCTTTGGGGACGAGCCCAAAGCCTTGGTCCCTCTCTCGGCCTGCGGGGGCCGAGGAAAGGACGAAGCCCGTTGTGCTGCCGCCACGAGGCTTCCCCTGGGGTTTGCAGGTTGGCATCCAGCACTGCCTGGGCAGGGAGCGAAGGGGCCGAGTGGTCCTGCTTCGTTAGCTTCCCCCAGTCAAATCTGATGGCCGGACAATGGGTCCTATTATGGGATGGAGACCTCCAGTGCATATCCCCCAGCCATGGGGTGCGAGGGTTCCTGAGCAGGCAGGCGTCCATCCTTCAGCGAGGGAGCTGCCGCTGCTCGCAGGTGCGTCGCTCTCTGGCACAAAGCATCCTCCTGAGCCTGCTCCAAGCTGGCTCCCAGCCTGTATTAATTTAATTTCATTTTTAAGTCTCTCTCCTCGCATGCAGGGCAGACCCAGCTGCGAGCTTTGGCACGAGGAGCGCGGGTTGTGTGCTCCGAATGGGAGATTTGCTGCCCCAGATCCGCTGTGTGCCCGGGGAGGCGGCGTTCAGGCTAAAGAGATGGGTAATGGGATTTGTGCCTCCTTGAAATATATTTACTAGCGGAGGTGATTGATCGGCCTATTGATTAACTGCTATTGATTGGCCTTAGGTGACTTTGAGGCGGTTGGGCTCCAGCCTGCCTGCGATCCGTCAGTAACTGCTTCATCTCGCCGCGAGATCGGCTCCTGTTGGGGATGTTTGCGCGGTGGGGTTCCCCCAGCTGCTTCTCTTCACCAAGTCACAGCTCCGGCTGCTCGCTGTGGTCACCCCACAGCTATTCCTGCACGTGTGGAGGAGTTTGGGAGAGGGCAGGGGGCACAGGGGCCGGCGCAGGGTGCAAAGCTGCGTTTGTGCGAGCGTTTTTGAGATCACTGGAGGTGAGCACGAGGCGATGCTGCCGGGCTGCAGCCTGCGTGTCCTGAGCAGGAGCGAGCCCCGGGTCAAGTGCTGCGCTCTGGGATCAGCCGGTTCTAGAGGTGAACTCCTGGACCCCGCTCCTTGTGCTTTGCAATGTCAGCCCGCTGCTGACGGACTCGCTCCACGGAGCTGATGTTTTTTCTCCTTGATTGCAGAAAAAGGCAGTGCTGGGGCAGGGAAGAGCACCCTGGCAGCATCATTAATAGCAATTTCGCTGCCCTGCTTATTGATTCGTTGCAGAGTTCACTCTTCCTGGAGGATTTCAACTGTTACATTCGCGGCGTTGTTTTGCAGGTCCGTTTGGCGTGGGGCATGCTCCCACCGCAGCCTCCTGCGAGTCCTGAGCAGCTCAGCACCCCAGCCAATGCTCCCGGGGCTCGGACCCCTCGCTGCAGACCGAGGGTTTGGCAGCCGCCCCGCGCAGCCTGGGCTGGCCTGTGCCACCTCCGTGCCCCCCGGGGTCCTGCAGGGGGGGGCACAGGTCACGCTGGGGATGCGCGGCGCTCGCTCTCCAAAACGCTGTGCTCCGTGTAGTTCAGCGTAGGAATAAATGTTTCAGTTGTGCTATAAATAATGGAGCGAGTAAAGATGTTGTGTAAGTGGTGCTCTGGGTTTTGCCAGAAGGTATGTAGTTTGTTGTTGGGGTTTTTTGTTCTGTTGTGTTATGTTTTTTTTTTTTTTTGCCTGTGCTGTGTTTTACCTTTTTCCCCTCATTTTTTTCTCACGTCCGACACAGAAAGCTTCACGCCAGGGACTTGGGGGAAGGCAGCTCGGCTGCGAGGGAAGGGGAGGATTAAGCTGTTGGAGCTAAGCAAGTCAATTCCTACCGGCGTGCTCTGCAGCACCGCGTGGCCGGCAGCAGGGACAGAAGGGCCCTCTGGGGGCACAGCGGCCTTTTCCTTTTACACCAGAGCGTGCTGCTCGCACGGGGCCTGGTGGTGCCCAGCGCAGCTGGCTCTGGCACGGTGTGGGACCTCTGAGTGTGGCTGGAATAGGCGTGCTTGAATGTAATTACCCCCAAGAAAAAAAAATACAGCTTAATTGTGGCTGGTGATGTGCTGCCGTTGGTGCCAGGGAAGCCAGCTGTGGGCTGCGCGTGTGCTGGGAGCGCAGAGGCGCGATGCAGAGCTGGGCTGCGGGGCGGCGAGGCAGCCGGGAGGGTTTGTGTGGGTCCAGGAAGCCGGGGGAAACGCGATGGGCTGGTTGTGCTGGAGGCAGCCAGCCCCACCTGCGTTTACCTCTCGTTGTCCGTCAGCGGATGGACAAACTGACTCAGATAACACAGGCTGGGCTCTGAGCTGCTCCGGGTTCCGTGGGGGAGTGGATTAGGAAGGGGCTTTGCTTCGTCGCTGATGAGTGCTTTTAAGCACCCGTTGTTGTGTGTCCTGCTGAGAGGAAGCCAAATGTTCGGCCAGCTGGCCAGACCCCGGTCTGCGAGGGATTTGTGTGTAGGTGTTGTTACAAACAAATCTTAATTGATTTATCTGGACACATGACTTTTGATTTCGTGGTGGAGCTGAGCGCCGCCCCGAATCCGGGTAGGAATGAGGCAGTGCAACGGCTCTGCACCCGTAGGCATGGAGGGGGCCGTAAGGCGCGCAGTCCCTGGGAGCCGGGGCTCCCCATCTCCTTCCCAGCTCCGCCTCAGGGTGCTGGGGTTGGCTGGGACGCCCCAAGGGGACACCTTCCCTGCGACAGCGCTCCGCAGCGGATCGTTGCGGTTATGATTTTGCTTGGCAGGTGCCACGCTCCGCTGGGCTCCCGCTGCCCGGGGCCATGGTGGTGCTCCCGGCAAATATTCCCGGCGACCTCGGGGAGCTCTGTAGGGAGGTTTATTGCCTTCCCCGCTTTGTTTGGCTGCGGCTTCTTTAGCAGTGGTTGCAGATAGCCCTGGACCCTTGGCTCCGATGTGCCCTCCTCATGCCGCTCCCGGTGCCCGGGTAGGGTTGGGGACGCGCCGTCGCTGAGCTGAGCGCTGCGTCAGCCGCAGACAGCGCGGCCAGGGCCGTGCTCTGGCTTCCATCGCTTCCTGTTGGAAATCACTTCACTTACCCAGATGCGAGCGTACAGACGCGCTGCCTGCGGGCTGCCCTCCTCTCCCCGGCGAAGCCGGAGTCTCTTACGCAAATCGCTTTTCACGCTTCCCTAATTGAATCTGTCAGATGGGCTTACCTTGTGATTTATTTATTTATTTGTTTGTTTTCGGTGGAGGCGCGGACCTACGAATTCCACCGCGGGTATCCCAGCAGCTATGAGAGATCAATAAAATGAGCTTGCATCTGTGGCATGTTTATTACGGGAGCGGCACCAGCGATGTTTCATCAGGAAAGCGAGGCCAGCCCTGCGGTTAGCTGTGTGAAACACGGGGAACCGAGCGGTTTTGGTGGCACTCTTTTCACGCGGAGTTTGGCCACGCCGTGGGTTGGGTTTGGCATGCTCGATGTTCCCTTTGGTCTTGGTGTGAACACGGCAGCGGGCACGTGGCCGGCTGGGGATGGACGCGGTGGCACCGGGGGGGGTGCCAGGTCCTGCTGCCTCCCCCCGCCACCTCCCTGCAGAAATCCCCACGGCAGGGATTTGCGCTTTGATTATTTTCAAATACCAGTTTGTGTAAAATTTGATTTGAGGAAACATTTTTCTCCCACATGCCGTAGGATTGAGGGCGTGTAATCCCTTCTAAATCGCATGGACGAGGTTTGTGTTGCAATGCCGGTATCAGAGCTAACAAAAGGGGATTAGACGGGAAAATTCTGCGTGAAAACCTGCCACTCTTTGAGGGCTTTTAGTACAAAGAAGATAAGATAGGTAGAGCAGAGCCATTTTTAACCCAGTTTTTAATGCACTCAGTGCCTCCCCTTTCTGATGCAAAGCAGAGGGGAGATGGCACTCACGTTAACCCTTTCCCAGGGCATTGCCTGCCCAACAAACCCCAAAGGCACCGTGCTGGGCACGCCAGCCCTCTGCCAGCTCTGCCCGCTGCCGCTTGTCACCGCGGAGCCCGACGCTGCCACCCCAACGCGATGGCTGAGCGTCAACCCCAGCCGCCCCGCGCGTCCCGGGGACGCTGTCCTGCGGGGGCTGTCACACGCCGCCTGTCACATCGCCGTCAGTCGGGAGGCGGCATTGTAACGGAGACAGCTGTCAACCTCTGCGGGCGGATCGCCGCCTGCAAATATATTACAGGAGCTCTGCGAGTGCCAAGGCACATCAGGCCAGGGGAAGAGATGCTCCGGGGGGAGATGAAAGGATCCCTTCAGTGGAATTCATGTGGAATAAGCTTTCCACAGGAGATATTTCCTCCTAATCCTCCTTAGTGCTCAGCTGATGCCTGGCAGCATCAGGGGTTTCTGTGCCTTTTAAAAATTCATTCTTGCCGATCTAACAGCGGGTGCGCGTGTTATCACCTGGCAAAGCCAGGCCTTCCCCGTGCACGGGCGAGCTCTTGGGCCGCGTGAGTCACGCCGCAGCGAGTTCCCCAGCTCGCCTGTGCCTGGTTTTAGCTGCATGTCCCGGCGGGGAGCTGGGGGAGCTGGGTCACCCCAGCGCGTGGGTTTGCGTTTGGGATCTGTCGGGAGGCGGGCGGGAAGGCGGCTGCGGGATGGGAGGATGCACTTACTGCTGCCTCAGCCCCCATCCATCTGCTCTGCTAATTGCAGCTGGACTTAGAACATAATATTCCACTTATCTGGTCAAGGGATACATGTTTGTTATTACAATTGATTACCACTAAAACCTGTCTGATACCCAGATTTACAGCAGGGCTGGAGAGCAGGGTGGGCTGGGCAGCCAGGACCTGGCACACGAGGGGCTGTTTCCCACGGGATCAGGAGGGTTTTGTCCTGTATGGGATCCCCGGCAGCCGCAGCCCGCAGGGACGCAGCGGTCGGGTCCTGCAGAGCGAGCGCTGCGCCTCTGCTCTCCGTGCAGTGTTTTATTTTGGTGGCTTATGGTCCCGGACAGGGTGGGGTCAGGGAAGCGGTGCGAGCTGCCGGCTGCCAGGTTGCCTTCATTCTGCCATCTGCACGCGAGGTTGTGGGTGGGGTTCTTGGAAGGGATGTTTTCGAGGTGGTCAAGCAGAGAGCTTTGCTCCGTCGGCGGGGATGCGCTGACCGATGCTCCGGGCGATGTGTCCCGCAGAGCGGAGCACCAGCGGCAGAGGGGGAGCGCGGCTCCCTGCCCATTTAAATGGGGTGGGAGGAAGAGAGGAGCCTGCGCGCCGCCTCGGCTTCGCAACAGCTCGATGGCTGCATGATAAACAACTTGACAAAGTGCTAAAATCCTGAAGGCGGGGCTGGCAGGGAGAAGGAGAAGGGAGGTCATAATTGCATGGGAAAATAATGAACTGCGCTCTTCTTGGAATACGCGGTGGCCTAACAAGAATTAGAAAATTAATTATCTTCTGTAATTAGTGTAATGACCTACACTATTAGAGGTTATTTACAGCAGGAATAAAACTTCCCCCTATAAATGTCACGCTGCGCTGCTGGAATACAAAGGCTCAGCCCCGCACCGCATCCGACCGCATCGCGGCCAACTGGAGTCCGGAGAGCACCGCGTGCCCTCAGCGACCCCGGGCGCGGGCTGGCACCGAGCTCTGGGTGCCCCGTGGGATCCTGCAGCACCGTGTGTGGCACGGGGCGGGGGCAGCATCGCTGCTCCTTGTGAATCAGCAGCTGCGTGCCGGGGAAGCGATGCCGCTTGCTCAGAGGCCCAGGCAGAGGCACGCCAGCTGCACGTGCCGGGCTCAAAATGGAGACATTAGGCTGCTATTGTTCCTCTGCCCTGAAGCCTTCGTGGCTCTGAAATTGTCCTTTTATGTCACCGGGACGCATTAAATTGGTCTGTAAGCAGTGTGTTTGCAGCACGCCGCATGGGAATGGCGTGCGGCGCGCGGCTCCGGGGGTTGTCTGCTGCAGCCTGGCTCCAGCGCTGCTCGCTGTGCAGCTGCCTTTTGGGGCTAGATCTCAGTGGTACCGGCGAACTGTGGCCATCCCCTCTGTACCTCCGAGTGCTGCTGCTGCTTTGACTCGTGCTGTCCGGACAGGTGCAGCGGGGAGGGCAGTGCCAGCACACACCGCGGGTGCTCCCGCGGGGCTGCGCGAGCAGCTGCGCTCCGGCGGCGCGGGGCAGGACGGGGAGGAGTTCGGAGCGTGGCGAGGGGAACCTGAGAATTGCTTGACATTTTAGCGCGCGGTATCATGACTCCTGCATTATTAAACACGCGCTGATAAAATGCCGTACCTGTCACCGAGAACCTACATCAATAATTTAGTTTGGCACCTGGTGATTAAAATGAAATGAGCTCTGGCCCAGTTCTCTTCCCCAGACCCACCCCGGTGCTGCGGTGGCTGCAGCCTGCCGGCGTTGTCGCGGTGTCCCTCTGTTCTCCTGGTGCCTTCAGGGTGACACGGTCAGAAGAGAGATGGTCCAACCGCGGGTTTCGAACTGGGAGCTCCCCAGGGTGCGGGTTCCTGGCTGTGATTTGTGTTGGGTGTAAGGAGCGTGGGAGAGATGCTCCCCGTGTCAGAAGCTCGGGGGCTGCACCTCGGGGTGCTGCATCATCCGTGCGGTGCTTAAACGCTGAGCTCCAGGGGACGGGTGCTGCTGCCATCCCTGATGGAAACTCATTGTATAAACAGGCAGAGCTGTGCTCTTGAAACTGAGAGTGTATTCCTTCCAACAGACCCTTAATGTAATTTGAACGTACAGTCGAGGGTTTTTATAGCTTAATATTCTGATGTTTGTGGTGCATCCTGGAATTTAAGTGTCTTAAACGTAATTATTGTTAATTGCTCACACGATTCTATAAACTCATCCAATTAAAAAAAAGTTATTAACTTTATAAAATATCGCAGGCATCCCACAGTGCAATATATTTGCAGGAAATAACAGCTCAGGCAGGCAGAGCTGAAGTGTGACGAGGTAAAACAGGGAGACCTTTATCCACCCCGTCTTCTCCCCTCTCCTTAAAACTCCTTGGGAAGGGGCTGTCTGCTCTGCCTGACCCACGTGGGTCAGGTCCCAGAGCCCTGGCGAGGGCTGAGTCCGGCGGTGACGCTGGGAGATGCTCTGCGGTTTGGAAGCAGCCTCAGTGCTTTCCATGGACCCAGGTGGGAAAATCGCCCCGCGAGGTCGGCGGTGATGTTGGGGAGATCCCGAAGTGGGCTAGAAATGGACAGAAACCTCTGGGGACAGGGGCTGGGGCTGGGAGGTGGTCGGTGGCGGAGCAGGACCTGAGCAGGGGCCGCTCTGGGCTGTGTGTGCAGCCTCAGGAACCGCTCCTCTCACGGCCGGGATTTATAACCAGGGATTTATCGTCCCCCGGTCGCTCTGTGCTGCCATTTCGCCTGTGCCCTGCGAGAGTTATTTAATGCGGGGTTATTTAAGGCACGGCAAGCGGGGTTGTCCTAACGCTGCCGTACATCTCCGACCCGCCGTGCCGTGCGGCGTCCGTCGGGGTTCTGCCCCGGTTCCTCCGTATTGGTGGGACCCCCCCGCGCATCCGGAGCCGCCGTCCTGGGCGCTGCGAGGCTGTCCCAAAAGGTTCCTCCGGTAACCAGGCAGCAGCCTGTGCTGTCAGCTCTGTGCTCTGCTTCTTGGTACCTGCTCCTGCTGAAATACCGCTGGAACACATTACCCTGTGCCTCTTCCCCTTCCCTTCTTGCTGCTTTTTCAGTTGAAAAATTGAATGGTTTGTGAGAAGGAGAAGAGATGGGGAGAAAGGAAACTTACTCTCAAATGAAGACAAAATTGAATTCAGTTCGTGACCGAAATGAAAAATTTCCACAAAAGCTTCATTTTGGTGAAGAAGTATTTCCTGTGGGATTGATTCTATACGAAAACGTTGGTGAGAAGCTATTACAGCTGGTCAAATGCTTTCTCTGAGAGCTATCTGTGATGTTGCCTTCTCTCTTCGCATCCCTCTGGAAGCGCTCCCTGCAGCCGGAGCGGGCTGGGGGCTTCGTGCTGCCACCTGGGCACGGGCAGCGCGCGGAGCGTGGGTGGCAACGAATCCGTCATGCACCCAGCAGGGCTCTGCAGGTAGATTTTCCATCTGAAGTAGCCGATGATATAGTGGCTTCTGGGACAGTGACGGGCTGACAGAGAGCACGCATGAAGCGGCATTTGTCAAATTAATGAGGCATTATAAATTATATCCACAATTTTCTCTCCCATTTCCCATCGCTGGCAGGGGGAGAGGACCACGTGCTGCCACTCCCCGAGGTCCATCAGTGCCAGGGCTCCTGGCTGAGCGCTGCCGGCCCCGGGATGCCGGCATGGCTGCGCTGGTGCACGGTGATGATGGAAGCACAGCCAGTTCCCTGGTTTTACTGAGGAACTTGATGTAACTAGTATTGATCTCTTTATTACCTCTGTGAAGGGCAACTTCATTTTTCAAGCAAAACAACCTTTGTATCTGAAATATAGAAATTGATTTGGGAGCAGGGGCTGCTCGCGTTGGCGGGGAGGGGGCGGATCAGGGACCGGTAGGATGCGGCTGAGCTGCGGAATGAAAATAGAGTCCTTCCAAAGTCATGAGAAATGTCGTGTTGTCTGATTGTATTACCTGCGATCCAGGCTGGAAGTAATGGCGTTTGAAAGTCAGCAAATAAACTTTGCTGCAGGCCCGCTCCATCTCCCCACAGCAGCTGATCCCGGTGCCTCTCCCTGGCATTGGGGCAGAGGGGTTCGGTTCTGGGGACCCATCCATGCTGGGGGGGCAGCTCCTGGGGCAGCCCGCTGCCGTGGATGCACGTGGCTGTGGGGCAGGGCTGCAGCCCGGCGCCATGGGGAGCGTGCCTGCTCCAGCTCTGCAAACATCTTGGATCTGATCTGTGCACGCAGCTTCATTTTGGGATTGTTACAGTCCCGCTTAATTGGCTCTCGGGCTCCCTGTGCAACTCGCCCGGTGCATCTTAATGAGGGATTCTCAAAGACTGTTTTTTTTTTTTTTTTTCTTTTCCTGGGATTGGAACGAGGTGGTGTTTAATATTCATGCGTAGCTCCGCTCATTTGAAAGGTAACAAGGGAGCTCTGCTCCCTGCTGTCAGCACAACGTGCTCCTGAATCACCTGGGCACGCGGGGCCACCTGTCCTGGCGTGGGCTGGGGCTGCTGCCCGCAGGCGGCGACAGCAGGGCCGTGCCCCCGGCACCCTGCTCAGCATGGCCGAAGGGTTTCCATCCACCAGCTGCCCACGGACTCCTCTTGCACCGTGGTGGGGATGTGTGGGCTTGCCAGGTGTGGTGTGGGTACCTGTGGGCACATCCTACCTGGCCAGGCTTGGAGCCAGGGCAGCAGGACGGTGCCTGCAGAGCCCTTCCCGGAGGATAATTTCGGCGAGCCAATTCCAGCCCTGCAGAGCCCAGTTTCATTTGCGCACGTTGCCCATAAGCCCTGAACTCCCCTCGTTTTCACCCCTCTCCCCTTGTTGCTTGTGTGCAAGCCTTTGGAGCACCGACCAGAACACTTGTGCCTGGCTTGTTAGGGGGCTGAACTCTTGTTTATGGAGAAGATGCTTTCCCCATTTCCCTCTTCCTCACTCCCTCCCTCCCGCTTTCTCTCATTGTCATTTTAGCCTAGATGAAAGAAAATAGGGTGCAGCGCTGTGCGCATGTTCTGAGCGGTGTCTTTTCACAGTGCTGTACTGATGCCAAGCGATAATGACAGGTTCAAGCTTTTCTGCATCACAAATGAACTGCATGCAAATGGCTAGTCCCGACCGGAGCATCGCTGTCGCGGGGAGAGCCCTGCCTCCGAGGATCGGGCTGCACCTTGCTCCGGGTCCCCAAATGGTTAACAGGAGCGGGGGCGCGGAGATAGCGGGGAGCTGCGTTTCCACTCTGATAGAGCCGAACCTGTTAGTGCAGAGCTGTGTGAAGAATGTCAGGGATTTGTTCCAAGCGTTATCGAGATGTGGCTTTACATCTGTAAATCCCTTTCCGCATCGCAGCCCAGCCGTGAGGCTTCCCCACATGACGGCTGCCTGGCACCGAGCTGGGCACGGCACCGCTGGCAGCGCGGGCCCCGAGTTTTGGGGAGCGCTGGGGGGACGCTGCAGCTCTTTACGTAACGCTGGCGAAGGATGTGCCACGGCTGGATAGAAGCATCTCTCTGCCTCAGCTCCTTCCGTGCTTTTAATATTGCCCGTTAGCATCGCGTCAGACGCGCGCTCTCGCTACCTTGCGTGCGGTGATTATTTTTAGTGGGATCGTGTTGCTGAGAAGCCAAGGGTGAGGCACACAGCCGCTTTTAGCCGGCCCCAGGGAGCTTTCCCAGCTTACGTCGTCTGAGGATTTGACTTAGTGCTGCTTGTTCTTGTTTTTTTTTTTTTTTTTTTTTCACCAAAATATTACTAGCAGAACTGGATTTAGAAAATGATTGTGACAATCTCCAGCACCATCAGAGAAACATGCTCCATCACTGACTGTGATGTGTGCTGATGAGGGGGAAAAAAAAAGAGCTTGTTCATCCATCAGCAGTTCAGCGCTGCTGTCTCTAGGTGAGCAATTTGCCGGCGTTACCTGGTGTCGCTCATTAGACACAAGACGTAACGCTCTCATTTACTCCTCGGGCTTCCTGCCACTTATTTGCTCTTACATTTGACTTTGCATGTGAAACTTGGGCAGAGGCTAACAAGGAGCTGAACTTTGCTTTCCAGCCGCTGCTCGTTAGGCCCGCTCCCAGCGCGTGGGTTCCGTGCACAGGACTCTGGGGTTTGGGAGCCAAAGGAGCGCGCTGGTGCCCGTTGCCATTAGCTCTACAAAGCAGCATGTGTGTGCTTCAGAGGCAGAAAAGGAAGCAATTTCTTCCCTTCCGTCGCTGTCTTAACTTTCCAAAAAGCCTTGGCTTTCACTGGATTTTGGCTATATTTTTTATAGATTTGTGGGCGTATGATTTTTGAGCAAATCTACATTTTTGCACTGAATTTGATTGAAGCTCTTTGTGCCTTTAGGGCTTTCTTTCATTCGGAGAAGGGGAGCCAGATGATGCGAAGGCTCCAAGGCAGCAGGCCCAGGGGCCTCAGCAGTTCTTGTTGCTGGAGCTCTGCTGGTGTCTGGGAGCAGGGACAGCGAGAGGCGCTGGCTTGGGATGGATTTCAGGCTCGACACAGGTGAAGGACCGAGCAATCTGAGTGACGTGAAACTGAGCTGTGGGATGGGTGAGCAGGGACGTAGGAATGATGCAGAACTGCAAAGTAGTGCTTAGGGGTGCTTGGCTTTGTGCGGAGATGGGGGGAGAAAGGACATCCCCGGGATGTCCCTGCACGTGTCTTGGCTGCCGTGCAAGGGGCTGAGTTCTTTCCCCTGAGCAGCAGGAGAGCCCGTGGTGCTCGCTGTGGTGCAGGGCTTGTGCTAAGCACTCTGAGGGGACTGCTGTTGAGATATGCATTACAGTGATAATTCTGCAAATTCCAAAGCATTAGTGTCATTAAAGTGTCAGGTTGATATCTTCCTCAGCATTAAAACTCTTAATGCACTTTATCCGTTCAGACCCACGGTGCTCCAAGTTAAAGCAGGAGAAAAGGTGGCTACAGAGCAGAGGATTAACGAGAAAGAAGGGGATGCCCAGCTGCAAGGCTGCTGCGCAAATTGTTTCCCTTAGCACTCGTGCCCTTCAGGCAGGTAAAACTCCAGCAGGACACGTTCGGTTCCGTGCCAGAGGTCTGCAACCTGCCCGAGGTTGTGCCCACAGGGCGCGTTCACAGCGGCGCTGAGCTTCCAGCGCTCGGGGAAGGAGCTGCTCTGCTCCCACATGGCCCCAGGCGCGCGCCCGAGATCACCCTGCCCCATAGGCACCGGCGGGAGAGGAAAGCACGGATGTGGCCGTGCACCAGCGCGCTGCTCACCGCAGGACGGGGCTCTTCCGAAATCCCGCTGGCCTCCCGCGCCGCGCCTCGTGCGGCAGCCGAGGGGAACCCGGTCCCCAGGCAGCGAGCTGGGAGCTGCTCGTTTCTCATCTCTGCGATAAAAAATCCAGTGCAGTCATCAAACCAGAAGGCAGCGTTTCTCATGTCTTTGCCATTAGGGAAGTCTCTTGCTGCTGCTCTCTTTCCCCTCCTACCCCCAAATTATTGAGGCCTCAGCAGTGTTTAAATCTCGTGGAAATTTACTTTCAGATGCCAGCAAAGGGGTGGGAGTTTGAGTAATCTCTAGGGCCATAAAATTCCAGAAGTGCTGTGTTCCCTTAATAAAAACATTTTTTATTTGGAAACAGAAATGTTATTTTTCCAAAGGCATCGTCCTGAGTGGGGCTATTCTTTCTTGTCGCCCAGTTTAAGGTATTACAGCTCTTGGGAGGCGTTCTGCTGGCTTAGCAGCTGTAACCTTACATTTATTGCGGCTGCGGCCACAGCAGCCCCCTCAGATAATTTTGTTTAGGACTGTGAAATTTGCCTTCAGACCTGAAATTGAATCCATTCTCTGCTTTCAGCAGCGTGATGGGTTTCTGCGTGTCTCTCTTTCCCAAGGATGTTTGCTGTTATTGATGCTGAGTGCGGCTATTTATCACAGACAATCCAGAACAAAGAAGAATTTATTAATAAGTCTCCTGTTCCCGTATGCCTTCCCGAGGAACCTGAAGCATGCTATTTTCTCCTTGCCCCATTTATATCTACATGGTTTTGCTCCTGTCCAGTCAGATTAAATGCTCGCTGAGGAGAAGGGGATGCTCGGCAGCGCGTGCCCTGCTTCGGCTCAGTGCCTCGGGAGGGCGATGCGGGCATCGGCCAGCAGCAGGCCAGGGAATAGCATGGAGGAGCTGGCACTGAGATGGGACCTGGACAGGACTGGTGTCCCAGGGGTGCCACATGGCTCTGCTCCTCCCCTTGTGCCCGTGTGCAGCAGGAGGATGGCATTTCCAGCCCTGCAGGGAGCCCTGGGAGCGGGGGGAAGCTCCCCCAGCACCACCGGGGCTGGTGGTGGGGCAGGGCTGGAGTGGCGTTGGCATCCCTGGCTCCTGTCCCAGTGTCACTGGCCTGGGGACAGTGGGATTCCTGCTGGGTCTGGTAAAAGGGGAGGTGCCCAGGGCAGTGATTTGGTTTGGTTTGCTTTGTTTTGTTTGTTTTTCCTTGTGCCTCATTAAAGGTCAGCCTGCGCTTGCAATCAGCGCTTTCCACTCGTGCCGGGCGTCGTTTCCCTCTGGGCCAAGCCCCAGCTGCAGCCACCGCAGGGCTCCGGGTGCTGCTGCCACCTCGGGGAACCCAGCGGTGCCGCCACGTTCACGGCCACCTGCCCTGATGGGACGTGGCCCCTCCGTGCTGCTCCGCTCCCAGCGCCACGCGGAGCGCGTTACGCATTTATAGGTTTTTCTCCATGGATACACACGCAGGCACGTTGGTAAAAATACACAGGCGTACGAGTCTGTTTGTCTGTAGCGCAGCGAAACCCGTGCAGCCTCCCAGCCGATTCCCCAGGGCGAGCACCACCTCCCTCCCCGCACTTTCAAAGGGGAGCTGCACCGATAATTAGTGCAAATATTTTGAATACAGAACTCATCACGGGCCTTTGTCACGATGACAGGCAGTGACCTGAGATGCATTTCTTCATCGGTAATGTACCCGGAATGTGTAATTAGGAGGTGACTAAAAGATCCTCTATCAGTCTTTGTTTCCTGATGCGGCAGGCTGCTAGGAAATGCTGCCCCCTCCTTCCGTGCCTCTCAAAGTTCCCCGTGATGAGAGCAGGGATCAATGCTCCTCTGCTCTCCCACTTCCACCCGGCGAGCTGCCTGACCATCATTCCTGCAGTGCCCAGGCAGAGGCGGTCACTCGGCTGGCGCAGCAGGGGCTCAGTGCTGCCTTCACCCCAAAACGCGTCATTGGGGCCATCCGGGCTGGGCTCTGGCACTGCGGGGTGGGTGGCTGAAGGGGCTTGAAGGAAATAAGGCAAACGCAGGTGGAGAAGGCAGGGAGAGAAGAGGCCGTGCCGCTATCGGCACGCACGGCAAAGGCGCTGCTGCGCAGCGGGAAATGCGGCGTGACAGCACCTGAGCGGGGCTACGTGCGGAACAGATGTCCTCCAACAGGGGCTGGGGCTGGAGCACGTCGTGATTCCATCAATTATAGATCGCTTCCCTCGCCGTGAGGGGCTGGTAGAGAAGAAGTAATCAGATCAGAGAGTAAAATGGGAACCTGGGAGGAGAGAGCCCCGTAGCAGGGCTCGGTTCTTACCGCTGGCGGTGCGGAGATGTGGCCGTCCCCAGCTCGTCCCCTCCTTCTGCATGGTGCTGGCACCAGGACTGGGCACGGCTCCTCCTCCTCCAGCAGATCCTGCTCCGCTCCCAACCAAGCCCTGCCCAGCTCCGGCCCCACGTTCCCAGTGGTTTTCCCCGCTTTGGTGCTCGTGGTGCCCACGGGAGCCCGGCAGCACTGGCACCCGCTGGCTTTTGCTCCACCGTTGACTTGTTTGGTTGTGGAATTGTTGGAGCGAGCTCCTCTCACCTCGTGGTCCCGATTCATTACAGGGGACGCAGGGCTCGTACTGTGCCTGTCGAGTGTCGCCTGGTGCTCTCACTGCACGTATAATTTGCCATGTATGAAAACCATTTCCAGAATTAATTTACCTGCTGCAAACAGTTTGTATTAATGAAGATGTGTTTTTCATGTGCGTTTGCTGGAAAAGCTGGCTGGGGCTCAAGAGCTCACTTTATCCATCCGGTGTGAGTAGGAGATGGAATTTGTTTAAAAAATTAAATGAATAACACACCCACCCCCCGTTTTTAATACAATATGGCCCAGCAATAATCTCCGAGGCAGACTGTGAGGTCTGCGGAAAGCTCCATCTGTGGTATTTTAATATGCAGCATTGTCTCCCGTTTTAATATACCCCCTTTTCCAGGCGCGTGTTTGTGTAACCGAGATGTGAGATGCTGTCATCTTCCCAGGTCACATTTTGATGCTGGAAATTAGCAGAAGTGGAGATGGATGCAGCCACGGAGCCCTTCCCATATTAGCACGCATATTTTAGAATAATTGATGCTGAATTCATTTTGCAGCCTGCTTTCTCCCCAGCCTTCCCCCACCCCCTCCCTCGTGCATGCGTGTAAAAAATCCGGTGATGTGCCCAGATGGCAGCTGGGCCCTCGTCTCAGCAGGGCTGCAGGGCAGCAGCAGGGCCGGGGCTGGGCACTGAGCACGGTGCCCGCCGTGCGCCGAGAGCTGCCCCGCGTCCCCTCCCTGCTGCCTGGGCCGTCCCCGGCGCCTCGTGGCGCGGCTGCACCCGGGCAACGGCCGGAGCTGGCTGCTGGGTGCAGAACTGTTTCTCTGTGTGCGCGTGGAATTTGTCAGAGCTCCCCACGGCATCCACTGAGCTGCCTGAACGTACAGAAATGCATTCATCAAAATGCCGCCTGCAAACTTCCAAACACCGCGGGGAAGGGTGGAATAAGGCTTTGGCAGATGCTTTAAAATAGAAAGAACTGCAAAATATTTTAGGCTGGGCCGCTTTGAAAATTTGCTCCTAATTTGGGTTTGTCTTCAATTATTCCGTGCTGCAAAACAAGAAAAAAAGCTCTTTTATGTAAATAACTGAGAAGTATTACATCGTGGTTTGATTCTTTTGTGAGGGAATGGAGGAGAACGTTTGGGAAGCGCTGAGAAATTTTCTCCCAAAACACTGGGAGATGCTGAGCAGCCCCTGCGGGCCTGCAGAGCGACCAGCGCCAGCGGCTAAGCCCAGAAATAATCCCGTGCAGATCAGCGGACATTTCATGTGCTTAAAGCTAAGCCTGGGCTCACGCGGGAGCAGGTCGTGGGCCAGCAGCTGGCGGCGGTGGGTGCTCTGCACCTCGGGGCGCGGGGCTTTTAGGGCCCTGGTGGCTCTCTGCCCTGTAGCTCGCGTGTGAGAATTGCAGCTGACTAATTGGGAACCATCGCTAAGCGAGCGTATCACCTGCCAATCTGTGCTTGTGTCATTACAGCCGAACCTCATGCGTTGTGTTTATCTCATTCCAGGACTACCGTCAGCAAAGCCACTCTAGGCATAAACTTAATTATATCTCCTTGGGTAGCAGCAGGGTAGTGATTTATTGCTGGCTTTTGTTTCCCTCCGCACCTCCCCTGTACGTGATTGCGCTGTGCACGGGGGGAGGCAGCGCTCCCATTTCCCTCTGATGCCTGATCCCAGCTTCCCGACCCCCCTGTGGGTGCTGAGCTAAGGGCACGGGGGCAGAGGGGCTCCCACCTCGCAGCGCCCGCCGGGCCTGGCCACGCTCCTGCATGGGAGCCTGGGCTGGGTCCTGGGAGGAGCGGAGAGGCTGGGAAATTGGGAGATTGCCCTCCTGGTTCCCTTTCCCATGCAGCCTGCTGAGGGCTCTCTGGGGAAAGGGTGGGTGCTTTAATTACCTTCTGGAAGCGCCGTGGTAATTAGCGGTGCAGCACAGAGGGGCTCCTGCTGCCGTCAGAGGGCCGAGCACCTGCGCCGTGCCCGGTGCCGTACCCCGAGCCTGCGAGCGAGGCAGAGCTGCAGGAACACGTTGGTGGATTTCTCAGTGCGGTTCTGAACAAATTGCTGATTGCTTCTCCCCTCGTTATTCACCTGGCGGAGGAGCAGGTTGAGTAATTAGCGAGCACGTATGAGCGTTGCAGTGTTTTGATGAATAAAGTGTTTGAGAGTTGGCTGGGTGTTGGCCCCGCTGCTTTGGGTCGTGCAAACGTGGAAGTGTGTCGGCACCGGCTGCCTGCCCTGCTGCCCGGGTACCCAGAGGGCAAGCACACCGCGTGGAACCTCCCCTCGCTTAAAGGCTCCGTGCGGAGCTCTGCCCCAGCATTTCATTACTTGTTGCTAGGAAATTGCAAATTATTTCAAGGTTGGATGTGCCTAACTTTGGCTTCCAGGCACAGGTCCGTAGGCAATTACTAAAAGGATGCAATGAGGATGTTCTCGTGTCCCTGTCCTGTTCTGCAAGGCGTTGCTCTGCTGTGGTCCTGGCAGCATCAGTGGGGTGTGACAGCTCCATCGAGCTGCTGGGCTGCCTGCAGCACTGTCCTGCCCCCGTTGTGGCATGCTGCAAGTCTCCGCGCTACCTGGCAAAATCCAGCAGCGAGGATTTTTGAGGGATGTCTGGATGGCTGACACAGAGCCAACAGCACTGGGCCGAGGCTTGGCAGGCGTTTTGCCATTCCAGCCGGATTAGGCGGAGTCCTGGAGGGAGGCAGACGAGCAGTGGGGTGTGCAGCGAGCCCCGCTGCCAGCTCCCTGCGCCCCGGCCGCTGTGGCAGTGATTTATGGCCCAGGTGCCAGAGCCCTGCACCGATTCTGCTGGATGCTGTTTGTCCGGGTGGGTGGGCTGCGGGGATTTAATGGGGCCACGGTCGCCGTTACATCTCATGGACCTCTAACTAGGTCAATGCACGTTCGCCTTGTCTTAATAATTATTGATAAGCTGCGGCTGATTGCGTGGCAGGCTCCTCCCCGCCGCGCTGCCATCGCTGGAGTCCCCATGCGGGGAAGCGAAGCGATGCTTCCTTGTCTGCTCGGTGGTGGGGAGCAGAGTGAGTGCCCACCCGAGCGCAGGACCTGGCAGGTCCAGCACGCAGGCTGAGGGGTTTTGGGGCATGCTCCTTGGCAAGGGCTTGCATCGGTGCCTTCTCAATAAAAAATGCGCACGCCAACTCTTTGTGCAAGGGGGAGTGTGAAGAATAAACGCAGCCACTCTCTCTGAGCCATTCAGACTTCACAGTCAAAGAGAAGGTTATGTCCTGGGGATTTTTTTTTTTCTGCTGCTTTTCCAGTGCTAATGAGCGGGGAAGAAGTTCTGCCCTTTGCTGCAGCTGACTTCGCTTGTTCTTTCCCCTGGTGAGCAGCAGGGAGGGACGGAGGGGACGCGGCACACGGTCACCGCCTGCGCCTGGCGGAGGACAGCGGCAGTGAGGGGCAGCACAGCAGCACTCAGCTTCAGTCCCGCGTTTTAGGCATCAGCAGCTCCTTGTGTGAGGCTTCTGGCTTCCCTCATCGGATCAAGCGTAGCCTTGGCTTTAGCGGGATTCATTCCAGCATGGTACAATTTACAAGGGTCCTTGCAACTTTCTGTTCTGCAGTGAGAGCTTCCCCGACCTCCGTGCTTCCCCGTGCAAGTTCTGGGAAGCTTCTCGCTCTGCTTCCAGTGGAGTCAGAGCATCGCCAGCACGAGCATCCTGGTCCCGTTCCCCTCCCTCTTGCTGCCTCTCACGCACGTGCCTCTCCCTCCCGGCGCCGAGCGTGGGGTGGGATTTGCTGGGCGCTGTGCGTGGGACCGGGCACGGAGCAGCGCCCCGGCACCCGCTGGCAGCTCTCGTAGCGAGATCCAGGAGCTGGAGCCGCCCCGCAAGGTGTGCAGGGGCTGCCAGGGCTGGGGCTGAGGGCAGGGGACGGCCCCGCTCACGCGCGTTTCGTGTTCCTGCGTCTCATCAAGGCAAGGTTTACTGAGCAGGCTGCAAAAAATCATTACATATGCTGCTAGTGGCCTGGTTAATTAAGATACACAGTTCTCTGGGTAGGAAAAGACGACCTATATTTACTGTATGTAGGAAGACATCTGTCAGCTAGAAGCGCCACGTACCCAGCGCAGGTTTGTCCTGCTTTCTGCAGGCTCTGAATTGCAACTGTTTTAAGCTCTGATGCAGACCAAGTTAATTTTAAGATGACTGTTACTATTCTCAACATAAGGAAGGGCATATTTAGATTCTCAGTACTCAAGAAGGCAAAACCCCCTGCATGTTTCTAGTAATTTTCCCCTAACAGTTTATACAAAACAACAACAACAAATCCTATTTGGTTTCTGCAAAAGAATATGTTCGAGGGTGATCGTAAAATAGATTATTTTTAAATCTGCAGATGGTTTCCACATATTCCTCCTCAGCTCACTGCAGCTTTCCACCTCAGTAAACCGGTTTGTAATTTAGCCGAGGGCTGTGGAGCAAGCGTTCTGTCGTCTTGTTTTTCTTGCTCCCGTTCTTTATCGCCCCCCACCTCCCCTGTTCTGTTCCCTTTCTCTTTTATTTCCCCTTGGTTTTCCTCTTGCGAGAGGTGGCTGCCGTGCAAACGGGCGCTGCCGCTTTGCAGCACCCGTGCTGCAGGACGTCCCGGCGGAGCCCGTGCAAAACCCCGCTGGTGCAGTGCACGGCACCGGGGCCGCCTCGTGCTTCAGCAAACAGCACCCAACCGGTGGGGTCTGCGGGCTGCCCCGCTCGGCCCGGCAGCCCCCCTCCATCCGACCCGAGCAGCCCTGCCCGGCGCGGCTTCAGGTGATGCGGGCAAGGGGATCTCGCTGCCGATGCGTGGCCCTGGATGAGATAATTAGAGAAAAATTGCACTCTCAGCCCTGTGATTGCAGCTATCCCCCTCCAATCCCTGGGAAAAAAAAAAAAAAAAAAAAAAACCTTTTTTGTTTTTCTTTGTTCTTTCATGGTTCAGCGTTATAATTATTGAGATTTCACTGCAGGGCAAAATGATCATTTGACAATGTAAGTAGGGAAAATAATTCTGGCGTTATCCAGCAGCCTTCCTCTTATTATAATTATGGCAAAACTCCTGCAGACTTCAGTGGGGGAACAAATTTCCTCCTATGCAGGTATTTGTCTTCTCGAGGTTTCTCCAGATTTGATTGCAAATGTTGGGATTTTTTCCCTCCTGTATTTTTAATAACCGGCGGTTGTTGATGGATTGAGAGGGACTGAGGAACCTGTTGTTTTCCCCATTGTTTTCATTAAGCATTTTCCATTTCTGTCATTCTCTGCATTCATGATGGATTTTTACGAGCACATATCTTGGTCAGAGCTATTCAGAACTGTTTGTACAGTAATGTCTACAACAGCAGCAAAACTCAATTAAAAAATGAGGGGAACTGCGACAAAAAAGCTGCAGATGGGTCCGCCACCAAACGGGGGGCAGCCCCTGGTCCTGCGCTGCCGCTCTCCGTGCTGGGCTGGGAGCGACTGGGAGCAAGTGTGGGGCTGGGGGTGGCCGGGGCTGGGCTCGCCCCCGTGTTTGTCCTTTGCAGCGGGTGCGCGGAGCAGCTCCGGGGCACCCCGCACCGTCCTGGGTGAGCGTGCGTGCGAGGAGGTGGGTGCTGGCCTAACACCGGGCTGTTGCCGTGTTTTGTGGCCTTTATTTATTGAAGTGCACCCAGAGGGAGGGAGGCAGCCCCGTGGTACAGCCGCGGGCCCTGGTGGCAGTGCAGGAGGCTCCAGGCACCCCGGGCCCTTGCTGGGTCCTGCGGCCGCGGCAGAGCCCCGGTGCTGCAGGGGGCTCTGGAGGATCCCGTTGTCCCCCGTCGCCCCGAGGGTGATGAAAACGAGCTGACAGAACAGAGGCAGCATTAGCCTAATTATGGCCATAAACGATACCTCCGCCGTGGATTTTCCTTTCTTAGTGACTTCCTGTTTTCCTCTTTGAGATGCAAATTTTTGCACAGTCCTCGATCCAGATTCTCTTCTCATTAGCATGAAATCTGACTAGTTCCGCGATTTTTTTTAAATAGCGGAAAAAAAAAAAAAAAAAAAAAAAAAAAAAAAAAAAAAAAAGGCACAAAAAACGCCGTGCACAAAGTTACAGTAAAACCCTCGCGGTTCTTGGGGGGCAAAACCGGAGGGGCTTGGGGGAACGTGCCCGAGGGAGGCAGCGGTGTGTCGGGAGCGGTGAAGCCCACCCGGAGGCACCATGCCGGGGAGCCCCCAGCCCAGGGGGAGCCCCCAGCCCCGGGCAGCCCCCGCCGCCTCCCCTGCCGTTGCCGGGTGCACGCTGTGGGCTGGAGCCTTTCATTTTGCTTCCTCCCTGAGAATGAGGCTCATCGTAATAGGAGGTTAAAAAAAAAAAAAATACACTAGAAAAATCATTTTTTTGGAATGAGTGTTATCTCTATGGATTTTTATTTTTTTTTATGCCTGCCATAATCTCTACCCGCTGCAGCTGAGCGCTGGGAGAGGACTCGTAATATATCTGAAGCAGACGGCACTATTTTGTGCTAAATGTCACTCTAGTAATATTTAGCTGTCCTTGGAAATGAAAATACAATTTTTGCAGAAGCGGTGCACGCACCGCGGGGCTGCACGTCATGTGCGGGGCCGGGGAAGGCACTGAGCCCCCCCCCCGCCCTCGCCCGCCGCTGCCTTCCCTCCCCGGCCCGGCCCTCCCCTCCGCTCCGTGCCACATAATGAGTTTGATAAGAAATTGTCTCGTTAACAGGATTAGCCATGGAAATCTCTAGTTCCCTCCTATTCATTTTGTAATGCTCTTCATCCTGTTTTGTAATTTTCTGCTGGAATTAGGCGTCTCCGGACCACCTCGGGAGGTGGATTCCTCCACGTTCCTCGACAGCACTGTGCCCCCCCCTCAGAGGGGTGAATTCTGCCGTGTGTGAGCCAGGCTTTGTAGGTAGCCCGCTTCCGGATTTACTCCTGTGAAAGCGAGTTCCGAGGGTGGCCCTTTGGTAAATAGTTACTCTTGATTTAAGAACTCCTACCCAGCCCTGCAGGATGTGCTGCTTCCAGGGGAGTTAATAGAAAGAGATCTTTCTCAACATCTGCTTTCCGAAGTTTGCTGGCTGCGAAGCCCATGTCTGGGACGCTGCACCCAGATCCACGATGCCTGCACGCTGCCAGCAAACAAACTGGAGAAGGAAAATGTCTGAAGCAACTGTGCAGTGGAAACAAAACATGCATAAAATATTAAAGTGACAGCAGCATTTTTCATTTTCTCATGTTAAATGAAATTAACATTTCTGCCCGTGAGTTCCTTAAGCACCTACTGGGACTGTGCTTGCAGCCTTTTGCTTTTTCATTTTAAAACGCTTCCCGTGCACAAAATTGAAACTTCTCCTTGTGCCTCCATTGCCCAGCGAGGGAGAAACGCAGAAAGCAAACCCGTGGCACCAATAATAAAAGGATGCAGATGCTGGTTGTTACTTGGCCTGTAAGATTCGAGGAAACAACAGGAACTGGAGGGCAGGGAGAGCAGGGTTCTCACCTGGCAGGTGCTGGGTGCAGGAGATGCTGGCACTGTGCCGCTGCGGGATCCCGGCTCGGTGCTGCGGGCACGTGGGCTTTGCAGGGGCTGGGGGCTGCGCACAGCTCCGTCGTGCAGCTGTTTGCAGCGGGCGTTCGTGCACCGCCGCTCCCCGGCCGTAACTGCGGTGGTCAGAGCCGAACACAAGGCTGGGGAAAACCGCAGCGTTTCCTGTTGTGTTTGTTCACTTGTCCCCCGCAGACGGGGGTTCTGCAGGTAATTCTGTACAGCGTTAAGAGTTAATTCAGCGGAAAATTATCCGCCGCTGTACTGAGCTCTGGAGTGCACGGGATGGGATTTGTCGGGGGATTAGTGCACGGAGGGCAGGGCCGGGGCCCTGCTCCCTGTGTGCAGGGGGCTCGTCCCCTTGTCCCCTCCCGTGCCGCCAGCTGGGGCACGGGGACCGGGTGCCGGGGCTGCCTGGCAGCTGTGTGACAGCGAGGTGACAATTACATCCGCTCCTCAGCCGCTCCTGCTTCTTTCTCTGCCTCTCTCTCCTTTTTGTTTCATCTCTCCCTCTCAGAAAGCCCATTTAAATGCAATTCCATTCTTAAAACATCTCCCTCATGCATGTCTAATGAATGTCAGGCAGGCGCGCTGACAATGGGCCCGAGTAGGATCCAATCTCGCCGAGTGTCTACAAGTCATTTGGAAGGAACCCTGGGAGCGCGCCCAGTTTTATTACAGCGTAATTAGAAATAAAATCTTGTTGCAAGAGGAGAATGAGAGATGGGTGTTAATCCGGTAACGGGAGGAGGCAGAGCCGTGCTTATAAAGGAGATTAAGGAGGGAAGGCGGAAAGCCTGCCATGGCTCCCCAGCTTCCATCCTCATTTGTGGATCTCAGCCTGGTGTGGGTGGGGTGTGGGTTTGGGGCGCGCGGCTCCCCCCACCCCGCGGCCCCGCGCGCTGCCGTGATTCAGCGCTTCTGCACGGGGAGCACCCGCCGGGAGCGGGCGTGGGAAGGAATTCTATTTAGGTCTGCAGGGGGAGGTCCTGGCGGAGCCTCCATCGCCGTGCACCGCAGCTGGCTGAGGCAGCGCTGCCAGCGAGCCGCCGCCGGGGGGTTGGGGTGACTTTTTGGGGTGACTTCTGCACAAAGCTCACGGTGCGCTCCAGCTCCCGCGCACCCACAGCCTGACGGCACCCGGCACCCCGTCGCCCACCATCCCATCGGGGGGAGCCGTGCCGAAAACCGCCACCGCCCCGCTGCTGTCCCCAGGACGTGGCACGGCCGGGCGCTGCGGGAGCAGCTGCCGCAGCCTCGCCGAGCCGACGTTTCTAGGGCACGGCACTCTCGTTCCAGCGAAGTCCCGTTCCTCCTGGATTGAGGAGGAGGAGAAAGAAGCCAGGGAGCCCTTTGGTACAAAGCGTGACCCACTTACTCAGCGGGAGTCGGTTATTTTACAGATGCCCACGGAACTTCAAGGTGGAAACGTTCTGCTGGGTGCTCGGCTGCTCTGTGCCGCTCAGCCTTGCATGGCTACGCAGGAGAAATGTGTTCCCTTTGAAAGGGCTGGGGAGCCTGCGACTGCCTTACATGTCCCCTGGGATCCTGTGTGCAGGGAAACATGTAAATAAATCTGTCAGATATCGTGCAGCTCTTATTAAATTTGCATCGGGCTTGAGTCGCGGCTCCTATTTGCCATCTCTGGGATGGATGGAGGGATCCTTCATCCTCGTGCCGAATCCGGGCACTCGCTGCTTCAGGTATTCGCTGTGGCACTGACCCGGGGGTCAGATGTTGGGATGAAGGGACCCACGGTGCACAGCCCCCGAGGAGCGCTCGGTTCAGCAGGGGGGACGCAGGGAGGGCCGGGGGTCCCTCCTGGATGCTTTGGTGAATACTTCCTCCTCCTCGCGCAGGGGGAGCAGCCGCAGCAGCGGGGAAACCACGGGCGGTGCACTTTGGGGCTTCCCTCTCCATGCCTTACCCCCAGGGAGACGTTTGTCACTTCAAACGTGGCCAGAAATAGCACCAAACATTTATTGAATTTGTCCAGGATGCCTTGGGTTGCATATGCTCCAAGTATGGCTAATTCATAAGCGCTGGCACCTATTGATTCTCCAGCAGTTAAAACAGACTGCGTAAGGAAATATCAGCCCCAGAGCACCAGGGGAAAGTTATCTCATTAGTCTTATGAACTATAAAATGTGCTCTCTCCTGAAGCCCTGACCCCATTGTTTTTATAAATCTATATTGGATGGAGCAGTAACTGGTAACCTGTATCGACTGCAGTTTTTCTCTTGAAAATGGAAGGCCCTTGGGACCGATGCTGAAGTTTCATGGCCACTACAGGCAGCTGGGTGGGGACGAGGTTTCGGGAGCAGAGGATGCGTGTGTGCGTGTGTGTGTATACAGAGGGAGACCCTCTCTCCTGGTGCTGGGTGCCCTGCAGTGGGGAGAGGGGAGGGGGGCTTGCAGAGGCATTGCCGCAGCAGGAGCTCAGGTCTGGCTGGAAGAGTTATTAGAGGCACATCGCTCCAGCCTGGCAGTGGATGTGCTTAATCCTCTGCATCCCGTAAAGCTTTTCCACCTCCTGGCAGGCAGAAAGATCTGATTTTGTTCGGCGACCTTCGACGTTAATCTCGCCGGCTAACAGAGCCATAAGTCACTTCGGTGAGGTCTCCGTCAGACCCGCTTACATCAATTATTGCCCTGCATCTCTCCCTTGAACCTCCTCGACCAAGTTATTTGTCCCTTGTTGGGAAAAAAAAGAACTGAAGCCGCACTGTCAGGTTGTGTAGACCTTGCATTAACTGCAGTCGCATCTTTGAAGCGTGGCTTGCAAGGGGGCAGATGCCTCCTGTCACTGTGCAGCAGTGAGGCCGGCGCAAAAACCTGCAGCCTTTCCGCCCATCTGGAAGGCTCCGGCGCATGGAATCTGAGCAGGAGAGGGGCCCAGAGTCTGCCTTGCCCCGTGGAGAGCTGTCCGGGGCAGGTGCTGGTGCGCCTGCGCCCTTCCTGCCGCTCCAAACCCACGCTCCGGTTTGCAGGCTTGATCTCGGGTCCGTGCAAGCTGGCGAGCTCTGGCAGCCTGCAGCCCAAGGCTCCTCGCCCCGTGAGCCAAGGCAGGACGAGGTCCCCGTGGAGCGTGGCACCGCTGCCTGCTGCTCCTCGCCGGTCTCTGCGCGTCGCCTTTGTTTCCAGGGGACTCGCGAGCGCGTCTGGCAGCGGGGCTGCAGTTAGGCATGCACAGAAGTGCACGCTGTGGGGGAGGCCAGCTGGGGCTGCGGAGCACTTTGCAAAATGCAGCAGCTGTTGCCATAGAAACTGGCTCCCCCCTTCTCAAATTCCAGTGCAGCCAACGCTCTTTGCTTACTGGTTTGATGGGAGATGAAAAATTAATGCTTGATTTGCATGTTATTTCAGCTGCGCTTGCAGGACTGCTCCCCCTCCCCTTTCCCTGGGGTTTGCCTTAATCCCTCGGCGCAGGGCACGGGGCTGGCACTGCTGCGGGTCCCGGTGCAGCATTGGTGGGGCGTGGGGCAAAGCTGCACCTGGCGGGGGAGCCCCGGCCCCTCAGCCCTATCCTGCCCTCACGGGATGCTCAAGTTTTTGCCGCCTGTGCCTTCCGTTGCCCACAGCCAGGCTCGCGTCGTATCGAGGCTGCTATTTCTTCTCTGTTTAGCGCTCTTAATGCTCTCATATCGAACAATTAGAGTCAAATCTCTACATCCTGCTGAGCTGCAGCTGAGTGGGGCAGTGCCAGCAGGGCTCAGGGCTGCTGTCAGCTTGGCGTTTGTGGTGGATGCACCCCGCTTTCTGGGCGCAGCAGTGGTTTGTGTCCATCTGCGGCCTCCAGTGCTGCTGGTGTGGGCAGGGAGAGGCTTCACCCGCCTGCTCCAGGGGCTGCTCTGGGAGGGCTTTCCTTTTGTTCCTAAATTCTGCTTGTGTTTCCCCTGCTGCTATGGGATTGACCGTGGCACCGGCCTCCACCTAAATCAAGAATATCCAGGTGCTTCCAAAAGGTGCTGGAAATAAACCAGCTGATTGTCCTCCCCACCTGGACCCTGGTTTACCACCCGCGGCGTGGGATTTGAGGGAGCCGTTTGCAGCCACTGATCGCTGACTTTAAGTCCAGGTTTAAAGGTTTCGACTCCAAACATTTAGCTCTGCTAATTACGTTCTGCTTGCCTGCACTTGCTGTGTTCCAGCAGGGGGTGGCTGGGCTGGTGGCACGCTGCAGATGCACGGCCCCATCCCAGCGGGGCCGTACCAGCGGCAGGAGCACCCAGAGGTCCCACAGCAGCTGGGCGCAAAGGCTCGTTCCCCTGCTATGGCGGGGTGAGAGCTGTTCTGCAGGTGTGAAGGGGAGCACGGGCACCTCGAGCTTCTCTGCGGTTCCTCCGCTCATCCCATGTTGCTCCTGAACCGTGCCATGGTGCAGGCCTTTCTATTAATGTTAATTACTGGTAATATTCATGAGGAATGGTAGAGGTGATGGGGTGGCTGGCCTCAGGACAGAGTTAAAGGCTCCTTCCCCCACGTGCACGGGCTTAACCAGCCCCGAAAGCTGCCACCTGCGCTACCTGGTGGCCTCGGCAACCTTCCCCCGGTGCTCAAATACCAGCTCAAGCTCTTATTTGTTTTCACATGCTTCTAAGTAAGTTAAGCTAATTATTAACTCAGCAGGACGGATTCACTTTTAATTGCGGCGTTGCCATGGAGCACGCCGAGGTGGGTTTCGTGGTGCGCTCCCCTCTCCATCCACAGCCGTGAAATCGCTGCGAGCCCGGGGCCGTGCCCGCTCCTCGCGCTGCAACGGGCGCAGCGCAGCGCCCTGCACAGCGGGCGCGGTGCAGCTGGGCGCTGGCACCGGGACGAGGCGCTGCGGGCGGGCTGCCTCGGTGCCTGGGCAGGACGAGCGCAGCAGGATGAGTGCCGCCACCCGGGGAGCAGGTCGTGCTGATGTTGCGTGCTCATGGGCTGCTGTTGCAGGCGCTGCTGCTCCAGCGCTTTGGTGACGTGACGGCAGCGAGCAGCGCGCTGCAGCCCTGGCAGTGTGGGACGCGTGTTGGGTGCAGGTACCTTGGGAGGGACGCGCAGTGCCGGGGCTCGCTCACCCATCCCCTCCCTTTGCTCTTTGTGTCTCCAGAAAATAGGTTTTTTATTACTTCTTACGGAGGTTTGTACATATCGGACGTGCAGAAGGAAGATGCCTTGTCCACCTACAGGTGTATCACCAAGCACAAGTACAGCGGGGAGACGCGCCAGAGCAACGGGGCCAGGCTCTCGGTGTCAGGTGAGCACGCGGCCCCCGAGCTGCTACCGGGGACGCGCCCAGCCCCGTCCAGCCCTGGGGACGGCTCACCTCGGGGCGCAGGGGGACGCAGCAGCACCCCTACCCCCCGTCCCAGCAGGGTGCCCTGGGGGGCACGAGGACCGTGGGGGCTTTGCAGGGGGGTCCGTGCCGTGCCCCTGAGCCCAGCAGCGCGCGGCCACGCCGCGCGGCACCCCGAGCGGGACGCGACGGGGCGCGCGGCGATGCGATGTGACAGCCGGCGATGTGAGCAGCCTGACGCGATGTGACGAAGATGCAAGCGATACTGCAGCAGAGCGGTGCAGTCCGGAGTGCCGGCTGGCTCGGGGCGCTCCCGGCTCCGCTGACTGCCCAAATTACTCTGCTCGGGAGGGAGCTTGCCCGGCTCGCGGCCGCGTCACCCATCAGCTGCAGCCCGCCCGCGCTCTGCCATATGGTTTTTCCAGCCTCGTGTGCACGGGCTCCTGCGTTAACTCCCGCAGAGGGTAGGGAATGGGGTTGGGAATGGCGGGGATTCCTGGACCCACAGCACCCTGCAGGCATCCCCGCGTGTTTGATCGGCCTCGGTCCCCTCCTGGTCGCTGTCATTATTTGCACGTCACGGCGTTTTACTTCTGCTTGGGAGTAATGAAAGAGGTTTCTTTCCCCTGGAATTTAATTTCACGCCTGAGACTTGGTGATTAATTTTCTCCTTTCCTAGCTGCCTGATGGGCCCCTTTTGCTTGTAAATTTTGAAATGTGCCACAGAATTTGTGTATTTTGCACCAATTAGGTGTCACCTTGAGTAATTCCTCCAGTGCTGTGTTTATCCATCCCACCAGCTACTCGGATGCGTTTCCCAGGGCGGGGCAGAGCCGCTCTCTGCGGGGTGACGCCAAGGTGGCCCGACGGTCCCTGTGTCACCGTGCGCAGGCTCCCCTCTGTCCCCATCGGCTGCTCCCCGCTCTCCCTGCTGGCCGAAGGCAGGACCCCCTCTCCCCTCCTGAGTTTATTTCCTCTCCAAACGCAGACCCGGCTGAGTCCATCCCCACCATGCTAGACAGCTTCCAGTCGCGGGAGGTGCGGGCTGGCCGCCTGGTGGAGCTGCCCTGCATCGCCTCGGGCTACCCCAACCCCGCCATCCGCTGGCTCAAGGACGGGCGCCCGCTGCCCGCCGACGGCCGCTGGGCCAAGCGCATCACGGGGCTGAGCATCGCCGACCTCCGCGTGGAGGACAGCGGGACCTACATCTGCGAGGTGACCAACACCTTCGGGTCCGCAGAGGTCACGGGGACCCTCACGGTCATAGGTGAGTGCTGGCGGGGGGAGCTGCATCCTGCCCATCTCTGCAAAGCCTCTGGGAATACCGAGCCTTAAAGCTGTATAAATTACAAGCCTTACGTTTCAGCATGACGTGGTGTTTCGCTGGCGCCTACTGCAATGCTACGCAGCGTGTCTCATGCGTAGTGGAGGGAGCTCATGATCACAGAATCATTAGGGTTGGAAAGACCTCTAGGATCATCAAGCCCAACTATCAGCCCGCCACCACCATGCCCACTAAACCGTGTCCCCAAGTGCCACATCTACACTGCAGCAGATGATCTGCAGCCATCCCCTGATTTACCGCTTTAATCGGGGCCGGGCGAGGGACCTCTGGAAAAGGCAGAGCGATGCCACGGGGTGTGAATTGCTGGATGGCAATGTTCTGCTAGGTGCCTGTGAGCTTTGTTTTGCTGATTTACATAAAATAAGCTCCAGCCAAAGAGTCAATACTACCTGGGCAGGCCGAATGTTTACTGCCTGCTCTGCTCCCGGGGGATCCCACTGCCACCAGCAGCCCAGCAGCACCAGTGCTGCCCTGGCACGTCCCAGCTCCGCGCTGCCCCATCGCATGGCCGCATCCCCACTGCCACCCCGGTGTTACGCTGACATGAAGCAGGGCTGCCTCACCTTGCTGTGCGGTGACGCTGGGCACGTAGGCTGGCGCTTGCAGGGAAGGAAGGATGGAGGAGGCACAGGAAGGATGAGGGCTGTGCGGTGCGTGCTGGTGTGCCGCGGCCAGCCCTGCAGCACTGCCACCCGGCACCGCCAACGCCTCGCCTGCTCTCGCCCTCTCTTGCACAGACCCTCTGCGGGTGACCCTCACACCAAAGAAGCTCAAGACGGGCATTGGCAGCACCGTCATCCTCTCTTGTGCCCTCAGCGGGTCCCCCGAGTATGTCATCCGCTGGTACCGCAACACGGACCTGGTGGTGGTGGATGACTTCATCTCCATCCGGGGCATCAGCAACGAGACCCTCCTCATCACGGCCGCGCAGAAGAGCCACTCCGGAGCCTACCAGTGCTTTGCCACCCGCAAGTCCCAGACGGCACAGGACTTCTCCATCATCATGCTGGAGGGTGAGCTGGCTTCCGCGGGGCGGGGGACGGAGGGGCTTTTGCTCTGCCCCTCTCCGAGGGGCTGCATCCCCAGATGCTTTGTGCATGGTGGGAGGGAAGTGAGTGCCAAAGGAGTGGGGGCTGCTGGAGCAGTCCTGGGCTGTGCACGCTGCCTGCAAGCAGGCACTGCCTTCCATGAGGCATCTTCTCAGCCCCGCGTGCAGGTGTGGATGCAAATCGCTGGGTGCTGGCACAGGGACGGGCACCGCTGAGGCTGGTGTCCCCTTGAGACAAGGGCGTGCAGGGCGCAGGGGCGTGGGCACATCCGCGCGGGTGGCTGCCGCCGTGCCCTAACCCCGCTCCCGCTGGGTCCCCCCAGATGGGACCCCCCGCATCGTCTCCTCCTTCAGCGAGAAGGTGGTGAACCCCGGGGAGCAGTTCTCCCTGATGTGTGCCGCCAAGGGCGCTCCGCCCCCCACCGTCACCTGGGCCCTGGACGACGAGCCCATCCCGCGGGACAACGGGCACCGCACCAACCAGTACACCATGTCGGACGGCACCACCGTCAGCCACATGAACGTCACCAGCCCCCAGATCAAGGACGGCGGCGTGTACCGGTGCACCGCGCGGAACTCGGTGGGCAGCGCCGAATACCAAGCGCGAATAAACGTAAGAGGTGCCTGTCTACTTTTAAATATCAGAATAGGACTTTTACTGGGCTTTTGGTTGTGTTCTGTACCCCGGCAGATCGTTCCTCCTCCCCCCTGCCCTTTCCCAGCTGTGCAGGTCCCTCACAGCCCTGAAGGGACCCAGGGAGGAGGTCGTGGTGGCACAGAAGTGACCTGTGCTGGCTTAGGGCCACACGTTCCTCTGCACCCACCTGCAGTGTGTCCCCAAAACACCCCAGGACCTCAACCCGCCCCATCCCAGCCCCTCTGGGCTATAAGGTGCCCGCGGGCACAGGGATCCCATTGCAGATGATGACGAGGCAGCACGGGGAACGGTGGAAAATGAGCGTGGTTTTGCGGTGTCCGTGTTTTCTTTGTCTGCTGAAAGCCACGGCCGCATCAGCTGCCGCGTTGTTCCGGCTGCAGCGCGTTGTTCCGTGCGTTGTGGGGCGTTCCCTGGGGCACAGGGCACGGTGTGAGCCCCTGCCCATTCATAACCACCAGTAAAACTTCTAGTCTTGTAGGTGGGAGCCAGAGTCAAGGTAACGTTAATTTATCTACAGGGGAAGAGGCTTGAATGGCTGTGTTTGTCTGCGTCTCAGGTTTGAAATGGATCTAGTGGCTTTTTGGCTGGGATCCCAGGAGAGCCTGAATTTTGCTGCCATTTACTGCTAAATTAGGAGCAAGTTCATGTCCCAGCCACGAGAAGCAATCGCAGTGTTTTGAATGAGGATGTTTCATTGTCTTCTTTTCTCTTTTTTTTTTCTTTCCCCTCTCTTTTGGTTCCTGACTGCCTGTCACGAGATAAGATTCAGGCTTTTTCTTTGCCTTGGAATTGAGCAAGTCCCTCTGACAGGCCCAAGAGACAGTTACAGAGCAGGATGCTAATTTCTCTCTCCCTGCTCCTTCGCTACTCGTACCCCACGGTGCAGATCCCTGCTGCTGTGCCCCCGGCACCTTCCTGCTCCCCGGGGCCAGAGCATCGGGCTGCAGCTCCCAGCCAAAACTTCCCAACAGCTGGTGGGTGCGCGGGTGCCCCCCGTAACCCCCGATGCCGGTTCGGCGTTGCCGGTTCCTGGGACCCTGGGTGCTCGATGGTCTCAGGAGGGAGCATGCTTGAACAATCAGGGTCTGATGCTGTTTTTGAGGCGGTTTTGTTTGTTTTCAAGCACGAGATGCGTAAGCCTTAGGAAAACATGATGCAGCTCAAAGCCCCCACAAAGAACCGCTCCAGTCCCACGGCCCCCTGCCCTTGCTCCTTGTCTCAGTGCTGGTGGGGCCATGGGGAGCTAGTGTAAGGACGCACCCTGAAGGCGACAAACACTTCCCGCTGCCTCGTGCCGCTCTAAAGCGATGGGAAACGCCATCCATCAGCTTACCCTGAGTATCGGCCAAGCTGTCAGCATGCCCTGCCCTCAGGGTGAGGAGTCAGGGTAGGGTTAATATTCAGATTAATTTGTTGTTTTATACAATGGCCACGAGAACAATGAATTACTGAAGAATTAAACCTCTTGTTGGAATACTCACCTGCAGTCTGCTTCTGGTCCTCCAGCCAGGAACGGGGACCAGCTGGCTTTTGGGCAATGCTCGGGTGGCCAGCGGGAGGCTCACGGTGCTCTATTTTAGGGGAGGATAAACACCCTGGCGGATGGAAGGGAGGTTCCTGCGTGCAGTTCTCCACCAAGGGCATTCTACAAAGCAGGCAGAGCGGCTGGGAGGGTCGGGGAGCGCTCTCCAGGTGTCTCCCAGATTTCCCATGGGAGCGCCTCTGGATGTGGCTGCCCGGCAGGGGCACGCCATGCTCCCCAACAGCCTCCGCGTCCCTCTGAGGGGCAGCAGCAGTATTTACGGGCTGGATTTCCCAGTATTTAAGCTCTGCCTGCAAAACTAGGGTGGGATTTGCTGAAGCGTGGCAGCGGTGAAGGCTCGCAGCTGTTCTCTTGTAGGTGTGCGTGGGCGAGCGGCTCTCCCGGCCCTGCTGAGGATGGAGCCAGTGCCTGCTCCTCGCCCAGGCTCAGGCTGGGCCCGGCTGGTCTTGTTACCTCTGCACCAGCAGCAGATCTGTGTACAAACAAACTGCCCTTCGGAATTAACCTAGCCTGCCTCTTCCTTCCTCCCAAATATGTAGGTCCCCCGAGCATCCGGGCGATGAAGAACATAACGGCGGTAGCGGGTAGGGACACTTTCATCAACTGCAGGGTGATCGGGTACCCGTATTACTCCATCAAGTGGTACAAGGACTCCTTGCTGCTGCCCGATAACCACCGCCAAGTGGTCTTTGAGAACGGGACCCTTAAGCTGATGGACGTCCAGAAAGGCATGGACGAAGGGGAGTACCTGTGCAGCGTGCTGATCCAGCCCCAGCTCTCCATCAGCCAGAGCGTCCACGTCACGGTGAAAGGTGAGGAGCCGGAGCGGCCCCCTGGGTCGGACGGGTCCCTTCCCAGAGCGGGAAACCCTTTTTTTCTCGAGGCTTTTTCAGCTCTGGCGTGTTGTAGGCGGGAGCAGTGAGCCCCTCCCCACCGCCCTCCCACCCAGAACTGGGCGAGGAGCGAGCGCGTTCCTTGTGGCTGGGGCCGTTCAGGTGGTGCTGCCACCGCACCACCGCGCGCCCACCTGTGTGCTCGCTGCTGCCCCGCGCTGCACCAGATCCATTTCTCGCTACACGCAGCGGAGCAAGGATTTACGGTGTAAACACAGTGTATTAAAACATCTAACCTTTGCTCGGATCACCTTCACTGATGTTTTTCTCTGTGTGTTAGCTTTTAAAAAAATAATACTCTCGGTCTTCCAAGCGCACAGAACATCTTAAAAGCTTCTACAGGCCATCAATTATTCAGCCCCATTGAGGGAGCTATCAGTCCTAATGAATTGAGCCGGGTGCATTCCCTCCCAGTGACTTGCTGAGATTGTGTTATGAGTGCACGGTGCTGTCGTATCTCCCCGTCCTCAGAGTTGTCGGGTCGGCTCTGCCTGTCGCCGGCCCGGTGTTTGCCGTAAATCATTCAGACAAACACGGCCACGCTGGGGATGGAGCTGGCCAATTGTCTTTCACTCTGTCTCACTGAGCAGGGTATTTATGGACTGGATTTTATGCTGATCCCCCTCCCTCCCCTCCCATCCACCATTTTCTTATTAGGAATCAGGTTAGCAAGAGAGTGCATCAAGCTGATTATAGATGCTACCACTTGATTAGCTAACGCTCGACTGCAAGGCTCTGCAAGCAGGAGTGTAGGCTGCGGATAACCTCAGGGCAGTGCAAAGGGGACTGATCTCCCCTCAGACCTTCAGGGCACGGCCAGCCTTTGTTTTCCTCACCTTACACCAAAATCCTCGTGGAGGGAGCGTCTGCAGGGCTGCGCACACGCGAAGTTGAATGAAACGCTTCACATCGCGCCAGTTGCTGGGAGGTGGACGCAGGATGCTGAGGTTCATCCATATATCCTGGGAGGGGAATGCCATGCAAACCCCCCTGAGCCCGGATTTACTGCCTTGGTCGGGAGCTGGTGGCAGCCTGGAGGCGAGCACGGTGCCACACCAGATGTCTTCATCCCACCTGCTGGAGATTTACAGCCGGCCCTGCCTGGCTGTTTGCTCTGGCCATCAGATAAAAGGCCCGTGGGGGAGAATTGAGAATGCCCCCGACTACCTTCAGAGTTCACTCCGACCAGCAGAGTAAATAAATGTGACTGCAGAGAGAGAGAGTGCAGGATGGCACGGAGCACCGTAAAGCTTTTATTGCCACAAGTGCCTGGCGACCACGTTAAGTGCCACCCGTGAGTTATGAAGGTCTTCCCAAGAGAGTGGCTGTAAAATCTTTACGGGCCCCTCCGCCAGCACCTTGATCTCGTATCCACCTCCCGATGCCAAGCCCTCACCTCCTCCTCCCAGCCCCGTGCCCCAGCTGAGAGCCTTCCTGCATCCCCTCTGCTCCCTGCATCCCTGCAGCACGATCCCTGCGCCCAGCTTGTGCAGCTCATTACTGCAACACTTTAATTAGTCTCTTGGGGCCGACCTGAGGCTGCCACCGGGCTCTGCCTGGGGGATGCAGTGGGAGCATGGTGCCGACTCCGTGCTGATGCCGGTTCGGCAGCGGGGTGATGCGGGGGCTCTGCGTGGTGCCAGGGCTGCACCAGTGCACGGGAAGAGCTGCAAGCAGAATTTGCAGAGGGGAATTATTTGGGAAGGAAGGAGGGTTTGGCTTTGGTAAAGGGGAGCTAGAAGAGGGAGAGCTCTTCTGTCGAGAGGCAGTGCGTGCTCACAAGTGGCCTGTGGGGTGTGTTTGGAGACGCACAAGCCCGGCCCTCTGCAATCGACTGCAGTGCATTCCCAATTAATTATTCATTAATTATGGAAAGCAGGCGCTGCTGGCTCCATGGCTCTGGCAGCTCGAGCCACGTCGCTGCAGCCAGCAAAGGGGCAGCCTGGCCGTGATGGGTGGCGAGCAGCCCCCACTGCCCGCTGCTCAGCCGGGCTCTGGGCCACCCAAATGGGGCCAGCCCGGTTCTGTCCCAGCTCCGCAGCCCTGAGCAGCGCTGCCCGAGTGCCGAGCACGTCGCAGCGCACCGCGCGAGGTGTGGGGTGGAGCTGGGGCCGCGTGCGGGGTCGTGGTGAGCCCTGCCTGCTGGGGCTCCGCGTCTGTACGAGAGGGCATCTTATTTCTGCCGAGGGGACAATTGGCAGCCTGCTAATTTAATTATGGAGGCTGCGGAAAGAGGATCTCGTCTACCAGGTGCTGAGCCTTGTTAAGCTAATTGTCTCCTTCTCTCTGCTTTCTTCCCCCTCCCACATTGCCAGAGATGCTGCGGTTGCCTAATTAAGTTATCAGAAAGATAATGGCTGGTTCTGAATCCAGTGCCTTTAGGAAAAGCATCCATCTAATAACTGCTTTTCTGCGAGCAGATAAATGCTGAGGTGGAATTTCAGCTGGCGCACATGGAGGGGGCTGGCAGCTCCCTGTGCCGCTCCTGGGTTGGTCACATCCCACTGTCACCTGCTTGGTGGCACCTTCCAGCCCCTCCTGGAAGCGTTACTGGCTGAACACCCAGCCTTGCTTTTGGCAGCAAATGCTTTGGGTGATGGGACGATGGGTTTGTGAATGGCTGTGCTGACCCCAAGCAGGCTTTCTCCCCTGCAAAGCCCTGACCTGTTGTGGGTGGTGCTGGTGGCACCAGCCTGTGACAAAGTGCCAGGAGCCGGGCACCCACTGCTTTTCCTCGTCCCCCTGCCCTACTGGTTTCCCCCGGAGGGGCTGTACAGCATGCTCTGCTCTCCCCTCCGCAGTCCCTCCTCTGATCCAGCCCTTCGAGTTCCCGCCGGCCTCCATCGGGCAGCTCCTCTACATCCCCTGCGTCGTCTCCTCCGGGGACATGCCCATCCACATCACCTGGCGCAAGGACGGCCACGTCATCCTCTCCGGCTCCGGCGTCACCATCGAGAGCAAGGAGTTCATGAGCTCCCTGCAGATCTCCAGCGTCTCCCTCAAGCACAACGGCAACTACACGTGCATCGCCAGCAACGCCGCCGCCACGGTCAGCCGCGAGCGGCAGCTCATCGTGCGGGGTGAGCCGCGGGGCTCGGAAGGGCAGGCAGGGAGGGGTGGGGGCCGAAGGAGGCCGCATGCAGCAGGCAGAGATGGTTTTTTCTGTAATGCCCGCCTGTTTTTTTTCACATTATTCAGTGCCTCCTCGGTTTGTGGTTCAACCCAACAACCAAGATGGCATTTATGGTAAAGCCGGGGTGCTGAACTGCTCCGTCGATGGGTACCCCCCGCCAAAAGTCATGTGGAAACACGCAAAAGGTACGCGGGAGACGACCCAGCTCCACGCGAGCTGCGTCCCCTCCTGTCCGGGCCCCCCCAGTACCAAGCCCCACAAGCACCCCCTGCCTTGGCTGTGCCTTCACCGCTGCGTCTCCGCCTCCCCTGCTAGGGAGCGGGAACCCCCAGCAGTACCACCCCATCCCGCTGACGGGCCGCATCCAGATCCTCCCAAACAGCTCCCTGCTCATCCGCCACGTGCTGGAGGAGGACATCGGCTACTACCTCTGCCAGGCCAGCAACGGGGTGGGCACGGACATCAGCAAGTCCATGTTCCTCACTGTGAAGAGTAAGTAGCCAGCGCAGGGCTGGGCTGGAGCGGGGCTGGGCTGGGCTGGGCTGGGCAGACGGACAGGCGGGTGGGCAGACGGACAGGCGGGTGGGCAGACGGACAGGCGGGCAGCCGCGTGGGAGCACAGCCTGCAGCACGCGGCCCAGCCAACCCAGCGCTGCCCCGGCACCACGCCGCCCCGGATCAATGCGGGGTGAGGGGGGCATCGATTCCCCTCCTACAGGGGAGACGTCCCTTATGCTATTAAAAACACTTAGTCCTTAATAAAACCTGGCGATCAATCTACATCATACGGGAGGAAAGGAAATAGCTGTGCTAATTTGACAGGGTTGGGCTGGGAAGTGCTGTTAGACACCGTGTTTGAACTGTGCTTGTTATTGGATTCCTCTCCCGTTGCTATCAGCAGAATGCATAATCTCCAGTGCCTCTTTATTTATTTCGATTGCGGCTGCCGTAAGAGTTCAGAGCTCCAGGAGGAGGTGCAGGAGGGGAGAACTCCCCCGCAGCAGCATCCTCACGATGCTCTGTGCCCTGCCAGGGGCAGGCAGAAGGGCAGGGAGCAAGCCTTGGGCAGAGCCATGGGGATGGCAGGCGGCACGCTGCGCTCCGGGCACCCGGGTTTGGCTTCTGCTGGCCCCAAGCACCCCGCGTCAGCAGCAGGCGCTTGTTTCCTCGCTGGCTCGCCAGCTTCTCCCCTCCCCACCCAGGGCCTGCTTTCGTGGGCTCCTCGTGGGGAGGGTCGAGGGGTGCCTGCTCCCCTCCCTGTCAGCTGCTTAATTTATCCCGCTGATTGATGAACTGAAACGAGCGACTTCAAACAACGCACTTCAATAAGGCGCAGGTACAAAGTCGAGGCGATTAATCCCGAGTGAGCGCGCAGAAGTCTTGGAGTCTGAACTGTTGCCTTGTCCCTGCTATCTGGTATAATTGCATCCCAGGACAGGTTGCTTGCTGACTTGAATAGCACATAACCTTATTATGCATGTGCTTTTACATTTCCCGGAGACCTCAGCAGCCTTTGAAAAGGTTCGAATGAATAGGTAGACGAAGCACCACAGCCAATTAAGCATTATATGGGGCTCTTTGTTTTGTTCTGTTTTTTGATTTTTGTTTGTTTAGTGAAATGTCAGGCCAATTAAAGTGAGATCAGCACCGGCTTTCGTTTAAAGCCAGGCCACTGCGGACGGAGCTCAATGGGAGTCAACCAGAGCCCAGAGCAGGCGGACCCGCGGGGCGGGCGGTATGCCTTGGCTAACCGCGGCAGGCAGGCAATAAATCAGAGCAGCATGCACGGCCCCACCAGTGCCAGGAGGAGTTAGCTGCCGCTCTGTCAGGTGGTGAGGAAATCACAGGGCTCTGCGTGCAAACGGAACCGCGAGGGTGCTGGCCCCAGCCGGGGCACCGCAGGGAGCGCAGCGCCCGGGGCGGGTGCTGGCCCCGGGACCGTGCTGTGTGAAGTCGCTCTGCTCAGCCCTGAGCGCGGGGACCTGTCTGGATGCAGCTACATCCTGCTGCCGTGCAGGGCCAGCGCGTTCAGCCGTGCTTTTGAAGGCAACTGGTTAGCATCAGGTCAAGCGCGCTGCGGAGCGGGAGGTGTCAGGTGCTGGAGGCAGGGAGCGGGGATGGGAGCGTGCACCCGGGGGGGGGCTCGCTGGGCGGGCGCAGGTGAGGAGCTCACGGCGCGTGCTAAATGGCATTTAGCACCGGGCCACACGCCACCCTGCGCACCGGGAGCAGAGCGTGAGGGAGGGGGCAACGTCCCCAGGGCAGAGGGGGCAGCAGGCAGGGCTGGAGGTGCCGTGAGTTCGGTGTCCTCTTGCAGGAGCATCGCTGATTGCTTCCATGCAATTGGAATTAATCTCATGCTTCAGGTGAAACTCGGCTAATCAGTGTAGAAAGGAAGCTGAAACGGGTGCAATCAAATTAACATCACAGAGCTGGCTCTAAACAAGAAAGAGGGGGGTGAGGGAGGCAGGCGCAGCCCTTGTCACCGTTCTCATTCAGTTGTCACCACCGGGCTGTGAAGCTGCTCCTGCCCCAGCATGGCAGAGCACGCGGGGTGCCGGCAGTTCCCTTTGTGGACAGCCTTATCTCTGCCCTGCAAACGAGGCGAGCCTCTTGTCAGGGCTGTGCTAACATGGGCTGCGGGCGCGGCGCGGGGACGCGATGTCAGAGCGCACAGGAGGCAAAAGGTCCTCGAAGGAGGCGCGGAGCAGGGTGCACGCGTGGTGCTGAGCACTGGTCCCATGCACGCCCAGCTCCGGTGGATGCACAGGAGCCTGCCCTGTGCAAGAGGCTGGAGGAGGCTGCTGCAGTTACAGCCAGGTGCGTCCTCCCTTGGTGCTCCTCACTGCCGCCGGTCCCGTGCAGGGTGCTCTGTGGTCTTGGGACACCACCGGGCTGGGTGCGGCCGTGGCACGAGGCGCAGGAGGCTGCTGCCTCCCAGCCCGTGCTGCCTGCACGGCTGCTGGGGTTTTTCTTTTGGTTTGTTTTGCTGCTTGCTCCGCTCTGGGCTACGTGCCGCTCTCCTGGGACCCTGGCAATTGAGGGAAGTTGATATGTTTACATCCAAGGAGCTGCTTTTAATCAAACATCAATAAGTGCATTTCAGCGAAGCAGAGCCTGAAACAGAGCTCCTCTCCCGGGACCGCTGCATGCAGGGAAGGGGCTGGCTCCTCCGTGGCTGCACGAGCCCTGGTGCGAGCTGGGTCCATCCTCCGGCCGGGGGCTGCCTGCCCTCGCGCTCCCGCACCTCAGCGGGTGACGCTTCGCTCCCGCCCCGCCGCTCCCCATCAGCTGTGCCATCCCCGGGGCCGGCTGTGTGCAGGGTTCCCCCGGGCTCCCCAGGAGCTGTCGCACAACGGAGGCGTCCCCTTTGCTGAGCCTGCGCCTTGTCCCAGCCACGCGGGCGCAGGCTGCACCCCGCAAACGGCAGCTCCGGAGGAAAGGTTTCCTTAGCTGCTAATTGAATTACATTGCCACAGAAAGCCGAGAAGTCGTAGCTCATTAGAGCCTCTTGTGTCCCATTATAACAGTGTGTGTTGCCTTTGCGGATTGTCATTATCATATATTACTGCGGGACTCAGCAGCACTGTTTGTTTATGCATTACATTTTTTTTTTTTTTTGGCTTACCCAGGCTGCCCCCGCCCCCAGCCTCTTTCTGTGCACGGTGTGTGCTGCTCCGGGGGCTGCAAGGTGCCCCCTGCGCTGCTGGGATCCATCCCGGCCCCCCCACCCGGTGCTCAGCGCTCCCGATGGTAGGCGGCGCTGGGTGCAGGCAGTGCCACCCTGTGATGCCACCAGGCAGGCAGTGCGTGTCCCCTCCCTTCCTTTGCATATTTGGGTGAATGTGGGGAAAAAAGAAAAAAAAAAAAAAAAATTNGGAAAATGGGGAAAAAAAAAAAAAAAAAAAAAAAAAATCTCTCCAGCATCTGCAGTGCAAAGGCGGCCTTGCTGGTGTGGAATCGCGCTCTATATTCTGCCCAGGTTTATACGAGTGAATTATGCAAATCTGTGATGGAAAACATTCTTCCTCTCATCCTCGGGAGTGTAAAACCTTAGTCAATAATTCATACTCGCACGTCTCAGACTGGAGGCTTTCTCTTCATTATAGTGTGCGCTTGGTTATTTGTCTTTCACGTTTTATTGTCTACCCCGGTGTAATGCTATGCATTATAAAATTTATCTGCTTCATTATTTTATGATCCTGAGCTGTATAATGCAGTGAAACGATTCCGCTCCGGGCTGCATGGCCTCTTGGTGAGATCTGCACCCGCCACAGCCCCAGCAGGTTCTTGGGGGCCGGGGGCTGCAGCCTTGTGACCCTGAAGGTGGCTGACCCCGCTCCCTCCCGCAGTCCCCGCCATGATCACCTCGCACCCCAACACCACCATCGCCATCAAGGGGCAGAGCAAGGAGCTGAACTGCACGGCGCGGGGCGAGCGGCCCATCATCATCCGCTGGGAGAAGGGTGACACCGTCATCGACCCCGACCGCAACATGCGCTACGCCATCGCCACCAAGGACAACGGTGACGAGGTCATCTCCACCCTCAGGGTGAGGGCAGGGTCCTGCGCTGCTCCCGAGCGTCCCCGGGGTCGGGATGGCAGCGGGGCACGGGGGATGCTTTGCGAGCTGAACGCCAGATGACCTTAGAGGTCTCCTCCAAATTTAATGATTCTATATCACGAAGAATAAAGTCTCCACGCACGTGAGCAGGAGACAGGGCTTTGGGGTGTCCTCTGTCTGCAGGCACAGCTGGAGCAGGCTGGGGTTCCTGCAGAAGGACGGGGGCTCGGTGCTCGGGGTGGCTAAATCTGAGGGGGCTGCTTTTCTGTCTGCAGCTGAAACCAGCCGACCGCGGGGACTCGGTCTTCTTCTCCTGCCACGCCATCAACTCGTACGGCGAGGACAGGGGCCTGATCCAGCTCACCGTCCAAGGTAGGCGGTCCTCCATGCGCTGCCCAGCACCGGGACCCCAGGTGCAGCAAAGCCTCCCCGCGAGGTCCCCCTGCTCCTGGGGCTCTGCTCTCCCCATCGCTTGGCTCCTGACCTGCCGCTCTCCCCCCAAGAGCCCCCTGACCCCCCGGAGCTGGAGATCCGCGAGGTGAAAGCCCGGAGCATGAACTTGCGCTGGACGCAGCGCTTCGACGGGAACAGCATCATCACCGGCTTCGACATCGAGTACAAGAACAAGTCCGGTAGGTGCTGGCGGCCCCTCCGTGCCCCCCGGGCCGTGCTGGGGACTCAGCTGCACCCCATGGACGGGCTGCGCGGGCAGGTGCAGAGCGGGCCCCGTCGCCTCCGTGCTGGGAATATTCTGCATCCCGGCGCCTTTGATGAAGAAAGGAGAGAGCGGCATTAATGAAATATGTTAATTTATGTTAGATGGGAGCATTTGAAAGGGAATATTTAAAGAGACAATATTTGCAAAAAGCCAAGCTGAGAGCAGCACAACAGCGAGGAGGGGGACGCAGCACCGCTCTGCAGGGCAGGGGGCTTCGGGGGTTCCCCAGCCGCCCGGGGACGGGGTTCGCGTGGTGACCCCCCTTTCTCGCCCCACTGCTTTTCCAGATTCCTGGGACTTTAAGCAGTCCACGCGCAACATCTCCCCGACCATCAACCAGGCGAACATCGTGGACCTCCACCCCGCCTCCGTGTACAGCATCCGCATGTACTCCTTCAACAAGATCGGGCGCAGCGAGCCCAGCAAGGAGCTCACCATCAGCACGGAGGAAGCAGGTGCTGCCGGCGGGCGGCGCGGGGCTGCGCCCTGGGCGTAGAGCCGGCTGCGGCGGAGCTCTCTTTAGGGTGGGAGTGTCAGTGGCAAGGGTTTTTTTTTCCTTTCTCAACATGCTCCTTGGGGTCTGTTTCTCCCCAGCTCCTGACGGGCCTCCGATGGATGTCACCTTGCAGCCGATGACGTCCCAGAGCATCCAGGTCACCTGGAAGGTGCGTGGGGCCGGGCGGCGCGTGGGCCAGGGCCGCGCAGCTTGGCTGCATCGCTGGGGCCCGTGTTAATCGTGTTGGATAACAAGCTCGTTATCTCATACGCCATCCGTGGGGGGCCACGGGGGAGGGCGGGATAAATACGGAAAAAGTGAGACGTTTGGTTGCAAACCGTTCAGGCAAAGGTCGATAAAGTGCAGAATCAGATTTATTTTTCAGGAGGTGAAATGAAAAATAAAATTGATTATAAAGTTAGGACTTCAGAATGAACTGGTAAGTCAATAAATTTAGGGTTCCAGCTTCCCCCCCTCCTCTTAGGTGCTGAAAAACAGATTAATGAAAACTAAGGTTCACTTGAGAGATTAAGTCAATTCGTCTTAAGGGTATTTCAGTGAGACGGATCACGCTGGCTTTGTAACATAAATTTGCAATCAGCCCTATTGATTTCTTAATGCTTCGGAGAAATATTGTTAAGATTGATTTAAGCCTGGCCTCGCGCATTCCTAAGGCCGTGGGGCCCTAGGGATGCCCTGGGAGCCGTCAGGGCAGCTCTGTGACGCCGCTCCCTCCCGTGTCCCCAACGCTTCAGGCCCCGAAGAAGGAGCTGCAGAACGGGGTGATCCGCGGCTACCAGATCGGGTACCGGGAGAACAGCCCGGGCAGCAACGGGCAGTACAGCATCGTGGAGATGAAGGCCACGGGGGACAGCGAGGTCTACACGCTGGACAACCTGAAGAAGTTCGCGCAGTACGGGGTGGTGGTGCAGGCCTTCAACCGCGCGGGGACGGGGCCGTCGTCCAGCGAGATCAACGCCACCACGCTGGAGGACGGTAAGGGGAGCCGGGGACCGCGAGGTTCCGTCCGGAGGCATCGCGGGCAGCCTCCGCCGTTTTGAAAACAACCAGGAAAAGTTTTGCCGCGCGTTCGCTCAGCAGTTTTTCATACTTAATTAAGGCTCTCGTTAGCCTGTCAAACCGTGATCATTTCCTGGCTGCATTAGCACTCCTCCTGGGGTATTCAAGGGCCCCTGTTTTAGCAATAGTGTCTTTTCCGTAATTATATTACCTTCATTTTGTTCAAACGGACGATCTGTATTAGTTTATTATACTCAGTCCCTAATTACATGGTGCTTATATTTTTACACCTAAGTAATATGAAACAATAATCATTCTCAAAGAGGATCGTTACGGTGATGTATTATCATTTAAATGCTCATAAAAATTAGAGTTACCTCTTACGGGGCAACGGGATCCAATTACCTCGCATCCAGCCAGCTCTCCTGCTCGCCCCTTGCTGGGAAGCGCGGCGGTGACCCGGGAGGAGCAGGGCACCGGGCCTGGGGAGAGGGGCGAAGGGGTCCTGTGCAGAGCCCACGGATGCGGCTCCTGGCAGCGGGCACGGTGAGAGAGGCGCTGGCACCGTCCCCCCGCTGACTGCCCCCATCTGTCCCCGCCTCAGTGCCCAGCCAGCCCCCCGAGAACGTGCGGGCCATCTCCATCACGTCGGACGTGGCCGTCATCTCCTGGTCGGAGCCCCCGCGCAGCACCCTCAACGGCGTGCTCAAGGGCTACCGGGTCATCTTCTGGTCCCTCTACATGGACGGAGGTGAGCGCTGGTGCCGGGGGCCACGTGGGACGCGCGCTGGGGCGGCAGCGCGGGGCTGACGGCCGCTGTCTCCCGCAGAGTGGGGCGAGATGCAGAACATCACGACCACGCGGGAGCGAGTGGAGCTGCGGGGCATGGAGAAGTTCACCAACTACAGCGTGCAGGTGCTGGCCTACACGCAGGCCGGCGACGGCGTCCGCAGCAGCGTGCTCTACATCCAGACCAAGGAGGACAGTGAGTGGCACTGCCCGCGCCGGGGCTGCCCCCCGTGGTCCCGGTGCTGGGATCGCAGCTGGGGGAGCGTGGTGGGACCCGGGGTTTGCGCGGCTCCCTACAAACCCCTGGCACGCTGCTGGCACAGCTCCCATATGCTGCCGTGCCCGCGGCAAGCGCGTGTGCTCGTGTGCCTCCCTCTTCCCCGAGTGATAAACCGCAGTCGCTGTGTTAATTAGACGTAAGAACACGGAGCAGCGAGTAAGAGCCATTGGCAAGGAACAGCGAGAAGAGGTTTGCAGCCCCTGCAGCAGGCGGGCAGGGCTTCTCCATCCTTTTCCTTTTCTCCTTGCTGGGTTTGCAAAGGCCCGAGCCTGAAGCACGCCCCCCCCGCCCTGCTGCCGTTGCCCCCAGCCCAATCTGCCCTCGGCAGCTCCTGCCCTCTGCACACCCCGGACCCAGCCCCGAGCTCCTTGCTTGCGGCCGCTGGGGCTGGCGCGTGCCCGCTCTCAGCTCCGCGGGCAATCGGTCTGCGGGTCGGACGCGCTGCCAGGGTGCCCCTGCTAGCTTTGGAGCACCGCAGGCTGCAAGCTGTCGGAGGTTCTTTGGCAGACATATGTTCTTGGGCTGATTAGGCCGATAGGCACGCGGTAATCCCGGCACGGAGCACCAAAGGGCCAGCGGGGCTGGGTGCATGTGTGGGAGCAGTCGCGGTGTGTGGGGAAACCCCCGGTGCGGCCACGGCAGGGCATTTCCCTCTCTATTTCTTTTTCTTTTCCTTAAGTGCAGATATTTAAATATTTACACCCTGCCTGCCCTACTTTTAATGCCATTATCTCCGTGGCGGAGCCCGGTGCCGCCCTGGGAAGCGGCAGCCGCTGGGCGTGCAGCTGGGCAGGGCAGGGCTAAGCCAGCGCAGTGAGTGGATTAAGGCGATGGGCACTAAAAGCCAATCGCTGCTTGTACGCCAGAGCTGCGCCGAACCCTCCTGCCTCTACGTGGCCAGGGGACCGGGGCTACCCGTGGAGGTGGCCATGACCCCGTACCCACCACGCTGTCCCCACGCAGGGCGGGGTGCAAGGGGCTGCGGGTCCCTCCTGTGGCCCCAGCACCGCCACACGCTTGCTTCTTCAGTTCCAGGTCCCCCGGCTGGCATCAAGGCTGTGCCGTCCTCAGCCAGCAGCGTGGTGGTGTCCTGGCTGCCCCCGGCAAAGCCCAACGGCATCATCCGCAAGTACACCATCTTCTGCTCCAGCCCCGGCTCGGGGCAGCCGGTAAGGGCACGGCGAAGGGGGCGGACTGGGGACGTGCCCTGGTGTCCCGGGGGAGTGTGGGGCTTCTGGCAGGAGGCACAAAACAGGGTTACAGGGACCTGCTCCAGGAGCTGCCGAGGGGGTGATGCAGGCGGTGCCGTGCATCCAGCCTGTAACAGTGCAGAAGGGTCTGGGGAAAGGCACCCGTGGGCGCTCTGCGAGTCCCACCACCCACCTGACACCTGCTTCTGCTCAGGACTCGCTCCAGAGTGGGAAACGGGTAAACAGCTGACCGAAAATAAGAGAGAAATTAAACGTGGTCCCATCCCTCCTTCGCGAGGGAGAGGTTGATGGGAGGTCTGCAGACTAGTGCTTATCAAAAGCTCCTTCTCAAACTCATTTCACTATCTGAGCCTCTGGTTTCCAGGGCAACATAATCTTTTCATCAAAGCAACTGGTAAAACCGCTGGGATCCGATATTGTTTTCTTGGCATCTTGTCAAAACTGTCGTTTGGTTAAAAAAAAATTATGTATACTATACAATATTCATATAGGTGTCTGCTGGTGGGGTACGCTTACAGCTGTGGGCCCCACAAGGGTGCATGTTTGAAGATGATGAACATGCAGATGCGTGCGTGCAGTGCTGCGTCTGCACACAGAAATAACGCGTCCGTCCCACCCCACGGCATCTCCGCGGTCGAGTTCCCGGCCCCTCTCTCGTGCTGGCAGCCCCGGGACAGCGGGGCAGCGCTCGCAGGGTGGTTCTGGCCCACGTGGCGTGCTTGGTGCAGGAGATGTGGCTCCGATGCAATCGGCGCGCACAGGCACAGTGTGCCCTCGCTGTGCGGCTGGCAGCCAGAGTGCACCGCAGGGATCCCACGGGGCTGGGACAGTTGCTGCATTTGCTGGGGGTGATGCCAGAGGCAAACCTCTGCTGGATTTCGGGGAGCCCCTCGCTGCCGCCCCCACTGCAGAGGGGTTCAGCTGCTCGGCCTGGGCCTGCCCTGTGCCCCGCTGCAGCCTGGGGTGGCTGGGAAGCATCATTTCCCCGGAACAAATCGTGCCTTCGCAGCCATCTGTTCCTCGCACGCTGGCCCGGGCTCCCTGGAGAAATGACGACACCAGCCGGTTTACGCTGGCATTGAGAAACACCAAGCAGAGCCGCACTGCTGCTCGGGAGCAAACCCACAGCACCTCGAGGAGGTGGCTGCTGGGTGGGGTGACGGGGACACGGGGACCTCCTCTGCCCGGTGATGGGAGCGGGGGAGCGGAGCTTGAGCCTGCTGGCCGCGGGGATGCCCTGGGTACCGGGGTAGCGGGGATGCGGGCAGCTCAGGTTGCTGCTCAGGCTGCTTCACTCGTGCACCCCGCTGCGGGGGTGCCCGTGCTGGCAGTGCCGAGGGCAGCGTGGGTGAGGATCTGACAGAGGCCGTGCCTTCTCCTGCCTCCCCCCGCGCAGGCTCCCAGCGAGTACGAGACCAGCCCCGACCAGCTCTTCTACCGCATCGCGCACCTGAACCGCGGGCAGCAGTACATGCTGTGGGTGGCCGCCGTCACCTCCGCCGGCCGCGGCAACATCAGCGAAAAAGTCACCATCGAGCCTGCGGGGAAAGGTAGGGGGGCAGCGGGGGACGCTGCGGGATGAGCATCGTGGTGCCACGTGCAGAGCCCGGAACCGTGGTGCTCAGCGTGTCCCGGTGCGGCCGCCCTGGCTGCTGTCCCCTGGCAGCGCTTTGGGGCTCAGCAGCGGGTGGGAGCGCAGAGGCTGACCGCCTCCTTGTCCCCCAGCCCCGGCCAAAATCATCTCCTTCGGAGGCACTGTCACCACGCCGTGGATGAAGGACGTGAGGTTGCCCTGCAACTCGGTCGGGGAGCCGGTCCCGGCCATCAAGTGGACCAAGGACAGGTACGGAGCGCTGTGAGCACGGGGCGGGGACGGGTGCCGGCCGCGCTCGTGCAGGGCTGACGCGTGCTGTCCCCTCCCGGCAGCGAGGACTCTGCCATCCCCGTGACGGTGGACGGGCACCGCCTGATCCAGGCCAACGGCACGCTGGTGCTGCGCTCGGTGAAGGCAGAGGACTCGGGCTACTACACCTGCACCGCCACCAACACCTGGGGCTTCGACACCATCATCATCAACCTGCTGGTGCAAGGTGCGCGGCGCTGGCAGGGCGCGGTGGGCGCGTTGGGGCCGGTGCACGCGCGGGTGCTCACGGGTGTTTGTGCTCCCCCCCAGTGCCCCCGGACCAGCCCCGCCTGACGGTGTCCAAGACCTCGGCTTCCTCCATCACGCTGGCCTGGATTCCCGGGGACAACGGGGGCAGCTCCATCCGAGGTACGGCCCCAGAGCCAACCCCAAACGCTTAAAAATAGGATCGATGCTTGTCGGAGGGCTGCCGCCCTTAACGGGGTGCCTTGTAAGGCGTTTTTGGCGAGACGCAGCGAGCGAGGTAGCTAACGGAGGGCACATCGTTAATTATTCAGGTGCTGGTGGCCCAGGCTCCGCGTCCCCGGTGTCGGTGCGGCTCCGAGCCCGGCAGAGCGCTGCTCGTCCCCGGTGTCTGGCAGGCTGCAGGGGGGCTGCGGGACCAGCCCGGCTTCCCAGAGCCTCCTTTCTGCTCTGATTCATCTAATGAGTTATAGGTGGAAACAGCTGCACGCAGAGGGGGGAGCGGGGAGAGGGGAAGGAGACCTCGCTTACAATTAATTAAAAGCATGAAAGTAATTACAAGCAAATCTCCCCAGCCAGCAGCCTTTCACTCCAACGGACTCTGTTGATAAATTTGGTTATAATTGGATTAGAAATATTAAAAACATGCCACATGTACTAAATAAATAAATACCGGGTGGCAGGCTCCAGGGGTGTGCGGCACCGCGGGCGGCTGGGGGCTGGGGCAGAGCCTGCCCAGGGCGCTGGGGTGCCCCCGTCCTCGCGTTACGGGGGTGCTGAGCTTGGGCTCGCAGAAGGGCTGCGGGCGGTGCTTCGTCTGGCTCCCGACACACAGGCAACAGCAGAAAGCCTGCTAATTTCGCTTGAGAACTGGCGAATGAAAACGCAAAAATAGCCAAATCTGGCCTTGCAGCGTGGAAGTTGGGATTTTGCATAGCCAAAAAGGTCAAAACAGTCAAAGGTGTGGTTCCCACAGCAACGCGGCCGTGGCGCACACGGGCAGCGCAGCAGCGGGGTGCGGGCGGCCCCGCGCCGTTGCCAGGCACGCG